>JAUIMM010002984.1:0-91743 GCA_031769625.1 Taudactylus pleione | reverse complement strand
CAAATGTGAAGTGAAATGGTGTTTCTCTAATGTTGCATTTAAGAGAAAACAGCAAATGCTCATTTTAGGCCAAAATGCATTGAAACCAATGGAAACAACAAAAGCGCATACTTTGTGTTATCTCCTCTTGTAGCAAACACAGACAGCTCAAAATTTCACAGGATGTGTAGAAGACCAAAACCCACAAATGTGATGTGAAATGGTTTTTCTCCTATTTTGAGTTTAAGAGAAAACAGCAATTGCTCATTTTAGGCCAAAATGCATTGAAAGCAATGGAAACAACAAAAGCGCATACTTTGTGTTATCTCCTCTTGTAGCAAACACAGACATCTCAAAATTTCACTGGATGTGTTGAAGACCAAGACCCACAAATATGATGTGAAATGGTTTTTCTCCCATGTTGCGTTTAAGAGAAAACAGCAATTGCTCGTTTTAGGACAAAATGCATTGAAAGCAATGGAAACAACAAAAGCGCATACTTTGTGTTATCTCCTCTTGTAGCAAACACAGACAGCTCAAAATTTCACTGGATGTGTTGAAGACCAAGACCCACAAATGTGATGTGAAATGGTTTTTCTCCCATGTTGCGTTTAAGAGAAAACAGCAATTGCTTGTTTTAGGCCAAAATGCATTGAAAGCAATGGAAACAACAAAAGCGCATACTTTGTGTTATCTCCTCTTGTAGCAAACACAGACAGCTCAAAATTTCACTGGATGTGTTGAAGACCAAGACCCACAAATGAGATGTGAAATGGTTTTACTCCCATGTTGCATTTAAGAGAAAACAGCAATTGCTCGTTTTAGGCCAAAATGCATTGAAAGCAATGGAAACAACAAAAGCGCATACTTTGTGATATCTCCTCTTGTAGCAAACACAGACAGCTCAAAATTTCACTGGATGTGTTGAAGACCAAGACCCACAAATGGAATGTGAAATGGTTTTTCTCCCATGTTGCGTTTAAGAGAAAACAGCAATTGCTCCTTTTAGGCCAAAATGCATTGAAAGCAATGGAAACAACAAAAGAGCATACTTTGTGATATCTCCTCTTGTAACAAACACAGACAGCTCGAAATTTCACTGGATGTGTTGAAGACCAAGACCCACAAAAATGATGTGAAATGCTTTTTCTCCCATGTTGCGTTTAAGAGAAAACAGCAAATGCACGTTTTAGGCCAAAATGCATTGAAAGCAATGGAAACAACAAAAGCGCATACTTTGTGTTATCTCCTCTTGTAGCAAACACAGACAGCTCGAAATTTCACTGGATGTGTTGAAGACCAAGACCCACAAATGTGATGTGAAATGGTTTTTCTCCCATGTTGCGTTTAAGAGAAAACAGCAATTGCACGTTTTAGGCCAAAATGCATTGAAAGCAATGGAAACAACAAAAGCGCATACTTTGTGATATCTCCTCTTGTAGCAAACACAGACAGCTCAAAATTTCACTGGATGTGTTGAAGACCAAGACCCACAAATGTGATGTGAAATGGTTTTTCTGCCATGTTGCTTTTAAGAGATAACAGCAAATGCTCGTTTTGGGCCAAAATGCATTGAAAGCAATGGAAACAACAAAAGCGCATACTTTGTGTTATCTCCTCTTGTAGCAAACACAGACAGCTCAAAATTTCACAGGATGTGTAGAAGACCAAAACCCACAAATGTGATGTGAAATGGTTTTTCTCCTATTTTGAGTTTAAGAGAAAACAGCAATTGCTCATTTTAGGCCAAAATGCATTGAAAGCAATGGAAACAACAAAAGCGCATACTTTGTGTTATCTCCTCTTGTAGCAAACATAGACATCTCAAAATTTCACTGGATGTGTTGAAGACCAAGACCCACAAATATGATGTGAAATGGTTTTTCTCCCATGTTGCGTTTAAGAGAAAACAGCAATTGCTCGTTTTAGGACAAAATGCATTGAAAGCAATGGAAACAACAAAAGCGCATACTTTGTGTTATCTCCTCTTGTAGCAAACACAGACAGCTCAAAATTTCACTGGATGTGTTGAAGACCAAGACCCACAAATGTGATGTGAAATGGTTTTTCTCCCATGTTGCATTTAAGAGAAAACAGCAATTGCTTATTTTAGGCCAAAATGCTTTGAAAGCAATGGAAACAACAAAAGCGCATACTTTGTGATATCTCCTCTTGTAGCAAACACAGACAGCTCAAAATTTCACTGGATGTATTGAAGACCAAGACCCACAAATATGATGTGAAATGGTTTTTCTCCCATGTTGCGTTTAAGAGAAAACAGCAAATGCTCGATTTAGGCCAAAATGCATTGAAAGCAATGGAAACAACCAATGCGCATACTTTGTGTTATCTCCTCTTGTAGCAAACACAGACAGCTCAAAATTTCACTGGATGTGTTGAAGACCAAGACCCACAAATGTGATGTGAAATGGTTTTTCTCCCATGTTGCGTTTAAGAGAAAACAGCAATTGCACGTTTTAGGCCAAAATGCATTGAAAGCAATGGAAACAACAAAAGCGCATACTTTGTGTTATCTCCTCTTGTAGCAAACACAGACAGCTCAAAATTTCACTGGATGTGTTGAAGACCAAGACCCACAAATGTGATGTGAAATGGTTTTTCTCCCATGTTGCGTTTAAGAGAAAACAGCAATTGCTCGTTTTAGGCCAAAATGCATTGAAAGCAATGGAAACAACAAAAGCGCATACTTTGTGTTATCTCCTCTTGTAGCAAACACAGACAGCTCAAAATTTCACTGGATGTGTTGAAGACCAAGACCCACAAATGAGATGTGAAATGGTTTTACTCCCATGTTGCATTTAAGAGAAAACAGCAATTGCTCGTTTTAGGCCAAAATGCATTGAAAGCAATGGAAACAACAAAAGCGCATACTTTGTGATATCTCCTCTTGTAGCAAACACAGACAGCTCAAAATTTCACTGGATGTGTTGAAGACCAAGACCCACAAATGTGATGTGAAATGGTTTTTCTCCCATGTTGCGTTTAAGAGAAAACAGCAATTGCTTGTTTTAGGCCAAAATGCATTGAAAGCAATGGAAACAACAAAAGCGCATACTTTGTGTTATCTCCTCTTGTAGCAAACACAGACAGCTCAAAATTTCACTGGATGTGTTGAAGACCAAGACCCACAAATGAGATGTGAAATGGTTTTACTCCCATGTTGCATTTAAGAGAAAACAGCAATTGCTCGTTTTAGGCCAAAATGCATTGAAAGCAATGGAAACAACAAAAGCGCATACTTTGTGATATCTCCTCTTGTAGCAAACACAGACAGCTCAAAATTTCACTGGATGTGTTGAAGACCAAGACCCACAAATGGAATGTGAAATGGTTTTTCTCCCATGTTGCGTTTAAGAGAAAACAGCAATTGCTCCTTTTAGGCCAAAATGCATTGAAAGCAATGGAAACAACAAAAGAGCATACTTTGTGATATCTCCTCTTGTAACAAACACAGACAGCTCGAAATTTCACTGGATGTGTTGAAGACCAAGACCCACAAAAATGATGTGAAATGCTTTTTCTCCCATGTTGCGTTTAAGAGAAAACAGCAAATGCACGTTTTAGGCCAAAATGCATTGAAAGCAATGGAAACAACAAAAGCGCATACTTTGTGTTATCTCCTCTTGTAGCAAACACAGACAGCTCGAAATTTCACTGGATGTGTTGAAGACCAAGACCCACAAATGTGATGTGAAATGGTTTTTCTCCCATGTTGCGTTTAAGAGAAAACAGCAATTGCACGTTTTAGGCCAAAATGCATTGAAAGCAATGGAAACAACAAAAGCGCATACTTTGTGATATCTCCTCTTGTAGCAAACACAGACAGCTCAAAATTTCACTGGATGTGTTGAAGACCAAGACCCACAAATGTGATGTGAAATGGTTTTTCTGCCATGTTGCTTTTAAGAGATAACAGCAAATGCTCGTTTTGGGCCAAAATGCATTGAAAGCAATGGAAACAACAAAAGCGCATACTTTGTGTTATCTCCTCTTGTAGCAAACACAGACAGCTCAAAATTTCACAGGATGTGTAGAAGACCAAAACCCACAAATGTGATGTGAAATGGTTTTTCTCCTATTTTGAGTTTAAGAGAAAACAGCAATTGCTCATTTTAGGCCAAAATGCATTGAAAGCAATGGAAACAACAAAAGCGCATACTTTGTGTTATCTCCTCTTGTAGCAAACACAGACATCTCAAAATTTCACTGGATGTGTTGAAGACCAAGACCCACAAATATGATGTGAAATGGTTTTTCTCCCATGTTGCGTTTAAGAGAAAACAGCAATTGCTCGTTTTAGGACAAAATGCATTGAAAGCAATGGAAACAACAAAAGCGCATACTTTGTGTTATCTCCTCTTGTAGCAAACACAGACAGCTCAAAATTTCACTGGATGTGTTGAAGACCAAGACCCACAAATGTGATGTGAAATGGTTTTTTTTCCCATGTTGCACTTAAGAGAAAACAGCAATTGCTCGTTTTAGGCCAAAATGCTTTGAAAGCAATGGAAACAACAAAAGCGCATACTTTGTGATATCTCCTCTTGTAGCAAACACAGACAGCTCAAAATTTCACTGGATGTATTGAAGACCAAGACCCACAAATATGATGTGAAATGGTTTTTCTCCCATGTTGCGTTTAAGAGAAAATAGAAATTGCTCGTTTTAGGCCAAAATGCATTGAAAGCAATGGAAACAACCAATGCGCATACTTTGTGTTATCTCCTCTTGTAGCAAACACAGACAGCTCAAAATTTCACTGGATGTGTTGAAGACCAAGACCCACAAATGTGATGTGAAATGGTTATTCTCCCATGTTGCGTTTAAGAGAAAACAGCAATTGCACGTTTTAGGCCAAAATGCATTGAAAGCAATGGAAACAACAAAAGCGCATACTTTGTGTTATCTCCTCTTGTAGCAAACACAGACAGCTCAAAATTTCACTGGATGTGTTGAAGACCAAGACCCACAAATGTGATGTGAAATGGTTTTTCTCCCATGTTGCGTTTAAGAGAAAACAGCAATTGCTCGTTTTAGGCCAAAATGCATTGAAAGCAATGGAAACAACAAAAGCGCATACTTTGTGTTATCTCCTCTTGTAGCAAACACAGACAGCTCAAAATTTCACTGGATGTGTTGAAGACCAAGACCCACAAATGAGATGTGAAATGGTTTTACTCCCATGTTGCATTTAAGAGAAAACAGCAATTGCTCGTTTTAGGCCAAAATGCATTGAAAGCAATGGAAACAACAAAAGCGCATACTTTGTGATATCTCCTCTTGTAGCAAACACAGACAGCTCAAAATTTCACTGGATGTGTTGAAGACCAAGACCCACAAATGTGATGTGAAATGGTTTTTCTCCCATGTTGCGTTTAAGAGAAAACAGCAATTGCTTGTTTTAGGCCAAAATGCATTGAAAGCAATGGAAACAACAAAAGCGCATACTTTGTGTTATCTCCTCTTGTAGCAAACACAGACAGCTCAAAATTTCACTGGATGTGTTGAAGACCAAGACTCACAAATGAGATGTGAAATGGTTTTACTCCCATGTTGCATTTAAGAGAAAACAGCAATTGCTCGTTTTAGGCCAAAATGCATTGAAAGCAATGGAAACAACAAAAGCGCATACTTTGTGATATCTCCTCTTGTAGCAAACACAGACAGCTCAAAATTTCACTGGATGTGTTGAAGACCAAGACCCACAAATGGAATGTGAAATGGTTTTTCTCCCATGTTGCGTTTAAGAGAAAACAGCAATTGCTCCTTTTAGGCCAAAATGCATTGAAAGCAATGGAAACAACAAAAGAGCATACTTTGTGATATCTCCTCTTGTAACAAACACAGACAGCTCGAAATTTCACTGGATGTGTTGAAGACCAAGACCCACGAAAATGATGTGAAATGCTTTTTCTCCCATGTTGCGTTTAAGAGAAAACAGCAAATGCACGTTTTAGGCCAAAATGCATTGAAAGCAATGGAAACAACAAAAGCGCATACTTTGTGTTATCTCCTCTTGTAGCAAACACAGACAGCTCGAAATTTCACTGGATGTGTTGAAGACCAAGACCCACAAATGTGATGTGAAATGGTTTTTCTCCCATGTTGCGTTTAAGAGAAAACAGCAATTGCACGTTTTAGGCCAAAATGCATTCAAAGTAATGGAAACAACAAAAGCGCATACTTTGTGTTATCTCCTCTTGTAGCAAACACAGACAGCTCAAAATTTCACTGGATGTGTTGAAGACCAAGACCCACAAATGTGATGTGAAATGGTTTTTCTCCCATGTTGCGTTTAAGAGAAAACAGCAATTGCTCGTTTTAGGCCAAAATGCATTGAAAGCAATGGAAACAACAAAAGTGCATACTTTGTGTTATCTCCTCTTGTAGCAAACACAGACAGCTCAAAATTTCACTGGATGTGTTGAAGACCAAGACCCACAAATGTGATGTGAAATGGTTTTTCTCCCATGTTGCGTTTAAGAGAAAACAGCAAATGCACTTTTTAGGCCAAAATGCATTGAAAGCAATGGAAACAACAAAAGCGCATACTTTGTGTTATCTCCTCTTGTAGCAAACACAGACAGCTCGAAATTTCACTGGATGTGTTGAAGACCAAGACCCACAAATGAGATGTGAAATGTTTTTACTCCCATGTTGCATTTAAGAGAAAACAGCAATTGCTTGTTTTAGGCCAAAATGCATTGAAAGCAATGGAAACAACAAAAGTGCATACTTTGAGATATCTCCTCTTGTAGCAAACACAGACAGCTCAAAATTTCACTGGATGTGTTGAAGACCAAGACCAGCAAATGTGATGTGAAATGGTTTTTCTCCCATGTTGCGTTTAAGAGAAAACAGCAAATGCACGTTTTAGGCCAAAATGCATTGAAAGCAATGGAAACAACAAAAGCGCATACTTTGTGATATCTCCTCTTGTAGCAAACACAGACAGCTCAAAATTTCACTGGATGTGTTGAAGACCAAGACCCACAAATGTGATGTGAAATGGTTTTTCTCCCATGTTGCGTTTAAGAGAAAACAGCAATTGCTTGTTTTAGGCCAAAATGCATTGAAAGCAATGGAAACAACAAAAGCGCATACTTTGTGTTATCTCCTCTTGTAGCAAACACAGACAGCTCAAAATTTCACTGGATGTGTTGAAGACCAAGACCCACAAATGAGATGTGAAATGTTTTTACTCCCATGTTGCATTTAAGAGAAAACAGCAAATGCACGTTTTAGGCCAAAATGCATTGAAAGCAATGGAAACAACAAAAGTGCATACTTTGAGATATCTCCTCTTGTAGCAAACACAGACAGCTCAAAATTTCACTGGATGTGTTGAAGACCAAGACCTACAAATGTGATGTGAAATGGTTTTTCTGCCATGTTGCTTTTAAGAGATAACAGCAAATGCTCGTTTTGGGCCAAAATGCATTGAAAGCAATGGAAACAACAAAAGCGCATACTTTGTGTTATCTCCTCTTGTAGCAAACACAGACAGCTCAAAATTTCACAGGATGTGTAGAAGACCAAAACCCACAAATGTGATGTGAAATGGTTTTTCTCCTATTTTGAGTTTAAGAGAAAACAGCAATTGCTCATTTTAGGCCAAAATGCATTGAAAGCAATGGAAACAACAAAAGCGCATACTTTGTGTTATCTCCTCTTGTAGCAAACACAGACATCTCAAAATTTCACTGGATGTGTTGAAGACCAAGACCCACAAATATGATGTGAAATGGTTTTTCTCCCATGTTGCGTTTAAGAGAAAACAGCAAATGCTCGATTTAGGCCAAAATGCATTGAAAGCAATGGAAACAACCAATGCGCATACTTTGTGTTATCTCCTCTTGTAGCAAACACAGACAGCTCAAAATTTCACTGGATGTGTTGAAGACCAAGACCCACAAATGTGATGTGAAATGGTTTTTCTCCCATGTTGCGTTTAAGAGAAAACAGCAATTGCACGTTTTAGGCCAAAATGCATTGAAAGCAATGGAAACAACAAAAGCGCATACTTTGTGTTATCTCCTCTTGTAGCAAACACAGACAGCTCAAAATTTCACTGGATGTGTTGAAGACCAAGACCCACAAATGTGATGTGAAATGGTTTTTCTCCCATGTTGCGTTTAAGAGAAAACAGCAATTGCTCGTTTTAGGCCAAAATGCATTGAAAGCAATGGAAACAACAAAAGCGCATACTTTGTGTTATCTCCTCTTGTAGCAAACACAGACAGCTCAAAATTTCACTGGATGTGTTGAAGACCAAGACCCACAAATGAAATGTGAAATGGTTTTACTCCCATGTTGCATTTAAGAGAAAACAGCAATTGCTCGTTTTAGGCCAAAATGCATTGAAAGCAATGGAAACAACAAAAGCGCATACTTTGTGATATCTCCTCTTGTAGCAAACACAGACAGCTCAAAATTTCACTGGATGTGTTGAAGACCAAGACCCACAAATGTGATGTGAAATGGTTTTTCTCCCATGTTGCGTTTAAGAGAAAACAGCAATTGCTTGTTTTAGGCCAAAATGCATTGAAAGCAATGGAAACAACAAAAGCGCATACTTTGTGTTATCTCCTCTTGTAGCAAACACAGACAGCTCAAAATTTCACTGGATGTGTTGAAGACCAAGACCCACAAATGAGATGTGAAATGGTTTTACTCCCATGTTGCGTTTAAGAGAAAACAGCAATTGCTCGTTTTAGGCCAAAATGCATTGAAAGCAATGGAAACAACAAAAGCGCATACTTTGTGATATCTCCTCTTGTAGCAAACACAGACAGCTCAAAATTTCACTGGATGTGTTGAAGACCAAGACCCACAAATGGAATGTGAAATGGTTTTTCTCCCATGTTGCGTTTAAGAGAAAACAGCAATTGCTCCTTTTAGGCCAAAATGCATTGAAAGCAATGGAAACAACAAAAGAGCATACTTTGTGATATCTCCTCTTGTAACAAACACAGACAGCTCGAAATTTCACTGGATGTGTTGAAGACCAAGACCCACGAAAATGATGTGAAATGCTTTTTCTCCCATGTTGCGTTTAAGAGAAAACAGCAAATGCACGTTTTAGGCCAAAATGCATTGAAAGCAATGGAAACAACAAAAGCGCATACTTTGTGTTATCTCCTCTTGTAGCAAACACAGACAGCTCGAAATTTCACTGGATGTGTTGAAGACCAAGACCCACAAATGTGATGTGAAATGGTTTTTCTCCCATGTTGCGTTTAAGAGAAAACAGCAATTGCACGTTTTAGGCCAAAATGCATTGAAAGCAATGGAAACAACAAAAGCGCATACTTTGTGATATCTCCTCTTGTAGCAAACACAGACAGCTCAAAATTTCACTGGATGTGTTGAAGACCAAGACCCACAAATGTGATGTGAAATGGTTTTTCTGCCATGTTGCTTTTAAGAGATAACAGCAAATGCTCGTTTTGGGCCAAAATGCATTGAAAGCAATGGAAACAACAAAAGCGCATACTTTGTGTTATCTCCTCTTGTAGCAAACACAGACAGCTCAAAATTTCACAGGATGTGTAGAAGACCAAAACCCACAAATGTGATGTGAAATGGTTTTTCTCCTATTTTGAGTTTAAGAGAAAACAGCAATTGCTCATTTTAGGCCAAAATGCATTGAAAGCAATGGAAACAACAAAAGCGCATACTTTGTGTTATCTCCTCTTGTAGCAAACATAGACATCTCAAAATTTCACTGGATGTGTTGAAGACCAAGACCCACAAATATGATGTGAAATGGTTTTTCTCCCATGTTGCGTTTAAGAGAAAACAGCAATTGCTCGTTTTAGGACAAAATGCATTGAAAGCAATGGAAACAACAAAAGCGCATACTTTGTGTTATCTCCTCTTGTAGCAAACACAGACAGCTCAAAATTTCACTGGATGTGTTGAAGACCAAGACCCACAAATGTGATGTGAAATGGTTTTTCTCCCATGTTGCGTTTAAGAGAAAACAGCAATTGCTTATTTTAGGCCAAAATGCTTTGAAAGCAATGGAAACAACAAAAGCGCATACTTTGTGATATCTCCTCTTGTAGCAAACACAGACAGCTCAAAATTTCACTGGATGTATTGAAGACCAAGACCCACAAATATGATGTGAAATGGTTTTTCTCCCATGTTGCGTTTAAGAGAAAACAGCAAATGCTCGATTTAGGCCAAAATGCATTGAAAGCAATGGAAACAACCAATGCGCATACTTTGTGTTATCTCCTCTTGTAGCAAACACAGACAGCTCAAAATTTCACTGGATGTGTTGAAGACCAAGACCCACAAATGTGATGTGAAATGGTTTTTCTCCCATGTTGCGTTTAAGAGAAAACAGCAATTGCACGTTTTAGGCCAAAATGCATTGAAAGCAATGGAAACAACAAAAGCGCATACTTTGTGTTATCTCCTCTTGTAGCAAACACAGACAGCTCAAAATTTCACTGGATGTGTTGAAGACCAAGACCCACAAATGTGATGTGAAATGGTTTTTCTCCCATGTTGCGTTTAAGAGAAAACAGCAATTGCTCGTTTTAGGCCAAAATGCATTGAAAGCAATGGAAACAACAAAAGCGCATACTTTGTGTTATCTCCTCTTGTAGCAAACACAGACAGCTCAAAATTTCACTGGATGTGTTGAAGACCAAGACCCACAAATGAGATGTGAAATGGTTTTACTCCCATGTTGCATTTAAGAGAAAACAGCAATTGCTCGTTTTAGGCCAAAATGCATTGAAAGCAATGGAAACAACAAAAGCGCATACTTTGTGATATCTCCTCTTGTAGCAAACACAGACAGCTCAAAATTTCACTGGATGTGTTGAAGACCAAGACCCACAAATGTGATGTGAAATGGTTTTTCTCCCATGTTGCGTTTAAGAGAAAACAGCAATTGCTTGTTTTAGGCCAAAATGCATTGAAAGCAATGGAAACAACAAAAGCGCATACTTTGTGTTATCTCCTCTTGTAGCAAACACAGACAGCTCAAAATTTCACTGGATGTGTTGAAGACCAAGACCCACAAATGAGATGTGAAATGGTTTTACTCCCATGTTGCATTTAAGAGAAAACAGCAATTGCTCGTTTTAGGCCAAAATGCATTGAAAGCAATGGAAACAACAAAAGCGCATACTTTGTGATATCTCCTCTTGTAGCAAACACAGACAGCTCAAAATTTCACTGGATGTGTTGAAGACCAAGACCCACAAATGGAATGTGAAATGGTTTTTCTCCCATGTTGCGTTTAAGAGAAAACAGCAATTGCTCCTTTTAGGCCAAAATGCATTGAAAGCAATGGAAACAACAAAAGAGCATACTTTGTGATATCTCCTCTTGTAACAAACACAGACAGCTCGAAATTTCACTGGATGTGTTGAAGACCAAGACCCACAAATGTGATGTGAAATGGTTTTTCTCCCATGTTGCGTTTAAGAGAAAACAGCAATTGCACGTTTTAGGCCAAAATGCATTGAAAGCAATGGAAACAACAAAAGCGCATACTTTGTGATATCTCCTCTTGTAGCAAACACAGACAGCTCAAAATTTCACTGGATGTGTTGAAGACCAAGACCCACAAATGTGATGTGAAATGGTTTTTCTGCCATGTTGCTTTTAAGAGATAACAGCAAATGCTCGTTTTGGGCCAAAATGCATTGAAAGCAATGGAAACAACAAAAGCGCATACTTTGTGTTATCTCCTCTTGTAGCAAACACAGACAGCTCAAAATTTCACAGGATGTGTAGAAGACCAAAACCCACAAATGTGATGTGAAATGGTTTTTCTCCTATTTTGAGTTTAAGAGAAAACAGCAATTGCTCATTTTAGGCCAAAATGCATTGAAAGCAATGGAAACAACAAAAGCGCATACTTTGTGTTATCTCCTCTTGTAGCAAACACAGACATCTCAAAATTTCACTGGATGTGTTGAAGACCAAGACCCACAAATATGATGTGAAATGGTTTTTCTCCCATGTTGCGTTTAAGAGAAAACAGCAATTGCTCGTTTTAGGACAAAATGCATTGAAAGCAATGGAAACAACAAAAGCGCATACTTTGTGTTATCTCCTCTTGTAGCAAACACAGACAGCTCAAAATTTCACTGGATGTGTTGAAGACCAAGACCCACAAATGTGATGTGAAATGGTTTTTTTCCCATGTTGCACTTAAGAGAAAACAGCAATTGCTCGTTTTAGGCCAAATTGCTTTGAAAGCAATGGAAACAACAAAAGCGCATACTTTGTGATATCTCCTCTTGTAGCAAACACAGACAGCTCAAAATTTCACTGGATGTATTGAAGACCAAGACCCACAAATATGATGTGAAATGGTTTTTCTCCCATGTTGCGTTTAAGAGAAAATAGAAATTGCTCGTTTTAGGCCAAAATGCATTGAAAGCAATGGAAACAACCAATGCGCATACTTTGTGTTATCTCCTCTTGTAGCAAACACAGACAGCTCAAAATTTCACTGGATGTGTTGAAGACCAAGACCCACAAATGTGATGTGAAATGGTTTTTCTCCCATGTTGCGTTTAAGAGAAAACAGCAATTGCACGTTTTAGGCCAAAATGCATTGAAAGCAATGGAAACAACAAAAGCGCATACTTTGTGTTATCTCCTCTTGTAGCAAACACAGACAGCTCAAAATTTCACTGGATGTGTTGAAGACCAAGACCCACAAATGTGATGTGAAATGGTTTTTCTCCCATGTTGCGTTTAAGAGAAAACAGCAATTGCTCGTTTTAGGCCAAAATGCATTGAAAGCAATGGAAACAACAAAAGCGCATACTTTGTGTTATCTCCTCTTGTAGCAAACACAGACAGCTCAAAATTTCACTGGATGTGTTGAAGACCAAGACCCACAAATGAGATGTGAAATGGTTTTACTCCCATGTTGCATTTAAGAGAAAACAGCAATTGCTCGTTTTAGGCCAAAATGCATTGAAAGCAATGGAAACAACAAAAGCGCATACTTTGTGATATCTCCTCTTGTAGCAAACACAGACAGCTCAAAATTTCACTGGATGTGTTGAAGACCAAGACCCACAAATGTGATGTGAAATGGTTTTTCTCCCATGTTGCGTTTAAGAGAAAACAGCAATTGCTTGTTTTAGGCCAAAATGCATTGAAAGCAATGGAAACAACAAAAGCGCATACTTTGTGTTATCTCCTCTTGTAGCAAACACAGACAGCTCAAAATTTCACTGGATGTGTTGAAGACCAAGACCCACAAATGAGATGTGAAATGGTTTTACTCCCATGTTGCATTTAAGAGAAAACAGCAATTGCTCGTTTTAGGCCAAAATGCATTGAAAGCAATGGAAACAACAAAAGCGCATACTTTGTGATATCTCCTCTTGTAGCAAACACAGACAGCTCAAAATTTCACTGGATGTGTTGAAGACCAAGACCCACAAATGGAATGTGAAATGGTTTTTCTCCCATGTTGCGTTTAAGAGAAAACAGCAATTGCTCCTTTTAGGCCAAAATGCATTGAAAGCAATGGAAACAACAAAAGAGCATACTTTGTGATATCTCCTCTTGTAACAAACACAGACAGCTCGAAATTTCACTGGATGTGTTGAAGACCAAGACCCACAAAAATGATGTGAAATGCTTTTTCTCCCATGTTGCGTTTAAGAGAAAACAGCAAATGCACGTTTTAGGCCAAAATGCATTGAAAGCAATGGAAACAACAAAAGCGCATACTTTGTGTTATCTCCTCTTGTAGCAAACACAGACAGCTCGAAATTTCACTGGATGTGTTGAAGACCAAGACCCACAAATGTGATGTGAAATGGTTTTTCTCCCATGTTGCGTTTAAGAGAAAACAGCAATTGCACGTTTTAGGCCAAAATGCATTCAAAGTAATGGAAACAACAAAAGCGCATACTTTGTGTTATCTCCTCTTGTAGCAAACACAGACAGCTCAAAATTTCACTGGATGTGTTGAAGACCAAGACCCACAAATGTGATGTGAAATGGTTTTTCTCCCATGTTGCGTTTAAGAGAAAACAGCAATTGCTCGTTTTAGGCCAAAATGCATTGAAAGCAATGGAAACAACAAAAGTGCATACTTTGTGTTATCTCCTCTTGTAGCAAACACAGACAGCTCAAAATTTCACTGGATGTGTTGAAGACCAAGACCCACAAATGTGATGTGAAATGGTTTTTCTCCCATGTTGCGTTTAAGAGAAAACAGCAAATGCACTTTTTAGGCCAAAATGCATTGAAAGCAATGGAAACAACAAAAGCGCATACTTTGTGTTATCTCCTCTTGTAGCAAACACAGACAGCTCGAAATTTCACTGGATGTGTTGAAGACCAAGACCCACAAATGAGATGTGAAATGTTTTTACTCCCATGTTGCATTTAAGAGAAAACAGCAATTGCTTGTTTTAGGCCAAAATGCATTGAAAGCAATGGAAACAACAAAAGTGCATACTTTGAGATATCTCCTCTTGTAGCAAACACAGACAGCTCAAAATTTCACTGGATGTGTTGAAGACCAAGACCAGCAAATGTGATGTGAAATGGTTTTTCTCCCATGTTGCGTTTAAGAGAAAACAGCAAATGCACGTTTTAGGCCAAAATGCATTGAAAGCAATGGAAACAACAAAAGCGCATACTTTGTGATATCTCCTCTTGTAGCAAACACAGACAGCTCAAAATTTCACTGGATGTGTTGAAGACCAAGACCCACAAATGTGATGTGAAATGGTTTTTCTCCCATGTTGCATTTAAGAGAAAACAGCAATTGCTCGTTTTAGGCCAAAATGCTTTGAAAGCAATGGAAACAACAAAAGCGTATACTTTGTGATATCTCCTCTTGTAGCAAACACAGACAGCTCAAAATTTCACTGGATGTATTGAAGACCAAGACCCACAAATATGATGTGAAATGGTTTTTCTCCCATGTTGCGTTTAAGAGAAAAAAGAAATTGCTCGTTTTAGGCCAAAATGCATTGAAAGCAATAGAAACAACCAATGCGCATACTTTGTGTTATCTCCTCTTGTAGCAAACACAGACAGCTCAAAATTTCACTGGATGTGTTGAAGACCAAGACCCACAAATGTGATGTGAAATGGTTTTTCTCCCATGTTGCGTTTAAGAGAAAACAGCAATTGCACGTTTTAGGCCAAAATGCATTGAAAGCAATGGAAACAACAAAAGAGCATACTTTGTGTTATCTCCTCTTGTAGCAAACACAGACAGCTCAAAATTTCACTGGATGTGTTGAAGACCAAGACCCACAAATGTGATGTGAAATGGTTTTTCTCCCATGTTGCGTTTAAGAGAAAACAGCAATTACTCGTTTTAGGCCAAAATGCATTGAAAGCAATGGAAACAACAAAAGCGCATACTTTGTGTTATCTCCTCTTGTAGCAAACACAGACAGCTCAAAATTTCACTGGATGTGTTGAAGACCAAGACCCACAAATGAGATGTGAAATGGTTTTACTCCCATGTTGCATTTAAGAGAAAACAGCAATTGCTCGTTTTAGGCCAAAATGCATTGAAAGCAATGGAAACAACAAAAGTGCATACTTTGTGATATCTCCTCTTGTAGCAAACACAGACAGCTCAAAATTTCACTGGATGTGTTGAAGACCAAGACCCACAAATGTGATGTGAAATGGTTTTTCTCCCATGTTGCGTTTAAGAGAAAACAGCAATTGCTTGTTTTAGGCCAAAATGCATTGAAAGCAATGGAAACAACAAAAGCGCATACTTTGTGTTATCTCCTCTTGTAGCAAACACAGACAGCTCAAAATTTCACTGGATGTGTTGAAGACCAAGACCCACAAATGAGATGTGAAATGGTTTTACTCCCATGTTGCATTTAAGAGAAAACAGCAATTGCTCGTTTTAGGCCAAAATGCATTGAAAGCAATGGAAACAACAAAAGCGCATACTTTGTGATATCTCCTCTTGTAGCAAACACAGACAGCTCAAAATTTCACTGGATGTGTTGAAGACTAAGACCCACAAATGTGATGTGAAATGGTTTTTCTCCCATGTTGCGTTTAAGAGAAAACAGCAATTGCTCCTTTTAGGCCAAAATGCATTGAAAGCAATGGAAACAACAAAAGCGCATACTTTGTGTTATCTCCTCTTGTAGCAAACACAGACAGCTCAAAATTTCACTGGATGTGTTGAAGACCAAGACCCACAAAAATGATGTGAAATGGTTTTTCTCCCATGTTGCGTTTAAGAGAAAAAAGAAATTGCTCGTTTTAGGCCAAAATGCATTGAAAGCAAGGGAAACAACAAAAGCGCATACTTTGTGTTATCTCCTCTTGTAGCAAACACAGACAGCTCAAAATTTCACTGGATGTGTTGAAGACCAAGACCCACAAATGTGATGTGAAATGGTTTTTCTCCCATGTTGCGTTTAAGAGAAAACAGCAAATGCACGTTTTAGGCCAAAATGCATTGAAAGCAATGGAAACAACAAAAGCGCATACTTTGTGTTATCTCCTCTTGTAGCAAACACAGACAGCTCGAAATTTCACTGGATGTGTTGAAGACCAAGACCCACAAATGAGATGTGAAATGTTTTTACTCCCATGTTGCATTTAAGAGAAAACAGCAATTGCTTGTTTTAGGCCAAAATGCATTGAAAGCAATGGAAACAACAAAAGTGCATACTTTGAGATATCTCCTCTTGTAGCAAACACAGACAGCTCAAAATTTCACTGGATGTGTTGAAGACCAAGACCAGCAAATGTGATGTGAAATGGTTTTTCTCCCATGTTGCGTTTAAGAGAAAACAGCAAATGCACGTTTTAGGCCAAAATGCATTGAAAGCAATGGAAACAACAAAAGCGCATACTTTGTGATATCTCCTCTTGTAGCAAACACAGACAGCTCAAAATTTCACTGGATGTGTTGAAGACCAAGACCCACAAATGTGATGTGAAATGGTTTTTCTGCCATGTTGCTTTTAAGAGATAACAGCAAATGCTCGTTTTGGGCCAAAATGCATTGAAAGCAATGGAAACAACAAAAGCGCATACTTTGTGTTATCTCCTCTTGTAGCAAACACAGACAGCTCAAAATTTCACAGGATGTGTAGAAGACCAAAACCCACAAATGTGATGTGAAATGGTTTTTCTCCTATTTTGAGTTTAAGAGAAAACAGCAATTGCTCATTTTAGGCCAAAATGCATTGAAAGCAATGGAAACAACAAAAGCGCATACTTTGTGTTATCTCCTCTTGTAGCAAACACAGACATCTCAAAATTTCACTGGATGTGTTGAAGACCAAGACCCACAAATATGATGTGAAATGGTTTTTCTCCCATGTTGCGTTTAAGAGAAAACAGCAAATGCTCGATTTAGGCCAAAATGCATTGAAAGCAATGGAAACAACAAAAGCGCATACTTTGTGATATCTCCTCTTGTAGCAAACACAGACAGCTCAAAATTTCACTGGATGTGTTGAAGACCAAGACCCACAAATGTGATGTGAAATGGTTTTTCTGCCATGTTGCTTTTAAGAGATAACAGCAAATGCTCGTTTTGGGCCAAAATGCATTGAAAGCAATGGAAACAACAAAAGTGCATACTTTGTGTTATCTCCTCTTGTAGCAAACACAGACAGCTCAAAATTTCACTGGATGTGTTGAAGACCAAGACCCACAAAAATGATGTGAAATGGTTTTTCTCCCATGTTGCGTTTAAGAGAAAAAAGAAATTGCTTGTTTTAGGCCAAAATGCATTGAAAGCAAAGGAAACAACAAAAGCGCATACTTTGTGTTATCTCCTCTTGTAGCAAACACAGACAGCTCAAAATTTCACTGGATGTGTTGAAGACCAAGACCCACAAATGTGATGTGAAATGGTTTTTCTCCCATGTTGCGTTTAAGAGAAAACAGCAAATGCACGTTTTAGGCCAAAATGCATTGAAAGCAATGGAAACAACAAAAGCGCATACTTTGTGTTATCTCCTCTTGTAGCAAACACAGACAGCTCAAAATTTCACAGGATGTGTAGAAGACCAAAACCCACAAATGTGATGTGAAATGGTTTTTCTCCTATTTTGAGTTTAAGAGAAAACAGCAATTGCTCATTTTAGGCCAAAATGCATTGAAAGCAATGGAAACAACAAAAGCGCATACTTTGTGTTATCTCCTCTTGTAGCAAACACAGACATCTCAAAATTTCACTGGATGTGTTGAAGACCAAGACCCACAAATATGATGTGAAATGGTTTTTCTCCCATGTTGCGTTTAAGAGAAAACAGCAATTGCTCGTTTTAGGACAAAATGCATTGAAAGCAATGGAAACAACAAAAGCGCATACTTTGTGTTATCTCCTCTTGTAGCAAACACAGACAGTTCAAAATTTCACTGGATGTGTTGAAGACCAAGACCCACAAATGTGATGTGAAATGGTTTTTCTCCCATGTTGCATTTAAGAGAAAACAGCAATTGCTCGTTTTAGGCCAAAATGCTTTGAAAGCAATGGAAACAACAAAAGCGCATACATTGTGATATCTCCTCTTGTAGCAAACACAGACAGCTCAAAATTTCACTGGATGTATTGAAGACCAAGACCCACAAATATGATGTGAAATGGTTTTTCTCCCATGTTGCGTTTAAGAGAAAAAAGAAATTGCTCGTTTTAGGCCAAAATGCATTGAAAGCAATGGAAACAACCAATGCGCATACTTTGTGTTATCTCCTCTTGTAGCAAACACAGACAGCTCAAAATTTCACTGGATGTGTTGAAGACCAAGACCCACAAATGTGATGTGAAATGGTTTTTCTCCCATGTTGCGTTTAAGAGAAAACAGCAATTGCACGTTTTAGGCCAAAATGCATTGAAAGCAATGGAAACAACAAAAGCGCATACTTTGTGTTATCTCCTCTTGTAGCAAACACAGACAGCTCAAAATTTCACTGGATGTGTTGAAGACCAAGACCCACAAATGTGATGTGAAATGGTTTTTCTCCCATGTTGCGTTTAAGAGAAAACAGCAATTGCTCGTTTTAGGCCAAAATGCATTGAAAGCAATGGAAACAACAAAAGCGCATACTTTGTGTTATCTCCTCTTGTAGCAAACACAGACAGCTCAAAATTTCACTGGATGTGTTGAAGACCAAGACCCACAAATGAGATGTGAAATGGTTTTACTCCCATGTTGCATTTAAGAGAAAACAGCAATTGCTCGTTTTAGGCCAAAATGCATTGAAAGCAATGGAAACAACAAAAGCGCATACTTTGTGATATCTCCTCTTGTAGCAAACACAGACAGCTCAAAATTTCACTGGATGTGTTGAAGACCAAGACCCACAAATGTGATGTGAAATGGTTTTTCTCCCATGTTGCGTTTAAGAGAAAACAGCAATTGCTTGTTTTAGGCCAAAATGCATTGAAAGCAATGGAAACAACAAAAGCGCATACTTTGTGTTATCTCCTCTTGTAGCAAACACAGACAGCTCAAAATTTCACTAGATGTGTTGAAGACCAAGACCCACAAATGAGATGTGAAATGGTTTTACTCCCATGTTGCATTTAAGAGAAAACAGCAATTGCTCGTTTTAGGCCAAAATGCATTGAAAGCAATGGAAACAACAAAAGTGCATACTTTGTGATATCTCCTCTTGTAGCAAACACAGACAGCTCAAAATTTCACTGGATGTGTTGAAGACCAAGACCCACAAATGGAATGAGAAATGGTTTTTCTCCCATGTTGCGTTTAAGAGAAAACAGCAATTGCTCCTTTTAGGCCAAAATGCATTGAAAGCAATGGAAACAACAAAAGAGCATACTTTGTGATATCTCCTCTTGTAACAAACACAGACAGCTCGAAATTTCACTGGATGTGTTGAAGACCAAGACCCACAAAAATGATGTGAAATGCTTTTTCTCCCATGTTGCGTTTAAGAGAAAACAGCAAATGCACGTTTTAGGCCAAAATGCATTGAAAGCAATGGAAACAACAAAAGCGCATACTTTGTGTTATCTCCTCTTGTAGCAAACACAGACAGCTCGAAATTTCACTGGATGTGTTGAAGACCAAGACCCACAAATGTGATGTGAAATGGTTTTTCTCCCATGTTGCGTTTAAGGGAAAACAGCAATTGCACGTTTTAGGCCAAAATGCATTCAAAGTAATGGAAACAACAAAAGCGCATACTTTGTGTTATCTCCTCTTGTAGCAAACACAGACAGCTCAAAATTTCACTGGATGTGTTGAAGACCAAGACCCACAAATGTGATGTGAAATGGTTTTTCTCCCATGTTGCGTTTAAGAGAAAACAGCAATTGCTCGTTTTAGGCCAAAATGCATTGAAAGCAATGGAAACAACAAAAGCGCATACTTTGTGTTATCTCCTCTTGTAGCAAACACAGACAGCTCAAAATTTCACTGGATGTGTTGAAGACCAAGACCCACAAATGAGATGTGAAATGGTTTTACTCCCATGTTGCATTTAAGAGAAAACAGCAATTGCTCGTTTTAGGCCAAAATGCATTGAAAGCAATGGAAACAACAAAAGCGCATACTTTGTGATATCTCCTCTTGTAGCAAACACAGACAGCTCAAAATTTCACTGGATGTGTTGAAGACCAAGACCCAGGGCAGAGGTGTGTTTTACAGCTCCTAGGCCTTTGGATCTTTTGCAGCACAGAAACTTGCCTAATAGCCCTCCCCAGGAGGATGGAGGGGACTGGGGAGGAGGATGATGGTGACCCCTGTGTATACAGTGACCCTGGAGACCCTAATCGTGGGGTTAATACTTTATTTGGGACCCAGGAAGGAGGTGGTGGAAGCCTGCAGCCTGTGGTAATGGTGACCCGGGTGGAGGAGAGCCTTGTGCAGCGCCCGGGAGCTCTTAAACTAGAGGAGATCGGGGAGAGTGAGGATGCTTCAGAGGACATGGAGATAACTCTGAAAGATCTGCCTTTTAGTGCAGAAGAAGAGCTTTGCCCGGATGCTCAGGATCTGATGAGCGCGGCGCCGCCGGGTGTGCTGGAGCCGGAGCCAGAGCTCACTGATGCGGCTTTCATGGCTCTGGATGTGGAGGGCCTGCGTCAGGAACTAAAGAGACTTGGCTCTAAGGTCAGTGCACGGAGGAGGAAGCGCGAGCACTGTACAGCGGGGGAGAAGGAGATTATCAGGTTGGAGCTGGCGGCCCTGAATACTCTAATAATACAGTACAAAAAACATTTATCTTTATTGCGGAGCTTACCACAGGCGATGCCTAGTCCAGCGGTGGTGGTCTCGTCGGGCTGCGGGGTGCAGGAGGCTGGTTTCGGGGCCCAGAAGGGGGTCCCCCCAGGGCCCAAAATGGCGTCCAAAATGGCGCTGATTGGCAAAAACACCGGGTCACCTGTGTCAAAACAGCTTGGATCCAAAAAGATGGCGGCTGCACAGCTTAAAAAAACTACAGGCAAGATGGCGGCTGTTGGTGGGGGCGGAGGAGGTTCTGTGCCGGTGATGACTGCGTCCAGGATGACGTCGGTTGGGGGCAGGAGCCTCTTGAAGCCTGCTACTTTCAGACTGGAGCCCAAAGTCCTGTCTTCTATGAAGGTCTCCCCCAAGATGAGACCGGAGCAAGTGGATGCAAGTGCCGCGGTGGAATCAGCCTCTCCAAACATGGCGTCTGCCTTTGCTGGTTCCGGGAGCCTACCTAAGTCTGCAGCTCTAAAGATGGCGTCGGGACAGGAAGAAGGTCGGAGGTCCTCTGCAAACATGGCTTCGCCCGAGGAGCAGTGCGGATTACCCTCTTCAAAGATGGCGCCGGCTGACGTCATATCCAAGATGGCGCCGTGCAGCTCGGGAATCGGGACGGAGCCGGAGATTGCCGTGCAGCTGGACCCGAGTGGTGCGGAGCGGAAGGTGTTGGCGTTGGTTCCAGAGGGCGATCTGGCTCGGAGGACGGGCCCGATGATGAGTCAGGGTGAGTTACTGCAGCGGAGGGGGCCGGCTTGTGTGCGTGATGGGGAGGGGGGCGTGGCCGTTGCTATGGAAATGGCTGTTAGTGTTTCCATGGTGATGGGGGCGTCCTCCGTTGCTCTGTCCGAGGCAGGACCGGAGCCTGGATTGCAGGGTGGAGGGCTGGAGCAGGCGGGCGGTCCGGTGGTCACTTCTCCCTCTCCGTTAGCAGGGGCAGGTTTTGGCTGTGCCCCTGTGGACACGGAGGAGAGAGTGATGACTGACACGCAGCTGCTCGCGGCGGTGGAGGAGGTAGAGGCTATGGAGGTGCAGGGGGCTGGTGGTTTGGCACAAGGGTTGCCTGCCCTGGACAAGAACTCTTTGAATAAGGGCCAATCTATTATTATGGACACCATTTATGGCAACCTGGATGTGCCTGCCCGGTCGCTGGCTGCGCTGGACTTGATCCTGGCTGACAAGGAGAGGAGGGAATCTGTGCAGGGGGGAGGTGTTAATAAAGTTGCAGTTACTGGCACTAAGGTGCACGGGAATGCTGTCAGTCCGGAGGAGGTGCAGGTGAAACCAGGTGGTTCCAATGTGGGTAGTAATGCCAATGTAAAAGTCACTTCTGATGTACATGCTTCTTTGTCAAAGGTTTCTGTTCCTAAAGGGCCTGTTTCAGTGTGTTCTAGTGTATCTGCAGCCGCTGAATCGGCCAGCGTAGCTCCTACGGTTGTGGGTGGTGGTGATGCTGTGGGTGGTGGGAGAGTGCAGCCTGTGCCGTCAACATCTGGTCAGCAACCTGTGAGTAAGCCTGGTCCTGTGTCATATGCAAGTGCTGTGGGTAGCAAGGTGCCGCCAGTTACGAGGTTCTTTACCATGGGCGCTGGTGCTGGTGCCCCTGCAAAAAGGAGGAATGTGATACAGTTCAAGTGGATAGGTGAGGGATTGCCTCCTGATAAAGCGACATTTCTGGGGATGATTTTTGAACAAGGTTTCAGGGCTGATGACCTTTATGCCTGCATACACCCAGTGAGTACACCAGACTATGACGTTAGTTTCATTTCCCTGAGGGGTTTACAGGCGTTTACCGCAATATGGGAGCTGAAGAAGTCCCAAGCGCCTTTTTCCAACTATAGTACCCATGCCTTAACCAAGCAGGATAGGGTGAAGGTGACGGTCTTGGTAAGGAATGAGTCGCTGCCGAAGGCTGACATTTTGTACTGGTTGTCAAGACACTGTATGCCTCTGGCGTCTGACCTGGAAAAGATTGACTATACGAGGGGGGTGTGGGGAGGTGCCTATTCATGTTATGTACGTCTTATTCAGTCAGGCATGGACACTCAGCATATTCCGGCTGCTGCGTACATTGGCAGAGACAGATTGCAGTGTTTTTATCCTGGGCAGCCGCGCACTTGCCACAAGTGTGGTAGTTTTAGGCACTTTTCTAGGGACTGTCCAGTGATTCTATGCACGATGTGTGGGAAACAGGGCCATGGGCCTAGAGATTGTTCAAATGTGAGGTGCAATCTGTGTGGTGAGTCGGGTCATCCATATAGTCGTTGCCCGCAGGCTCAGCACAACGATGGGCCCAGTCGTCGTGATCGTTGGGCAGTGAGGGATGATGAGGATGAGGATGAGGATGATGAGCCTGCAGAGACTGGTCAACTGGGTACTGCACAGGAGCTGGCCGCAGACTTAGAGGTGATTGCGGAAATTACTAAGGGATTGGAGGAGAGGTCGGCAAGAATTTCACCAGGAAAGACAGGAGGGGGCGGGAGTCAGAGTATCTCCACTGTTGCAAAGGGCAAAATGTTGGTAGCGGGAGGCCAGGTGGGGGATGGTAGGACTGGGGAGAGTGAAAGAGTGGAGAGGGCTGTTTCATTGAGGGTGGGTTCAGTTCCTACAGAGGTGCCGTTTACTGCAGTGAAGGGTGGTGCAAAGAGGGTGTCTCCTCTAGGGGATACTGTTGTGTGTTCCAACAGGTTCGAGGCTCTGTCATCTGATGACGAGAGGGAGGAGGATGTGGTTACTGCTGAGGAAGTGAGCATGGTTCCTAGCAAGGTTGCTAAATCCCTTAAGGGGAAGGAGAAGCAAAAGGGATCAAAAAAGGTGCCTCAGGTGTGCAAGGAGGTTGTGGATAAATTGATTGAGGAGGCCAGGCCCAAGAGGGGTAGACCAAGGAGGAGGGGGGGAAGGCTTTGGATAAGTCTACCGGTGAGCAGGAGGATTCTGGTGAGAAGCATGGTGTATGGGATCCATATATTGAGGGGCCTAAGCCTGATATGGAGGTAGTGGTGGAGATGTGCCAGGAGACGGTCATAGGTCAGGAGACCGAGGAGGTGAAGGAGGTGGAAGTAGTGGAGGAAACTCCGGAATTTATGGATGTTGGCTCGGGTGATCCTGGAGGGTCTTCTGTAGAAGATCCGGGTGGGGATCCTCCTGAGGTCTTGTCAGGTGTTTTGGCAGCTCCAAAGGCCCCAGATCCTGGTCCATCTCCGCTTGTGGAGGTGCGTGAGGGTGGGGGGTCTGGAGTTGGAGGGTCAGATGACCCACAGGGTGAGGCTTTGGCCTCTGCAGCTGATGGTGTGAATGTGGTGGAGGGTGAGTTGGAAGAGGTGTCTTTGTCGGGTGATGGCCATCTTCCTTTTGGGGTAACGTGTAAGCGATCAGTCTCCTCAGATGAGGATTCTGATCGTCAGATAAAGAAAAAGTGAGTTGCAGTCCTACCTTTTATAATTCAGACATATGGCTCCCCAACCCATACGATGCGCCACCATTAATGTGGCTTCCGTTCTTTCCGAGCGTGCTCGTTTTATGGCCTTTGATTTTTTCAGCACGGTTGATGCTGATTTTTTGTTTTTGCAGGAGACTCATGTGGGGGATTTGACCACTCTTCATAGGGCGAAAGCTCAGTGGATGCGTGGTCCGTCCTTCTGGTCTCTTGCGGCCGAGCCGTACGGTGGGGTGGCGGTTCTTTTTACCGGTATGGTAACCATACACAGAATTATAGAGTTGCAGGTAGGTAGGTGCATGGTTTTGGACATTAATCTAAGGGGGCAAGATCTTAGGCTGATTAACGTCTATGGACCGCAGTCGGCTTGGGATCGGAAGTGCCTTTTTGGATTAATAAAACCGTTTCTTTTTACGGCCCAGCAGATTGTCTTTGGTGGTGATTTCAACACTGTCATTAGGCTCAAAGACAGGGGAGGTGCCAGGTCATCTCTGGGCTATGATGCAAATTTTTTAGTAGGTATGGTTAGAGAGGCTGGTCTGGTTGATGTGCATGTTCGCCATTTTCCGGACCTCACGGGTTTCACATACTTTTGTGGTAGTCGTAGATCTAGAATAGACAGGTTTTTTGTTAAGGGGTCTTCGAAAACTTTGCCTCCAGAGGTGAAGCCGGTAGAATTCTCCGACCACGTTTTTCTTTCTGTTACTTTGAATGTTTCAGAGACTCCTCAGAAAGGACGGGGCCTATGGCGCTTGAATTCAGAACTTCTGAAGGAGGAGAGGGTCAGTCAGTCTTTTAGAGACTTCTTTCAATCACAGGAGTCACTTCTGGAGGCTGGCTGGAGTAGGTCGGAGTGGTGGGAGGTATGTAAGAAGAGGACTCGGGGGTTCTTTCAGAGGCTGATAGCCCGGAGGAACTTGAGAAAAAGGTGCATCGTCCACAGATTGAGGAAAGAATTGAATTTCTTGATCTCTGAGGGTGGAGATGGTGGGGAAATCTCCCGGGTGAAGGCTCAGCTAAGGGAATTTCAGTATAGTCGTCTGGCTTCTTTGGTTCTGGAGAGGGATTATGGTAAGTACCACTCGCCTGATCCCTACCAGAGTTGCAGAAGAGCGGTCGATTTGAGGGAGATCAGGGGCCTCTGTGATGATCAGGGTACTCTCCGTGATGATAAGGAAGGTATCTTGGGAGTCATTGGGTCATATTACTCTGATCTCTTGGCTGAGCAGCCACTCATCAGAGAGAGGATGGAGACTTTTCTGAGGGAGACGCCAGGGCTCAAAGGACTTGATGCCTCTTTTGACTCCTTGGGTAATGATGTGACGGTGGAGGAAGTCAGGATAGCCATAGGCGGATTGTCTATCAAAAAGTCCCCAGGACCAGATGGTTTAACCTCTGAGTTTTATCAGGTATTTTCAGACATCCTGGCTCCTCGCCTTATGGAGGTATATAATGAGTGCCTGGGTGAGGGGTTGCTCCCTCCTTCCATGAGGTCATCCGCCCTCATATTATTGTCCAAAGGTAAGGATCCGTCTCGTATTGAGAATTGGCGCCCCATCGCTCTTCTCAATACAGATAGGAAGATCTTGGCAAAAATCTTCTTTAATAGGCTGATGGAAATTTCCGGGCTGGTACTGTCTCCGTCTCAGCACTGCACCGTGAAGGGCCGTAGTACATTTAGTGCTGTCCTTGGCGTCCGGGAGGCCGTGGAACGGTGTCGTGCTGAGAAGTGGGGTAAGTACTTACTGGCATTGGACCAGTCCAAGGCCTTTGACCGTGTGAATCACAAGTACTTGTGGGCTGTGCTGGAGTGGTATGGTATTCCAACAAGGGTGGTTGATTGGCTTCGTGTTATTTACTGCCAGGCCGAAAGCTTCCCACTTGTGAATGGTTGGGTGGGCCCTGCTTTCAGGGTTGACTCCGGTGTTCGTCAGGGATGTCCCCTGAGCCCTCTCTTGTATGTGTTCGCGATTGATCCCTTCGTGAGGAGGATGGATTGTGGCACTGTGAGGGGGGTGCAGCTGGGCCCGGAGGCTCCGTTGAGAGTGTTGGCTTACGCTGATGATGTTACGGTAGTCCTGTCTTCGGAGGCAGAGGCGCGTGATGTGGAATATCTCATCTCAGAATACTCTGAAGCCTCGTGCTCAAGGGTGAACCAGGACAAGTGTGAAGCTTTCTGGATGGGGGAGGAAGGTGCTGAATTTGGCCTTCCGGACAGCCTTCCCCGGGCCAGTCCTGAAATTACGATCTTAGGTATAACATTTGACCATGGCGATTATGCCACCCGTAATTGGGATAGTAGGTTGGAAAACGCTACCAGGAAGGTGCAAGTCTGGAGGAAATGGAAGTTTTCTTACAGGGAAAGGATTCACTTGTGCAAAACCTATCTGGTCCCTATTTTTCTGTATGTCAGTTATGTATGTTTTTTGCCAGAGTCTTTGTGGACCAAGGTGAACGCCCTGTTCTTCTTTCTTTTGTGGGGGAATAGGATGAACATCGTCAAGAGAGGGATAACCTACAGGTTGAGGGAGGAAGGTGGACTAGGCATGGTCAGTCCGGTGGTTTTCTTTGCCACAACCTTTATTAAGATGAATCTTGGTGGTCTGTTTTTGGACGGCCTCCCTCAATGGGTAGAGAGTTTTAGAGCCTGGGTGTCTCCCTTTCTTGATTTGTGGTATGATGATGGCCGTGTAAGAACCCTCAGAGTCCAGAGTGGATACCTCCCAGCCTACGTCATCCTGTGCTTGAAGGTGACAAGGCGTTGGGGGTTGACGGTGAGTGATGTCAAAACCTTCTCCAGGAAGCAGTTGGGGAGAAGCATTTTGCGCTCTCACTTTTATGCTCCGCTGTCGCTGAAAGACTGCCCAGGCATTATTCGCTCAGATGGGATCTCACTGTTGTTATCGGAGAGAATTCCACTGAAGTTCAGGGATATTGCTTGGCTCTCCTTCCAAGGGAGGCTTTACGTGAGGGGAAATATCAAGAGTCGGAGTGCCAATGATCGTGATTGTCCACGTGAGGAGTGTCTAGGGGAGGAGGAGACAATGGACCACTTCCTCTTGAAATGTCCCTTTAATGTGAAGGTTTGTAGGCAGGTCTCAAGGGCTTTACGTATCCCGTGTCTTTCGGGGCTGAGTTACCCTGAGTGGGCCTATGGAGCTTTCAAAGGGTATGGGCGATATGATTTGACCACTATTTACTTAGTCAGCTTAGCGGTTAGGTACTGCACGTGGAATACACGGTGTTTACTTCCCTTGAGAAACAAAATCCTTCCCTGTGTAGAGGTGGTGGGTCATGTTCTTCACGAGGTTAAGGTACTGATGGAAATGGATAAAGAGAGGTTGGATGCTGTTGGGTGGTCTAGGCGGTGGAGACACCTAAAACCCCCTTAGTGGGTGGCTGACACCCTGTCTTTGTCCATACTTAGGCTTTCTATTCTATTACTTTCTACCGTAGATTTTGGTCCTTGTTTTTTTTTTTTTTTTTTGAAATGGTTTTACATGCAGCTAAGTGCTGTATCTCACTTTCTCTATGTCAATGGAGTTCGTGTTGGTAAGTTGGTGGAGGGTTTGTGGTGGTGGGATTGGTGGTGTATCTGTTGTCTTGTCATGGTGGTATGAATGGTTCAGCTGCGCAGATCAACTTACTGTTAAGGCAGGTAGCCTGTTTGGTTTCTGTAATAATAAAACAAAACAAAACAAAAGTCTATTATGTATTAGTCTTGGTTAATGACTGTGGCCTAAGATTAGCTTAGGTTAAGTTTGTATTGTGGTTATGATTTGCATCTTCATATTGGGTATTGTGTTTTTATCTGTATCTGTATTATTTATTCTATACATGTGTTGCAATACCTTAATAAACGGAGTATGACCAAGACCCACAAATGAGATGTGAAATGGTTTTACTCCCATGTTGCATTTAAGAGAAAACAGCAATTGCTCGTTTTAGGCCAAAATGCATTGAAAGCAATGGAAACAACAAAAGTGCATACTTTGTGATATCTCCTCTTGTAGCAAACACAGACAGCTCAAAATTTCACTGGATGTGTTGAAGACCAAGACCCACAAATGGAATGTGAAATGGTTTTTCTCCCATGTTGCGTTTAAGAGAAAACAGCAATTGCTCCTTTTAGGCCAAAATGCATTGAAAGCAATGGAAACAACAAAAGAGCATACTTTGTGATATCTCCTCTTGTAACAAACACAGACAGCTCGAAATTTCACTGGATGTGTTGAAGACCAAGACCCACAAAAATGATGTGAAATGCTTTTTCTCCCATGTTGCGTTTAAGAGAAAACAGCAAATGCACGTTTTAGGCCAAAATGCATTGAAAGCAATGGAAACAACAAAAGCGCATACTTTGTGTTATCTCCTCTTGTAGCAAACACAGACAGCTCGAAATTTCACTGGATGTGTTGAAGACCAAGACCCACAAATGTGATGTGAAATGGTTTTTCTCCCATGTTGCGTTTAAGAGAAAACAGCAATTGCACGTTTTAGGCCAAAATGCATTCAAAGTAATGGAAACAACAAAAGCGCATACTTTGTGTTATCTCCTCTTGTAGCAAACACAGACAGCTCAAAATTTCACTGGATGTGTTGAAGACCAAGACCCACAAATGTGATGTGAAATGGTTTTTCTCCCATGTTGCGTTTAAGAGAAAACAGCAATTGCTCGTTTTAGGCCAAAATGCATTGAAAGCAATGGAAACATCAAAAGCGCATACTTTGTGTTATCTCCTCTTGTAGCAAACACAGACAGCTCAAAATTTCACTGGATGTGTTGAAGACCAAGACCCACAAATGAGATGTGAAATGGTTTTACTCCCATGTTGCATTTAAGAGAAAACAGCAATTGCTCGTTTTAGGCCAAAATGCATTGAAAGCAATGGAAACAACAAAAGCGCATACTTTGTGATATCTCCTCTTGTAGCAAACACAGACAGCTCAAAATTTCACTGGATGTGTTGAAGACCAAGACCCACAAATGTGATGTGAAATGGTTTTTCTCCCATGTTGCGTTTAAGAGAAAACAGCAATTGCTCCTTTTAGGCCAAAATGCATTGAAAGCAATGGAAACAACAAAAGCGCATACTTTGTGTTATCTCCTCTTGTAGCAAACACAGACAGCTCAAAATTTCACTGGATGTGTTGAAGACCAAGACCCACAAAAATGATGTGAAATGGTTTTTCTCCCATGTTGCGTTTAAGAGAAAAAAGAAATTGCTCGTTTTAGGCCAAAATGCATTGAAAGCAAAGGAAACAACAAAAGCGCATACTTTGTGTTATCTCCTCTTGTAGCAAACACAGACAGCTCAAAATTTCACTGGATGTGTTGAAGACCAAGACCCACAAATGTGATGTGAAATGGTTTTTCTCCCATGTTGCGTTTAAGAGAAAACAGCAATTGCACGTTTTAGGCCAAAATGCATTCAAAGTAATGGAAACAACAAAAGCGCATACTTTGTGTTATCTCCTCTTGTAGCAAACACAGACAGCTCAAAATTTCACTGGATGTGTTGAAGACCAAGACCCACAAATGTGATGTGAAATGGTTTTTCTCCCATGTTGCGTTTAAGAGAAAACAGCAATTGCTCCTTTTAGGCCAAAATGCATTCAAAGTAATGGAAACAACAAAAGCGCATACTTTGTGTTATCTCCTCTTGTAGCAAACACAGACAGCTCAAAATTTCACTGGATGTGTTGAAGACCAAGACCCACAAATGTGATGTGAAATGGTTTTTCTCCCATGTTGCGTTTAAGAGAAAACAGCAATTGCTCGTTTTAGGCCAAAATGCATTGAAAGCAATGGAAACATCAAAAGCGCATACTTTGTGTTATCTCCTCTTGTAGCAAACACAGACAGCTCAAAATTTCACTGGATGTGTTGAAGACCAAGACCCACAAATGAGATGTGAAATGGTTTTACTCCCATGTTGCATTTAAGAGAAAACAGCAATTGCTCGTTTTAGGCCAAAATGCATTGAAAGCAATGGAAACAACAAAAGCGCATACTTTGTGATATCTCCTCTTGTAGCAAACACAGACAGCTCAAAATTTCACTGGATGTGTTGAAGACCAAGACCCACAAATGTGATGTGAAATGGTTTTTCTCCCATGTTGCGTTTAAGAGAAAACAGCAATTGCTCCTTTTAGGCCAAAATGCATTGAAAGCAATGGAAACAACAAAAGCGCATACTTTGTGTTATCTCCTCTTGTAGCAAACACAGACAGCTCAAAATTTCACTGGATGTGTTGAAGACCAAGACCCACAAAAATGATGTGAAATGGTTTTTCTCCCATGTTGCGTTTAAGAGAAAAAAGAAATTGCTCGTTTTAGGCCAAAATGCATTGAAAGCAAAGGAAACAACAAAAGCGCATACTTTGTGTTATCTCCTCTTGTAGCAAACACAGACAGCTCAAAATTTCACTGGATGTGTTGAAGACCAAGACCCACAAATGTGATGTGAAATGGATTTTCTCCCATGTTGCGTTTAAGAGAAAACAGCAATTGCACGTTTTAGGCCAAAATGCATTCAAAGTAATGGAAACAACAAAAGCGCATACTTTGTGTTATCTCCTCTTGTAGCAAACACAGACAGCTCAAAATTTCACTGGATGTGTTGAAGACCAAGACCCACAAATGTGATGTGAAATGGTTTTTCTCCCATGTTGCGTTTAAGAGAAAACAGCAATTGCTCCTTTTAGGCCAAAATGCATTGAAAGCAATGGAAACAACAAAAGCGCATACTTTGTGTTATCTCCTCTTGTAGCAAACACAGACAGCTCAAAATTTCACTGGATGTGTTGAAGACCAAGACCCACAAATGAGATGTGAAATGGTTTTACTCCCATGTTGCATTTAAGAGAAAACAGCAATTGCTCGTTTTAGGCCAAAATGCATTGAAAGCAATGGAAACAACAAAAGCGCATACTTTGTGATATCTCCTCTTGTAGCAAACACAGACAGCTCAAAATTTCACTGGATGTATTGATGACCAAGACCCACAAATATGATGTGAAATGGTTTTTCTCCCATGTTGCGTTTAAGAGAAAAAAGAAATTGCTCGTTTTAGGCCAAAATGCATTGAAAGCAATGGAAACAACCAATGCGCATACTTTGTGTTATCTCCTCTTGTAGCAAACACAGACAGCTCAAAATTTCACTGGATGTGTTGAAGACCAAGACCCACAAATGTGATGTGAAATGGTTTTTCTCCCATGTTGCGTTTAAGAGAAAACAGCAATTGCACGTTTTAGGCCAAAATGCATTGAAAGCAATGGAAACAACAAAAGCGCATACTTTGTGTTATCTCCTCTTGTAGCAAACACAGACAGCTCAAAATTTCACTGGATGTGTTGAAGACCAAGACCCACAAATGTGATGTGAAATGGTTTTTCTCCCATGTTGCGTTTAAGAGAAAACAGCAATTGCTCGTTTTAGGCCAAAATGCATTGAAAGCAATGGAAACAACAAAAGCGCATACTTTGTGTTATCTCCTCTTGTAGCAAACACAGACAGCTCAAAATTTCACTGGATGTGTTGAAGACCAAGACCCACAAATGAGATGTGAAATGGTTTTACTCCCATGTTGCATTTAAGAGAAAACAGCAATTGCTCGTTTTAGGCCAAAATGCATTGAAAGCAATGGAAACAACAAAAGCGCATACTTTGTGATATCTCCTCTTGTAGCAAACACAGACAGCTCAAAATTTCACTGGATGTGTTGAAGACCAAGACCCACAAATGAGATGTGAAATGGTTTTACTCCCATGTTGCATTTAAGAGAAAACAGCAATTGCTCGTTTTAGGCCAAAATGCATTGAAAGCAATGGAAACAACAAAAGCGCATACTTTGTGATATCTCCTCTTGTAGCAAACACAGACAGCTCAAAATTTCACTGGATGTGTTGAAGACCAAGACCCACAAATGAGATGTGAAATGGTTTTACTCCCATGTTGCATTTAAGAGAAAACAGCAATTGCTCGTTTTAGGCCAAAATGCATTGAAAGCAATGGAAACAACAAAAGCGCATACTTTGTGATATCTCCTCTTGTAGCAAACACAGACAGCTCAAAATTTCACTGGATGTGTTGAAGACCAAGACCCACAAATGGAATGTGAAATGGTTTTTCTCCCATGTTGCGTTTAAGAGAAAACAGCAATTGCTCCTTTTAGGCCAAAATGCATTCAAAGCAATGGAAACAACAAAAGAGCATACTTTGTGATATCTCCTCTTGTAACAAACACAGACAGCTCGAAATTTCACTGGATGTGTTGAAGACCAAGACCCACAAAAATGATGTGAAATGCTTTTTCTCCCATGTTGCGTTTAAGAGAAAACAGCAAATGCACGTTTTAGGCCAAAATGCATTGAAAGCAATGGAAACAACAAAAGCGCATACTTTGTGTTATCTCCTCTTGTAGCAAACACAGACAGCTCGAAATTTCACTGGATATGTTGAAGACCAAGACCCACTAATGTGATGTGAAATGGTTTTTCTCCCATGTTGCGTTTAAGAGAAAACAGCAATTGCACGTTTTAGGCCAAAATGCATTCAAAGTAATGGAAACAACAAAAGCGCATACTTTGTGTTATCTCCTCTTGTAGCAAACACAGACAGCTCAAAATTTCACTGGATGTGTTGAAGACCAAGACCCACAAATGTGATGTGAAATGGTTTTTCTCCCATGTTGCGTTTAAGAGAAAACAGCAATTGCTCGTTTTAGGCCAAAATGCATTGAAAGCAATGGAAACAACAAAAGCGCATACTTTGTGTTATCTCCTCTTGTAGCAAACACAGACAGCTCAAAATTTCACTGGATGTGTTGAAGACCAAGACCCACAAATGAGATGTGAAATGGTTTTACTCCCATGTTGCATTTAAGAGAAAACAGCAATTGCTCGTTTTAGGCCAAAATGCATTGAAAGCAATGGAAACAACAAAAGCGCATACTTTGTGTTATCTCCTCTTGTAGCAAACACAGACAGCTCAAAATTTCACTGGATGTGTTGAAGACCAAGACCCACAAATGAGATGTGAAATGGTTTTACTCCCATGTTGCATTTAAGAGAAAACAGCAATTGCTCGTTTTAGGCCAAAATGCATTGAAAGCAATGGAAACAACAAAAGCGCATACTTTGTGATATCTCCTCTTGTAGCAAACACAGACAGCTCAAAATTTCACTGGATGTGTTGAAGACCAAGACCCACAAATGTGATGTGAAATGGTTTTTCTCCCATGTTGCGTTTAAGAGAAAACAGCAATTGCACGTTTTAGGCCAAAATGCATTGAAAGCAATGGAAACAACAAAAGCGCATACTTTGTGTTATCTCCTCTTGTAGCAAACACAGACAGCTCAAAATTTCACTGGATGTGTTGAAGACCAAGACCCACAAATGTGATGTGAAATGGTTTTTCTCCCATGTTGCGTTTAAGAGAAAACAGCAATTGCTCGTTTTAGGCCAAAATGCATTGAAAGCAATGGAAACAACAAAAGCGCATACTTTGTGATATCTCCTCTTGTAGCAAACACAGACAGCTCAAAATTTCACTGGATGTGTTGAAGACCAAGACCCACAAATGAGATGTGAAATGGTTTTACTCCCATGTTGCATTTAAGAGAAAACAGCAATTGCTCGTTTTAGGCCAAAATGCATTGAAAGCAATGGAAACAACAAAAGCGCATACTTTGTGATATCTCCTCTTGTAGCAAACACAGACAGCTCAAAATTTCACTGGATGTGTTGAAGACCAAGACCCACAAATGGAATGTGAAATGGTTTTTCTCCCATGTTGCGTTTAAGAGAAAACAGCAATTGCTCCTTTTAGGCCAAAATGCATTGAAAGCAATGGAAACAACAAAAGAGCATACTTTGTGATATCTCCTCTTGTAACAAACACAGACAGCTCGAAATTTCACTGGATGTGTTGAAGACCAAGACCCACAAAAATGATGTGAAATGCTTTTTCTCCCATGTTGCGTTTAAGAGAAAACAGCAAATGCACGTTTTAGGCCAAAATGCATTGAAAGCAATGGAAACAACAAAAGCGCATACTTTGTGCTATCTCCTCTTGTAGCAAACACAGACAGCTCAAAATTTCACTGGATGTGTTGAAGACCAAGACCCACAAATGTGATGTGAAATGTTTTTTCTCCCATGTTGCGTTTAAGAGAAAACAGCAATTGCACGTTTTAGGCCAAAATGCATTCAAAGTAATGGAAACAACAAAAGCGCATACTTTGTGTTATCTCCTCTTGTAGCAAACACAGACAGCTCAAAATTTCACTGGATGTGTTGAAGACCAAGACCCACAAATGTGATGTGAAATGGTTTTTCTCCCATGTTGCGTTTAAGAGAAAACAGCAATTGCTCGTTTTAGGCCAAAATGCATTGAAAGCAATGGAAACAACAAAAGCGCATACTTTGTGTTATCTCCTCTTGTAGCAAACACAGACAGCTCAAAATTTCACTGGATGTGTTGAAGACCAAGACCCACAAATGAGATGTGAAATGGTTTTACTCCCATGTTGCATTTAAGAGAAAACAGCAATTGCTCGTTTTAGGCCAAAATGCATTGAAAGCAATGGAAACAACAAAAGCGCATACTTTGTGATATCTCCTCTTGTAGCAAACACAGACAGCTCAAAATTTCACTGGATGTGTTGAAGACCAAGACCCACAAATGTGATGTGAAATGGTTTTTCTCCCATGTTGCGTTTAAGAGAAAACAGCAATTGCTCCTTTTAGGCCAAAATGCATTGAAAGCAATGGAAACAACAAAAGCGCATACTTTGTGTTATCTCCTCTTGTAGCAAACACAGACAGCTCAAAATTTCACTGGATGTGTTGAAGACCAAGACCCACAAAAATGATGTGAAATGGTTTTTCTCCCATGTTGCGTTTAAGAGAAAAAAGAAATTGCTCGTTTTAGGCCAAAATGCATTGAAAGCAAAGGAAACAACAAAAGCGCATACTTTGTGTTATCTCCTCTTGTAGCAAACACAGACAGCTCAAAATTTCACTGGATGTGTTGAAGACCAAGACCCACAAATGTGATGTGAAATGGTTTTTCTCCCATGTTGCGTTTAAGAGAAAACAGCAATTGCACGTTTTAGGCCAAAATGCATTCAAAGTAATGGAAACAACAAAAGCGCATACTTTGTGTTATCTCCTCTTGTAGCAAACACAGACAGCTCAAAATTTCACTGGATGTGTTGAAGACCAAGACCCACAAATGTGATGTGAAATGGTTTTTCTCCCATGTTGCGTTTAAGAGAAAACAGCAATTGCTCGTTTTAGGCCAAAATGCATTGAAAGCAATGGAAACAACAAAAGCGCATACTTTGTGTTATCTCCTCTTGTAGCAAACACAGACAGCTCAAAATTTCACTGGATGTGTTGAAGACCAAGACCCACAAATGAGATGTGAAATGGTTTTACTCCCATGTTGCATTTAAGAGAAAACAGCAATTGCTCGTTTTAGGCCAAAATGCATTGAAAGCAATGGAAAAAACAAAAGCGCATACTTTGTGATATCTCCTCTTGTAGCAAACACAGACAGCTCAAAATTTCACTGGATGTATTGAAGACCAAGACCCACAAATATGATGTGAAATGGTTTTTCTCCCATGTTGCGTTTAAGAGAAAAAAGAAATTGCTCGTTTTAGGCCAAAATGCATTGAAAGCAATGGAAACAACCAATGCGCATACTTTGTGTTATCTCCTCTTGTAGCAAACACAGACAGCTCAAAATTTCACTGGATGTGTTGAAGACCAAGACCCACAAATGTGATGTGAAATGGTTTTTCTCCCATGTTGCGTTTAAGAGAAAACAGCAATTGCACGTTTTAGGCCAAAATGCATTGAAAGCAATGGAAACAACAAAAGCGCATACTTTGTGTTATCTCCTCTTGTAGCAAACACAGACAGCTCAAAATTTCACTGGATGTGTTGAAGACCAAGACCCACAAATGTGATGTGAAATGGTTTTTCTCCCATGTTGCGTTTAAGAGAAAACAGCAATTGCTCGTTTTAGGCCAAAATGCATTGAAAGCAATGGAAACAACAAAAGCGCATACTTTGTGTTATCTCCTCTTGTAGCAAACACAGACAGCTCAAAATTTCACTGGATGTGTTGAAGACCAAGACCCACAAATGAGATGTGAAATGGTTTTACTCCCATGTTGCATTTAAGAGAAAACAGCAATTGCTCGTTTTAGGCCAAAATGCATTGAAAGCAATGGAAACAACAAAAGCGCATACTTTGTGATATCTCCTCTTGTAGCAAACACAGACAGCTCAAAATTTCACTGGATGTGTTGAAGACCAAGACCCACAAATGTGATGTGAAATGGTTTTTCTCCCATGTTGCGTTGAAGAGAAAACAGCAATTGCTTGTTTTAGGCCAAAATGCATTGAAAGCAATGGAAACAACAAAAGCGCATACTTTGTGTTATCTCCTCTTGTAGCAAACACAGACAGCTCAAAATTTCACTGGATGTGTTGAAGACCAAGACCCACAAATGAGATGTGAAATGGTTTTACTCCCATGTTGCATTTAAGAGAAAACAGCAATTGCTCGTTTTAGGCCAAAATGCATTGAAAGCAATGGAAACAACAAAAGCGCATACTTTGTGATATCTCCTCTTGTAGCAAACACAGACAGCTCAAAATTTCACTGGATGTGTTGAAGACCAAGACCCACAAATGGAATGTGAAATGGTTTTTCTCCCATGTTGCGTTTAAGAGAAAACAGCAATTGCTCCTTTTAGGCCAAAATGCATTGAAAGCAATGGAAACAACAAAAGAGCATACTTTGTGATATCTCCTCTTGTAACAAACACAGACAGCTCGAAATTTCACTGGATGTGTTGAAGACCAAGACCCACAAAAATGATGTGAAATGCTTTTTCTCCCATGTTGCGTTTAAGAGAAAACAGCAAATGCACGTTTTAGGCCAAAATGCATTGAAAGCAATGGAAACAACAAAAGCGCATACTTTGTGTTATCTCCTCTTGTAGCAAACACAGACAGCTTGAAATTTCACTGGATGTGTTGAAGACCAAGACCCACAAATGTGATGTGAAATGGTTTTTCTCCAATGTTGCGTTTAAGAGAAAACAGCAATTGCACGTTTTAGGCCAAAATGCATTCAAAGTAATGGAAACAACAAAAGCGCATACTTTGTGTTATCTCCTCTTGTAGCAAACACAGACAGCTCAAAATTTCACTGGATGTGTTGAAGACCAAGACCCACAAATGTGATGTGAAATGGTTTTTCTCCCATGTTGCGTTTAAGAGAAAACAGCAATTGCTCGTTTTAGGCCAAAATGCATTGAAAGCAATGGAAACAACAAAAGCGCATACTTTGTGTTATCTCCTCTTGTAGCAAACACAGACAGCTCAAAATTTCACTGGATGTGTTGAAGACCAAGACCCACAAATGAGATGTGAAATGGTTTTACTCCCATGTTGCATTTAAGAGAAAACAGCAATTGCTCGTTTTAGGCCAAAATGCATTGAAAGCAATGGAAACAACAAAAGCGCATACTTTGTGATATCTCCTCTTGTAGCAAACACAGACAGCTCAAAATTTCACTGGATGTGTTGAAGACCAAGACCCACAAATGTGATGTGAAATGGTTTTTCTCCCATGTTGCGTTTAAGAGAAAACAGCAATTGCTCCTTTTAGGCCAAAATGCATTGAAAGCAATGGAAACAACAAAAGCGCATACTTTGTGTTATCTCCTCTTGTAGCAAACACAGACAGCTCAAAATTTCACTGGATGTGTTGAAGACCAAGACCCACAAAAATGATGTGAAATGGTTTTTCTCCCATGTTGCGTTTAAGAGAAAAAAGAAATTGCTCGTTTTAGGCCAAAATGCATTGAAAGCAAAGGAAACAACAAAAGCGCATACTTTGTGTTATCTCCTCTTGTAGCAAACACAGACAGCTCAAAATTTCACTGGATGTGTTGAAGACCAAGACCCACAAATGTGATGTGAAATGGTTTTTCTCCCATGTTGCGTTTAAGAGAAAACAGCAATTGCACGTTTTAGGCCAAAATGCATTCAAAGTAATGGAAACAACAAAAGCGCATACTTTGTGTTATCTCCTCTTGTAGCAAACACAGACAGCTCAAAATTTCACTGGATGTGTTGAAGACCAAGACCCACAAATGTGATGTGAAATGGTTTTTCTCCCATGTTGCGTTTAAGAGAAAACAGCAATTGCTCGTTTTAGGCCAAAATGCATTGAAAGCAATGGAAACAACAAAAGCGCATACTTTGTGTTATCTCCTCTTGTAGCAAACACAGACAGATCAAAATTTCACTGGATGTGTTGAAGACCAAGACCCACAAATGAGATGTGAAATGGTTTTACTCCCATGTTGCATTTAAGAGAAAACAGCAATTGCTCGTTTTAGGCCAAAATGCATTGAAAGCAATGGAAACAACAAAAGCGCATACTTTGTGATATCTCCTCTTGTAGCAAACACAGACAGCTCAAAATTTCACTGGATGTGTTGAAGACCAAGACCCACAAATGTGATGTGAAATGGTTTTTCTCCCATGTTGCGTTTAAGAGAAAACAGCAATTGCTCGTTTTAGGCCAAAATGCATTGAAAGCAATGGAAACAACAAAAGCGCATACTTTGTGTTATCTCCTCTTGTAGCAAACACAGACAGCTCAAAATTTCACTGGATGTGTTGAAGACCAAGACCCACAAAAATGATGTGAAATGGTTTTTCTCCCATGTTGCGTTTAAGAGAAAAAAGAAATTGCTCGTTTTAGGCCAAAATGCATTGAAAGCAATGGAAACAACAAAAGCGCATACTTTGTGTTATCTCCTCTTCTAGCAAACACAGACAGCTCAAAATTTCACTGGATGTGTTGAAGACCAAGACCCACAAATGTGATGTGAAATGTTTTTTCTCCCATGTTGCGTTTAAGAGAAAACAGCAAATGCACGTTTTAGGCCAAAATGCATTGAAAGCAATGGAAACAACAAAAGCGCATACTTTGTGTTATCTCCTCTTGTAGCAAACACAGACAGCTCAAAATTTCACTGGATGTGTTGAAGACCAAGACCCACAAATGTGATGTGAAATGGTTTTTCTCCCATGTTGCATTTAAGAGAAAACAGCAAATGCACGTTTTAGGCCAAAATGCATTGAAAGCAATGGAAACAACAAAAGCGCATACTTTGTGTTATCTCCTCTTGTAGCAAACACAGACAGCTCAAAATTTTGCTGGATGTGTTGAAGACCAAGACCCACAAATATGATGTGAAATGGTTTTTCTCCCATGTTGCGTTGAAGAGAAAACAGCAATTGCTCATTTTAGGCCAAAATGCATTGAAAGCAATGGAAACAACAAAAGCGCATACTTTGTGTTATCTCCTCTTGTAGCAAACACAGACAGCTCAAAATTTCACTGGATGTGTTGAAGACCAAGACCCACAAATGTGATGTGAAATGGTTTTTCTCCCTTGTTGCGTTTAAGAGAAAACAGCAAATGCACGTTTTAGGCCAAAATGCATTGAAAGCAATGGAAACAACAAAAGCGCATACTTTGTGTTATCTCCTCTTGTAGCAAACACAGACAGCTCGAAATTTCACTGGATGTGTTGAAGACCAAGAACCACAAATGTGATGTGAAATGGTTTTTCTCCCATGTTGCGTTTAAGAGAAAACAGCAATTGCACGTTTTAGGCCAAAATGCATTGAAAGCAATGGAAACAACAAAAGCGCATACTTTTTGTAATCTCCTCTTGTAGCAAACACAGACAGCTCAAAATTTCACTGGATGTGTTGAAGACCAAGACCCACAAATGTGATGTGAAATGGTTTTTCTCCCATGTTGCATTTAAGTGAAAACAGCAATTGCTTGTTTTAGGCCAAAATGCATTGAAAGCAATGGAAACAACAAAAGCGCATACTTTGTGATATCTCCTCTTGTAGCAAACACAGACAGCTCAAAATTTCACTGGATGTGTTGAAGACCAAGACCCACAAATGTGATGTGAAATGGTTTTTCTCCCATGTTGCGTTTAAGAGAAAACAGCAATTGCTCGTTTTAGGCCAAAATGCATTGAAAGCAATGGAAACAACAAAAGCGCATACTTTGTGTTATCTCCTCTTGTAGCAAACACAGACAGCTCAAAATTTCACTGGATGTGTTGAAGACCAAGACCCACAAATGTGATGTTAAATGGTTTTTCTCCTATGTTGCATTTAAGAGAAAACAGCAATTGCTCGTTTTAGGCCAAAATGCATTGAAAGCAATGGAAACAACAAAAGTGCATACTTTGTGTTATCTCCTCTTGTAGCAAACACAGACATCTCAAAATTTCACTGGATGTGTTGAAGACCAAGACCCACAAATGTGATGTGAAATGGTTTTTCTCCCATGTTGCATTTAAGAGAAAACAGCAAATGCACGTTTTAGGCCAAAATGCTTTGAAAGCAATGGAAACAACAAAAGAGCATACTTTGTGATATCTCCTCTTGTAACAAACACAGATAGCTCGAAATTTCACTGGATGTGTTGAAGACCAAGACCCACAAAAATGATGTGAAATGCTTTTTCTCCCATGTTGCGTTTAAGAGAAAACAGCAAATGCACGTTTTAGGCCAAAATGCATTGAAAGCAATGGAAACAACAAAAGCGCATACTTTGTGTTATCTCCTCTTGTAGCAAACACAGACAGCTCGAAATTTCACTGGATGTGTTGAAGACCAAGACCCACAAATGTGATGTGAAATGGTTTTTCTCCCATGTTGCGTTTAAGAGAAAACAGCAATTGCACGTTTTAGGCCAAAATGCATTCAAAGTAATGGAAACAACAAAAGCGCATACTTTGTGTTATCTCCTCTTGTAGCAAACACAGACAGCTCAAAATTTCACTGGATGTGTTGAAGACCAAGACCCACAAATGTGATGTGAAATGGTTTTTCTCCCATGTTGCGTTTAAGAGAAAACAGCAATTGCTCGTTTTAGGCCAAAATGCATTGAAAGCAATGGAAACAACAAAAGCGCATACTTTGTGTTATCTCCTCTTGTAGCAAACACAGACAGCTCAAAATTTCACTGGATGTGTTGAAGACCAAGACCCACAAATGAGATGTGAAATGGATTTACTCCCATGTTGCATTTAAGAGAAAACAGCAATTGCTCGTTTTAGGCCAAAATGCATTGAAAGCAATGGAAACAACAAAAGCGCATACTTTGTGATATCTCCTCTTGTAGCAAACACAGACAGCTCAAAATTTCACTGGATGTGTTGAAGACCAAGACCCACAAATGTGATGTGAAATGGTTTTTCTCCCATGTTGCGTTTAAGAGAAAACAGCAATTGCTCCTTTTAGGCCAAAATGCATTGAAAGCAATGGAAACAACAAAAGCACATACTTTGTGTTATCTCCTCTTGTAGCAAACACAGACAGCTCAAAATTTCACTGGATGTGTTGAAGACCAAGACCCACAAAAATGATGTGAAATGGTTTTTCTCCCATGTTGCGTTTAAGAGAAAAAAGAAATTGCTCGTTTTAGGCCAAAATGCATTGAAAGCAAAGGAAACAACAAAAGCGCATACTTTGTGTTATCTCCTCTTGTAGCAAACACAGACAGCTCAAAATTTCACTGGATGTGTTGAAGACCAAGACCCACAAATGTGATGTGAAATGGTTTTTCTCCCATGTTGCGTTTAAGAGAAAACAGCAAATGCACGTTTTAGGCCAAAATGCATTGAAAGCAATGGAAACAACAAAAGCGCATACTTTGTGTTATCTCCTCTTGTAGCAAACACAGACAGCTCGAAATTTCACTGGATGTGTTGAAGACCAAGACCCACAAATGAGATGTGAAATGGTTTTACTCCCATGTTGCATTTAAGAGAAAACAGCAATAGCTTGTTTTAGGCCAAAATGCATTGAAAGCAATGGAAACAACAAAAGTGCATACTTTGAGATATCTCCTCTTGTAGCAAACACAGACAGCTCAAAATTTCACTGGATGTGTTGAAGACCAAGACCAGCAAATGTGATGTGAAATGGTTTTTCTCCCATGTTGCGTTTAAGAGAAAACAGCAAATGCACGTTTTAGGCCAAAATGCATTGAAAGCAATGGAAACAACAAAAGCGCATACTTTGTGATATCTCCTCTTGTAGCAAACACAGACAGCTCAAAATTTCACTGGATGTGTTGAAGACCAAGACCCACAAATGTGATGTGAAATGGTTTTTCTGCCATGTTGCTTTTAAGAGATAACAGCAAATGCTCGTTTTGGGCCAAAATGCATTGAAAGCAATGGAAACAACAAAAGCGCATACTTTGTGTTATCTCCTCTTGTAGCAAACACAGACAGCTCAAAATTTCACAGGATGTGTAGAAGACCAAAACCCACAAATGTGATGTGAAATGGTTTTTCTCCTAATTTGCGTTTAAGAGAAAACAGCAATTGCTCATTTTAGGCCAAAATGCATTGAAAGCAATGGAAACAACAAAAGCGCATACTTTGTGTTATCTCCTCTTGTAGCAAACACAGACATCTCAAAATTTCACTGGATGTGTTGAAGACCAAGACCCACAAATATGATGTGAAATGGTTTTTCTCCCATGTTGCGTTTAAGAGAAAACAGCAATTGCTTGTTTTAGGACAAAATGCATTGAAAGCAATGGAAACAACAAAAGCGCATACTTTGTGTTATCTCCTCTTGTAGCAAACACAGACAGCTCAAAATTTCACTGGATGTGTTGAAGACCAAGACCCACAAATGTGATGTGAAATGGTTTTTCTCCCATGTTGCATTTAAGAGAAAACAGCAATTGCTCGTTTTAGGCCAAAATGCTTTGAAAGCAATGGAAACAACAAAAGCGCATACTTTGTGATATCTCCTCTTGTAGCAAACACAGACAGCTCAAAATTTCACTGGATGTATTGAAGACCAAGACCCACAAATATGATGTGAAATGGTTTTTCTCCCATGTTGCGTTTAAGAGAAAAAATAAATTGCTCGTTTTAGGCCAAAATGCATTGAAAGCAATGGAAACAACCAATGCGCATACTTTGTGTTATCTCCTCTTGTAGCAAACACAGACAGCTCAAAATTTCACTGGATGTGTTGAAGACCAAGACCCACAAATGTGATGTGAAATGGTTTTTCTCCCATGTTGCGTTTAAGAGAAAACAGCAATTGCACGTTTTAGGCCAAAATGCATTGAAAGCAATGGAAACAACAAAAGCGCATACTTTGTGTTATCTCCTCTTGTAGCAAACACAGACAGCTCAAAATTTCACTGGATGTGTTGAAGACCAAGACCCACAAATGTGATGTGAAATGGTTTTTCTCCCATGTTGCGTTTAAGAGAAAACAGCAATTGCTCGTTTTAGGCCAAAATGCATTGAAAGCAATGGAAACAACAAAAGCGCATACTTTGTGTTATCTCCTCTTGTAGCAAACACAGACAGCTCAAAATTTCACTGGATGTGTTGAAGACCAAGACCCACAAATGAGATGTGAAATGGTTTTACTCCCATGTTGCATTTAAGAGAAAACAGCAATTGCTCGTTTTAGGCCAAAATGCATTGAAAGCAATGGAAACAACAAAAGTGCATACTTTGTGATATCTCCTCTTGTAGCAAACACAGACAGCTCAAAATTTCACTGGATGTGTTGAAGACCAAGACCCACAAATGTGATGTGAAATGGTTTTTCTCCCATGTTGCGTTTAAGAGAAAACAGCAATTGCTTGTTTTAGGCCAAAATGCATTGAAAGCAATGGAAACAACAAAAGCGCATACTTTGTGTTATCTCCTCTTGTAGCAAACACAGACAGCTCAAAATTTCACTGGATGTGTTGAAGACCAAGACCCACAAATGAGATGTGAAATGGTTTTACTCCCATGTTGCATTTAAGAGAAAACAGCAATTGCTCGTTTTAGGCCAAAATGCATTGAAAGCAATGGAAACAACAAAAGCGCATACTTTGTGATATCTCCTCTTGTAGCAAACACAGACAGCTCAAAATTTCACTGGATGTGTTGAAGACCAAGACCCACAAATGTGATGTGAAATGGTTTTTCTCCCATGTTGCGTTTAAGAGAAAACAGCAATTGCACGTTTTAGGCCAAAATGCATTCAAAGTAATGGAAACAACAAAAGCGCATACTTTGTGTTATCTCCTCTTGTAGCAAACACAGACAGCTCAAAATTTCACTGGATGTGTTGAAGACCAAGACCCACAAATGTGATGTGAAATGGTTTTTCTCCCATGTTGCATTTAAGAGAAAACAGCAATTGCTCGTTTTAGGCCAAAATGCATTGAAAGCAATGGAAACAACAAAAGCGCATACTTTGTGTTATCTCCTCTTGTAGCAAACACAGACAGCTCAAAATTTCACTGGATGTGTTGAAGACAAAGACCCACAAATGAGATGTGAAATGGTTTTACTCCCATGTTGCATTTAAGAGAAAACAGCAATTGCTCGTTTTAGGCCAAAATGCATTGAAAGCAATGGAAACAACAAAAGCGCATACTTTGTGATATCTCCTCTTGTAGCAAACACAGACAGCTCAAAATTTCACTGGATGTGTTGAAGACCAAGACCCACAAACGTGATGTGAAATGGTTTTTCTCCCATGTTGCGTTTAAGAGAAAACAGCAATTGCTCCTTTTAGGCCAAAATGCATTGAAAGCAATGGAAACAACAAAAGCGCATACTTTGTGTTATCTCCTCTTGTAGCAAACACAGACAGCTCAAAATTTCACTGGATGTGTTGAAGACCAAGACCCACAAAAATGATGTGAAATGGTTTTTCTCCCATGTTGCGTTTAAGAGAAAAAAGAAATTGCTCGTTTTAGGCCAAAATGCATTGAAAGCAAAGGAAACAACAAAAGCGCATACTTTGTGTTATCTCCTCTTGTAGCAAACACAGACAGCTCAAAATTTCACTGGATGTGTTGAAGACCAAGACCCACAAATGTGATGTGAAATGGTTTTTCTCCCATGTTGCGTTTAAGAGAAAACAGCAAATGCACGTTTTAGGCCAAAATGAATTGAAAGCAATGGAAACAACAAAAGCGCATACTTTGTGTTATCTCCTCTTGTAGCAAACACAGACAGCTCAAAATTTCACTGGATGTGTTGAAGACCAAGACCCACAAATGTGATGTGAAATGGTTTTTCTCCCATGTTGCATTTAAGAGAAAACAGCAAATGCACGTTTTAGGCCAAAATGCATTGAAAGCAATGGAAACAACAAAAGCGCATACTTTGTGTTATCTCCTCTTGTAGCAAACACAGACAGCTCAAAATTTTGCTGGATGTGTTGAAGACCAAGACCCACAAATATGATGTGAAATGGTTTTTCTCCCATGTTGCGTTGAAGAGAAAACAGCAATTGCTCGTTTTAGGCCAAAATGCATTGAAAGCAATGGAAACAACAAAAGCGCATACTTTGTGTTATCTCCTCTTGTAGCAAACACAGACAGCTCAAAATTTCACTGGATGTGTTGAAGACCAAGACCCACAAATGTGATGTGAAATGGTTTTTCTCCCTTGTTGCGTTTAAGAGAAAACAGCAAATGCACGTTTTAGGCCAAAATGCATTGAAAGCAATGGAAACAACAAAAGCGCATACTTTGTGTTATCTCCTCTTGTAGCAAACACAGACAGCTCGAAATTTCACTGGATGTGTTGAAGACCAAGAACCACAAATGTGATGTGAAATGGTTTTTCTCCCATGTTGCGTTTAAGAGAAAACAGCAATTGCACGTTTTAGGCCAAAATGCATTGAAAGCAATGGAAACAACAAAAGCGCATACTTTTTGTAATCTCCTCTTGTAGCAAACACAGACAGCTCAAAATTTCACTGGATGTGATGAAGACCAAGACCTACAAATGTGATGTGAAATGGTTTTTCTCCCATGTTGCATTTAAGAGAAAACAGCAATTGCTCGTTTTAGGCCAAAATGCATTGAAAGCAATGGAAACAACAAAAGCGCATACTTTGTGATATCTCCTCTTGTAGCAAACACAGGCAGCTCAAAATTTCACTGGATGTGTTGAAGACCAAGACCCACAAATGTGATGTGAAATGGTTTTTCTCCCATGTTGCGTTTAAGAGAAAACAGCAATTGCTCGTTTTAGGCCAAAATGCATTGAAAGCAATGGAAACAACAAAAGCGCATACTTTGTGTTATCTCCTCTTGTAGCAAACACAGACAGCTCAAAATTTCACTGGATGTGTTGAAGACCAAGACCCACAAATGTGATGTTAAATGGTTTTTCTCCTATGTTGCATTTAAGAGAAAACAGCAATTGCTCGTTTTAGGCCAAAATGCATTGAAAGCAATGGAAACAACAAAAGCGCATACTTTGTGTTATCTCCTCTTGTAGCAAACACAGACATCTCAAAATTTCACTGGATGTGTTGAAGACCAAGACTCACAAATGTGATGTGAAATGGTTTTTCTCCCATGTTGCGTTTAAGAGAAAACAGCAAATGCACGTTTTAGGCCAAAATGCATTGAAAGCAATGGAAACAACAAAAGCGCATACTTTGTGTTATCTCCTCTTATAGCAAACACAGACAGCTCGAAATTTCACTGGATGTGTTGAAGACCAAGACCCACAAATGTGATGTGAAATGGTTTTTCTCCCATGTTGCATTTAAGAGAAAACAGCAATTGCACGTTTTAGGCCAAAATGCATTCAAAGTAATGGAAACAACAAAAGCGCATACTTTGTGTTATCTCCTCTTGTAGCAAACACAGACAGCTCAAAATTTCACTGGATGTGTTGAAGACCAAGACCCACAAATGTGATGTGAAATGGTTTTTCTCCCATGTTGCGTTTAAGAGAAAACAGCAATTGCTCGTTTTAGGCCAAAATGCATTGAAAGCAATGGAAACAACAAAAGCGCATACTTTGTGTTATCTCCTCTTGTAGCAAACACAGACAGCTCAAAATTTCACTGGATGTGTTGAAGACCAAGACCCACAAATGAGATGTGAAATGGTTTTACTCCCATGTTGCATTTAAGAGAAAACAGCAATTGCTCGTTTTAGGCCAAAATGCATTGAAAGCAATGGAAACAACAAAAGCGCATACTTTGTGATATCTCCTCTTGTAGCAAACACAGACAGCTCAAAATTTCACTGGATGTGTTGAAGACCAAGACCCACAAATGTGATGTGAAATGGTTTTTCTCCCATGTTGCGTTTAAGAGAAAACAGCAATTGCTCCTTTTAGGCCAAAATGCATTGAAAGCAATGGAAACAACAAAAGCGCATACTTTGTGTTATCTCCTCTTGTAGCAAACACAGACAGCTCGAAATTTCACTGGATGTGTTGAAGACCAAGACCCACAAATGAGATGTGAAATGGTTTTACTCCCATGTTGCATTTAAGAGAAAACAGCAATTGCTTGTTTTAGGCCAAAATGCATTGAAAGCAATGGAAACAACAAAAGTGCATACTTGAGATATCTCCTCTTGTAGCAAACACAGACAGCTCAAAATTTCACTGGATGTGTTGAAGACCAAGACCAGCAAATGTGATGTGAAATGGTTTTTCTCCCATGTTGCGTTTAAGAGAAAACAGCAAATGCACGTTTTAGGCCAAAATGCATTGAAAGCAATGGAAACAACAAAAGCGCATACTTTGTGATATCTCCTCTTGTAGCAAACACAGACAGCTCAAAATTTCACTGGATGTGTTGAAGACCAAGACCCACAAATGTGATGTGAAATGGTTTTTCTGCCATGTTGCTTTTAAGAGATAACAGCAAATGCTCGTTTTGGGCCAAAATGCATTGAAAGCAATGGAAACAACAAAAGCGCATACTTTGTGTTATCTCCTCTTGTAGCAAACACAGACAGCTCAAAATTTCACAGGATGTGTAGAAGACCAAAACCCACAAATGTGATGTGAAATGGTTTTTCTCCTATTTTGCGTTTAAGAGAAAACAGCAATTGCTCATTTTAGGCCAAAATGCATTGAAAGCAATGGAAACAACAAAAGCGCATACTTTGTGTTATCTCCTCTTGTAGCAAACACAGACATCTCAAAATTTCACTGGATGTGTTGAAGACCAAGACCCACAAATATGATGTGAAATGGTTTTTCTCCCATGTTGCGTTTAAGAGAAAACAGCAATTGCTCGTTTTAGGACAAAATGCATTGAAAGCAATGGAAACAACAAAAGCGCATACTTTGTGTTATCTCCTCTTGTAGCAAACACAGACAGCTCAAAATTTCACTGGATGTGTTGAAGACCAAGACCCACAAATGTGATGTGAAATGGTTTTTCTCCCATGTTGCATTTAAGAGAAAACAGCAATTGCTCGTTTTAGGCCAAAATGCTTTGAAAGCAATGGAAACAACAAAAGCGCATACTTTGTGATATCTCCTCTTGTAGCAAACACAGACAGCTCAAAATTTCACTGGATGTATTGAAGACCAAGACCCACAAATATGATGTGAAATGGTTTTTCTCCCATGTTGCGTTTAAGAGAAAAAAGAAATTGCTCGTTTTAGGCCAAAATGCATTGAAAGCAATGGAAACAACCAATGCGCATACTTTGTGTTATCTCCTCTTGTAGCAAACACAGACAGCTCAAAATTTCACTGGATGTGTTGAAGACCAAGACCCACAAATGTGATGTGAAATGGTTTTTCTCCCATGTTGCGTTTAAGAGAAAACAGCAATTGCACGTTTTAGGCCAAAATGCATTGAAAGCAATGGAAACAACAAAAGCGCATACTTTGTGTTATCTCCTCTTGTAGCAAACACAGACAGCTCAAAATTTCACTGGATGTGTTGAAGACCAAGACCCACAAATGTGATGTGAAATGGTTTTTCTCCCATGTTGCGTTTAAGAGAAAACAGCAATTGCTCGTTTTAGGCCAAAATGCATTGAAAGCAATGGAAACAACAAAAGCGCATACTTTGTGATATCTCCTCTTGTAGCAAACACAGACAGCTCAAAATTTCACTGGATGTGTTGAAGACCAAGACCCACAAACGTGATGTGAAATGGTTTTTCTCCCATGTTGCGTTTAAGAGAAAACAGCAATTGCTCCTTTTAGGCCAAAATGCATTGAAAGCAATGGAAACAACAAAAGCGCATACTTTGTGTTATCTCCTCTTGTAGCAAACACAGACAGCTCAAAATTTCACTGGATGTGTTGAAGACCAAGACCCACAAAAATGATGTGAAATGGTTTTTCTCCCATGTTGCGTTTAAGAGAAAAAAGAAATTGCTCGTTTTAGGCCAAAATGCATTGAAAGCAAAGGAAACAACAAAAGCGCATACTTTGTGTTATCTCCTCTTGTAGCAAACACAGACAGCTCAAAATTTCACTGGATGTGTTGAAGACCAAGACCCACAAATGTGATGTGAAATGGTTTTTCTCCCATGTTGCGTTTAAGAGAAAACAGCAAATGCACGTTTTAGGCCAAAATGAATTGAAAGCAATGGAAACAACAAAAGCGCATACTTTGTGTTATCTCCTCTTGTAGCAAACACAGACAGCTCAAAATTTCACTGGATGTGTTGAAGACCAAGACCCACAAATGTGATGTGAAATGGTTTTTCTCCCATGTTGCATTTAAGAGAAAACAGCAAATGCACGTTTTAGGCCAAAATGCATTGAAAGCAATGGAAACAACAAAAGCGCATACTTTGTGTTATCTCCTCTTGTAGCAAACACAGACAGCTCAAAATTTTGCTGGATGTGTTGAAGACCAAGACCCACAAATATGATGTGAAATGGTTTTTCTCCCATGTTGCGTTGAAGAGAAAACAGCAATTGCTCGTTTTAGGCCAAAATGCATTGAAAGCAATGGAAACAACAAAAGCGCATACTTTGTGTTATCTCCTCTTGTAGCAAACACAGACAGCTCAAAATTTCACTGGATGTGTTGAAGACCAAGACCCACAAATGTGATGTGAAATGGTTTTTCTCCCTTGTTGCGTTTAAGAGAAAACAGCAAATGCACGTTTTAGGCCAAAATGCATTGAAAGCAATGGAAACAACAAAAGCGCATACTTTGTGTTATCTCCTCTTGTAGCAAACACAGACAGCTCGAAATTTCACTGGATGTGTTGAAGACCAAGAACCACAAATGTGATGTGAAATGGTTTTTCTCCCATGTTGCGTTTAAGAGAAAACAGCAATTGCACGTTTTAGGCCAAAATGCATTGAAAGCAATGGAAACAACAAAAGCGCATACTTTTTGTAATCTCCTCTTGTAGCAAACACAGACAGCTCAAAATTTCACTGGATGTGTTGAAGACCAAGACCCACAAATGTGATGTGAAATGGTTTTTCTCCCATGTTGCATTTAAGAGAAAACAGCAATTGCTCGTTTTAGGCCAAAATGCATTGAAAGCAATGGAAACAACAAAAGCGCATACTTTGTGATATCTCCTCTTGTAGCAAACACAGGCAGCTCAAAATTTCACTGGATGTGTTGAAGACCAAGACCCACAAATGTGATGTGAAATGGTTTTTCTCCCATGTTGCGTTTAAGAGAAAACAGCAATTGCTCGTTTTAGGCCAAAATGCATTGAAAGCAATGGAAACAACAAAAGCGCATACTTTGTGTTATCTCCTCTTGTAGCAAACACAGACAGCTCAAAATTTCACTGGATGTGTTGAAGACCAAGACCCACAAATGTGATGTTAAATGGTTTTTCTCCTATGTTGCATTTAAGAGAAAACAGCAATTGCTCGTTTTAGGCCAAAATGCATTGAAAGCAATGGAAACAACAAAAGTGCATACTTTGTGTTATCTCCTCTTGTAGCAAACACAGACATCTCAAAATTTCACTGGATGTGTTGAAGACCAAGACTCACAAATGTGATGTGAAATGGTTTTTCTCCCATGTTGCGTTTAAGAGAAAACAGCAAATGCACGTTTTAGGCCAAAATGCATTGAAAGCAATGGAAACAACAAAAGAGCATACTTTGTGATATCTCCTCTTGTAACAAACACAGACAGCTCGAAATTTCACTGGATGTGTTGAAGACCAAGACCCACAAAAATGATGTGAAATGCTTTTTCTCCCATGTTGCGTTTAAGAGAAAACAGCAAATGCACGTTTTAGGCCAAAATGCATTGAAAGCAATGGAAACAACAAAAGCGCATACTTTGTGTTATCTCCTCTTGTAGCAAACACAGACAGCTCGAAATTTCACTGGATGTGTTGAAGACCAAGACCCACAAATGTGATGTGAAATGGTTTTTCTCCCATGTTGCATTTAAGAGAAAACAGCAATTGCACGTTTTAGGCCAAAATGCATTCAAAGTAATGGAAACAACAAAAGCGCATACTTTGTGTTATCTCCTCTTGTAGCAAACACAGACAGCTCAAAATTTCACTGGATGTGTTGAAGACCAAGACCCACAAATGTGATGTGAAATGGTTTTTCTCCCATGTTGCGTTTAAGAGAAAACAGCAATTGCTCGTTTTAGGCCAAAATGCATTGAAAGCAATGGAAACAACAAAAGCGCATACTTTGTGTTATCTCCTCTTGTAGCAAACACAGACAGCTCAAAATTTCACTGGATGTGTTGAAGACCAAGACCCACAAATGAGATGTGAAATGGTTTTACTCCCATGTTGCATTTAAGAGAAAACAGCAATTGCTCGTTTTAGGCCAAAATGCATTGAAAGCAATGGAAACAACAAAAGCGCATACTTTGTGATATCTCCTCTTGTAGCAAACACAGACAGCTCAAAATTTCACTGGATGTGTTGAAGACCAAGACCCACAAATGTGATGTGAAATGGTTTTTCTCCCATGTTGCGTTTAAGAGAAAACAGCAATTGCTCCTTTTAGGCCAAAATGCATTAAAAGCAATGGAAACAACAAAAGCGCATACTTTGTGTTATCTCCTCTTGTAGCAAACACAGACAGCTCGAAATTTCACTGGATGTGTTGAAGACCAAGACCCACAAATGAGATGTGAAATGGTTTTACTCCCATGTTGCATTTAAGAGAAAACAGCAATTGCTTGTTTTAGGCCAAAATGCATTGAAAGCAATGGAAACAACAAAAGTGCATACTTGAGATATCTCCTCTTGTAGCAAACACAGACAGCTCAAAATTTCACTGGATGTGTTGAAGACCAAGACCAGCAAATGTGATGTGAAATGGTTTTTCTCCCATGTTGCGTTTAAGAGAAAACAGCAAATGCACGTTTTAGGCCAAAATGCATTGAAAGCAATGGAAACAACAAAAGCGCATACTTTGTGATATCTCCTCTTGTAGCAAACACAGACAGCTCAAAATTTCACTGGATGTGTTGAAGACCAAGACCCACAAATGTGATGTGAAATGGTTTTTCTGCCATGTTGCTTTTAAGAGATAACAGCAAATGCTCGTTTTGGGCCAAAATGCATTGAAAGCAATGGAAACAACAAAAGCGCATACTTTGTGTTATCTCCTCTTGTAGCAAACACAGACAGCTCAAAATTTCACAGGATGTGTAGAAGACCAAAACCCACAAATGTGATGTGAAATGGTTTTTCTCCTATTTTGCGTTTAAGAGAAAACAGCAATTGCTCATTTTAGGCCAAAATGCATTGAAAGCAATGGAAACAACAAAAGCGCATACTTTGTGTTATCTCCTCTTGTAGCAAACACAGACATCTCAAAATTTCACTGGATGTGTTGAAGACCAAGACCCACAAATATGATGTGAAATGGTTTTTCTCCCATGTTGCGTTTAAGAGAAAACAGCAATTGCTCGTTTTAGGACAAAATGCATTGAAAGCAATGGAAACAACAAAAGCGCATACTTTGTGTTATCTCCTCTTGTAGCAAACACAGACAGCTCGAAATTTCACTGGATGTGTTGAAGACCAAGACCCACAAATGTGATGTGAAATGGTTTTTCTCCCATGTTGCATTTAAGAGAAAACAGCAATTGCTCGTTTTAGGCCAAAATGCTTTGAAAGCAATGGAAACAACAAAAGCGCATACTTTGTGATATCTCCTCTTGTAGCAAACACAGACAGCTCAAAATTTCACTGGATGTATTGAAGACCAAGACCCACAAATATGATGTGAAATGGTTTTTCTCCCATGTTGCGTTTAAGAGAAAAAAGAAATTGCTCGTTTTAGGCCAAAATGCATTGAAAGCAATGGAAACAACCAATGCGCATACTTTGTGTTATCTCCTCTTGTAGCAAACACAGACAGCTCAAAATTTCACTGGATGTGTTGAAGACCAAGACCCACAAATGTGATGTGAAATGGTTTTTCTCCCATGTTGCGTTTAAGAGAAAACAGCAATTGCACGTTTTAGGCCAAAATGCATTGAAAGCAATGGAAACAACAAAAGCGCATACTTTGTGTTATCTCTTGTAGCAAACACAGACAGCTCAAAATTTCACTGGATGTGTTGAAGACCAAGACCCACAAATGTGATGTGAAATGGTTTTTCTCCCATGTTACGTTTAAGAGAAAACAGCAATTGCTCGCTTAGGACAAAATGCATTGAAAGCAATGGAAACAACAAAAGCGCATACTTTGTGTTATCTCCTCTTGTAGCAAACACAGACAGCTCAAAATTTCACTGGATGTGTTGAAGACCAAGACCCACAAATGAGATGTGAAATGGTTTTACTCCCATGTTGCATTTAAGAGAAAACAGCAATTGCTCGTTTTAGGCCAAAATGCATTGAAAGCAATGGAAACAACAAAAGCGCATACTTTGTGATATCTCCTCTTGTAGCAAACACAGACAGCTCAAAATTTCACTGGATGTGTTGAAGACCAAGACCCACAAATGTGATGTGAAATGGTTTTTCTCCCATGTTGCGTTTAAGAGAAAACAGCAATTGCTCGTTTTAGGCCAAAATGCATTGAAAGCAATGGAAACAACAAAAGCGCATACTTTGTGTTATCTCCTCTTGTAGCAAACACAGACAGCTCAAAATTTCACTGGATGTGTTGAAGACCAAGACCCACAAATGAGATGTGAAATGGTTTTACTCCCATGTTGCATTTAAGAGAAAACAGCAATTGCTCGTTTTAGGCCAAAATGCATTGAAAGCAATGGAAACAACAAAAGCGCATACTTTGTGATATCTCCTCTTGTAACAAACACAGACAGCTCGAAATTTCACTGGATGTGTTGAAGACCAAGACCCACAAAAATGATGTGAAATGCTTTTTCTCCCATGTTGCGTTTAAGAGAAAACAGCAAATGCACGTTTTAGGCCAAAATGCATTGAAAGCAATGGAAACAACAAAAGCGCATACTTTGTGTTATCTCCTCTTGTAGCAAACACAGACAGCTCGAAATTTCACTGGATGTGTTGAAGACCAAGACCCACAAATGTGATGTGAAATGGTTTTTCTCCCATGTTGCGTTTAAGAGAAAACAGCAATTGCACGTTTTAGGCCAAAATGCATTCAAAGTAATGGAAACAACAAAAGCGCATACTTTGTGTTATCTCCTCTTGTAGCAAACACAGACAGCTCAAAATTTCACTGGATGTGTTGAAGACCAAGACCCACAAATGTGATGTGAAATGGTTTTTCTCCCATGTTGCGTTTAAGAGAAAACTGCAATTGCTCGTTTTAGGCCAAAATGCATTGAAAGCAATGGAAACAACAAAAGCGCATACTTTGTGTTATCTCCTCTTGTAGCAAACACAGACAGCTCAAAATTTCACTGGATGTGTTGAAGACCAAGACCCACAAATGAGATGTGAAATGGTTTTACTCCCATGTTGCATTTAAGAGAAAACAGCAATTGCTCGTTTTAGGCCAAAATGCATTGAAAGCAATGGAAACAACAAAAGCGCATACTTTGTGATATCTCCTCTTGTAGCAAACACAGACAGCTCAAAATTTCACTGGATGTGTTGAAGACCAATCCCCACAAATGTGATGTGAAATGGTTTTTCTCCCATGTTGCGTTTAAGAGAAAACAGCAATTGCTCCTTTTAGGCCAAAATGCATTGAAAGCAATGGAAACAACAAAAGCGCATACTTTGTGTTATCTCCTCTTGTAGCAAGCAAACACAGACAGCTCAAAATTTCACTGGATGTGTTGAAGACCAAGACCCACAAATGAGATGTGAAATGGTTTTACTCCCATGTTGCATTTAAGAGAAAACAGCAATTGCTCGTTTTAGGCCAAAATGCATTGAAAGCAATGGAAACAACAAAAGCGCATACTTTGTGTTATCTCCTCTTGTAGCAAACACAGACAGCTCAAAATTTCACTGGATGTGTTGAAGACCAAGACCCACAAATGAGATGTGAAATGGTTTTACTCCCATGTTGCATTTAAGAGAAAACAGCAATTGCTCGTTTTAGGCCAAAATGCATTGAAAGCAATGGAAACAACAAAAGCGCATACTTTGTGATATCTCCTCTTGTAGCAAACACAGACAGCTCAAAATTTCACTGGATGTGTTGAAGACCAAGACCCACAAATGAGATGTGAAATGGTTTTACTCCCATGTTGCATTTAAGAGAAAACAGCAATTGCTCGTTTTAGGCCAAAATGCATTGAAAGCAATGGAAACAACAAAAGCGCATACTTTGTGATATCTCCTCTTGTAGCAAACACAGACAGCTCAAAATTTCACTGGATGTGTTGAAGACCAAGACCCACAAATGGAATGTGAAATGGTTTTTCTCCCATGTTGCGTTTAAGAGAAAACAGCAATTGCTCCTTTTAGGCCAAAATGCATTCAAAGCAATGGAAACAACAAAAGAGCATACTTTGTGATATCTCCTCTTGTAACAAACACAGACAGCTCGAAATTTCACTGGATGTGTTGAAGACCAAGACCCACAAAAATGATGTGAAATGCTTTTTCTCCCATGTTGCGTTTAAGAGAAAACAGCAAATGCACGTTTTAGGCCAAAATGCATTGAAAGCAATGGAAACAACAAAAGCGCATACTTTGTGTTATCTCCTCTTGTAGCAAACACAGACAGCTCGAAATTTCACTGGATATGTTGAAGACCAAGACCCACTAATGTGATGTGAAATGGTTTTTCTCCCATGTTGCGTTTAAGAGAAAACAGCAATTGCACGTTTTAGGCCAAAATGCATTCAAAGTAATGGAAACAACAAAAGCGCATACTTTGTGTTATCTCCTCTTGTAGCAAACACAGACAGCTCAAAATTTCACTGGATGTGTTGAAGACCAAGACCCACAAATGAGATGTGAAATGGTTTTACTCCCATGTTGCATTTAAGAGAAAACAGCAATTGCTCGTTTTAGGCCAAAATGCATTGAAAGCAATGGAAACAACAAAAGCGCATACTTTGTGATATCTCCTCTTGTAGCAAACACAGACAGCTCAAAATTTCACTGGATGTGTTGAAGACCAAGACCCACAAATGAGATGTGAAATGGTTTTACTCCCATGTTGCATTTAAGAGAAAACAGCAATTGCTCGTTTTAGGCCAAAATGCATTGAAAGCAATGGAAACAACAAAAGCGCATACTTTGTGATATCTCCTCTTGTAGCAAACACAGACAGCTCAAAATTTCACTGGATGTGTTGAAGACCAAGACCCACAAATGGAATGTGAAATGGTTTTTCTCCCATGTTGCGTTTAAGAGAAAACAGCAATTGCTCCTTTTAGGCCAAAATGCATTCAAAGCAATGGAAACAACAAAAGAGCATACTTTGTGATATCTCCTCTTGTAACAAACACAGACAGCTCGAAATTTCACTGGATGTGTTGAAGACCAAGACCCACAAAAATGATGTGAAATGCTTTTTCTCCCATGTTGCGTTTAAGAGAAAACAGCAAATGCACGTTTTAGGCCAAAATGCATTGAAAGCAATGGAAACAACAAAAGCGCATACTTTGTGTTATCTCCTCTTGTAGCAAACACAGACAGCTCGAAATTTCACTGGATATGTTGAAGACCAAGACCCACTAATGTGATGTGAAATGGTTTTTCTCCCATGTTGCGTTTAAGAGAAAACAGCAATTGCACGTTTTAGGCCAAAATGCATTCAAAGTAATGGAAACAACAAAAGCGCATACTTTGTGTTATCTCCTCTTGTAGCAAACACAGACAGCTCAAAATTTCACTGGATGTGTTGAAGACCAAGACCCACAAATGTGATGTGAAATGGTTTTTCTCCCATGTTGCGTTTAAGAGAAAACAGCAATTGCTCGTTTTAGGCCAAAATGCATTGAAAGCAATGGAAACAACAAAAGCGCATACTTTGTGTTATCTCCTCTTGTAGCAAACACAGACAGCTCAAAATTTCACTGGATGTGTTGAAGACCAAGACCCACAAATGAGATGTGAAATGGTTTTACTCCCATGTTGCATTTAAGAGAAAACAGCAATTGCTCGTTTTAGGCCAAAATGCATTGAAAGCAATGGAAACAACAAAAGCGCATACTTTGTGTTATCTCCTCTTGTAGCAAACACAGACAGCTCAAAATTTCACTGGATGTGTTGAAGACCAAGACCCACAAATGAGATGTGAAATGGTTTTACTCCCATGTTGCATTTAAGAGAAAACAGCAATTGCTCGTTTTAGGCCAAAATGCATTGAAAGCAATGGAAACAACAAAAGCGCATACTTTGTGATATCTCCTCTTGTAGCAAACACAGACAGCTCAAAATTTCACTGGATGTGTTGAAGACCAAGACCCACAAATGTGATGTGAAATGGTTTTTCTCCCATGTTGCGTTTAAGAGAAAACAGCAATTGCACGTTTTAGGCCAAAATGCATTGAAAGCAATGGAAACAACAAAAGCGCATACTTTGTGTTATCTCCTCTTGTAGCAAACACAGACAGCTCAAAATTTCACTGGATGTGTTGAAGACCAAGACCCACAAATGTGATGTGAAATGGTTTTTCTCCCATGTTGCGTTTAAGAGAAAACAGCAATTGCTCGTTTTAGGCCAAAATGCATTGAAAGCAATGGAAACAACAAAAGCGCATACTTTGTGATATCTCCTCTTGTAGCAAACACAGACAGCTCAAAATTTCACTGGATGTGTTGAAGACCAAGACCCACAAATGAGATGTGAAATGGTTTTACTCCCATGTTGCATTTAAGAGAAAACAGCAATTGCTCGTTTTAGGCCAAAATGCATTGAAAGCAATGGAAACAACAAAAGCGCATACTTTGTGATATCTCCTCTTGTAGCAAACACAGACAGCTCAAAATTTCACTGGATGTGTTGAAGACCAAGACCCACAAATGGAATGTGAAATGGTTTTTCTCCCATGTTGCGTTTAAGAGAAAACAGCAATTGCTCCTTTTAGGCCAAAATGCATTGAAAGCAATGGAAACAACAAAAGAGCATACTTTGTGATATCTCCTCTTGTAACAAACACAGACAGCTCGAAATTTCACTGGATGTGTTGAAGACCAAGACCCACAAAAATGATGTGAAATGCTTTTTCTCCCATGTTGCGTTTAAGAGAAAACAGCAAATGCACGTTTTAGGCCAAAATGCATTGAAAGCAATGGAAACAACAAAAGCGCATACTTTGTGTTATCTCCTCTTGTAGCAAACACAGACAGCTCAAAATTTCACTGGATGTGTTGAAGACCAAGACCCACAAATGTGATGTGAAATGGTTTTTCTCCCATGTTGCGTTTAAGAGAAAACAGCAATTGCACGTTTTAGGCCAAAATGCATTCAAAGTAATGGAAACAACAAAAGCGCATACTTTGTGTTATCTCCTCTTGTAGCAAACACAGACAGCTCAAAATTTCACTGGATGTGTTGAAGACCAAGACCCACAAATGTGATGTGAAATGGTTTTTCTCCCATGTTGCGTTTAAGAGAAAACAGCAATTGCTCGTTTTAGGCCAAAATGCATTGAAAGCAATGGAAACAACAAAAGCGCATACTTTGTGTTATCTCCTCTTGTAGCAAACACAGACAGCTCAAAATTTCACTGGATGTGTTGAAGACCAAGACCCACAAATGAGATGTGAAATGGTTTTACTCCCATGTTGCATTTAAGAGAAAACAGCAATTGCTCGTTTTAGGCCAAAATGCATTGAAAGCAATGGAAACAACAAAAGCGCATACTTTGTGATATCTCCTCTTGTAGCAAACACAGACAGCTCAAAATTTCACTGGATGTGTTGAAGACCAAGACCCACAAATGTGATGTGAAATGGTTTTTCTCCCATGTTGCGTTTAAGAGAAAACAGCAATTGCTCCTTTTAGGCCAAAATGCATTGAAAGCAATGGAAACAACAAAAGCGCATACTTTGTGTTATCTCCTCTTGTAGCAAACACAGACAGCTCAAAATTTCACTGGATGTGTTGAAGACCAAGACCCACAAAAATGATGTGAAATGGTTTTTCTCCCATGTTGCGTTTAAGAGAAAAAAGAAATTGCTCGTTTTAGGCCAAAATGCATTGAAAGCAAAGGAAACAACAAAAGCGCATACTTTGTGTTATCTCCTCTTGTAGCAAACACAGACAGCTCAAAATTTCACTGGATGTGTTGAAGACCAAGACCCACAAATGTGATGTGAAATGGTTTTTCTCCCATGTTGCGTTTAAGAGAAAACAGCAATTGCACGTTTTAGGCCAAAATGCATTCAAAGTAATGGAAACAACAAAAGCGCATACTTTGTGTTATCTCCTCTTGTAGCAAACACAGACAGCTCAAAATTTCACTGGATGTGTTGAAGACCAAGACCCACAAATGTGATGTGAAATGGTTTTTCTCCCATGTTGCGTTTAAGAGAAAACAGCAATTGCTCGTTTTAGGCCAAAATGCATTGAAAGCAATGGAAACAACAAAAGCGCATACTTTGTGTTATCTCCTCTTGTAGCAAACACAGACAGCTCAAAATTTCACTGGATGTGTTGAAGACCAAGACCCACAAATGAGATGTGAAATGGTTTTACTCCCATGTTGCATTTAAGAGAAAACAGCAATTGCTCGTTTTAGGCCAAAATGCATTGAAAGCAATGGAAACAACAAAAGCGCATACTTTGTGATATCTCCTCTTGTAGCAAACACAGACAGCTCAAAATTTCACTGGATGTATTGAAGACCAAGACCCACAAATATGATGTGAAATGGTTTTTCTCCCATGTTGCGTTTAAGAGAAAAAAGAAATTGCTCGTTTTAGGCCAAAATGCATTGAAAGCAATGGAAACAACCAATGCGCATACTTTGTGTTATCTCCTCTTGTAGCAAACACAGACAGCTCAAAATTTCACTGGATGTGTTGAAGACCAAGACCCACAAATGTGATGTGAAATGGTTTTTCTCCCATGTTGCGTTTAAGAGAAAACAGCAATTGCACGTTTTAGGCCAAAATGCATTGAAAGCAATGGAAACAACAAAAGCGCATACTTTGTGTTATCTCCTCTTGTAGCAAACACAGACAGCTCAAAATTTCACTGGATGTGTTGAAGACCAAGACCCACAAATGTGATGTGAAATGGTTTTTCTCCCATGTTGCGTTTAAGAGAAAACAGCAATTGCTCGTTTTAGGCCAAAATGCATTGAAAGCAATGGAAACAACAAAAGCGCATACTTTGTGTTATCTCCTCTTGTAGCAAACACAGACAGCTCAAAATTTCACTGGATGTGTTGAAGACCAAGACCCACAAATGAGATGTGAAATGGTTTTACTCCCATGTTGCATTTAAGAGAAAACAGCAATTGCTCGTTTTAGGCCAAAATGCATTGAAAGCAATGGAAACAACAAAAGCGCATACTTTGTGATATCTCCTCTTGTAGCAAACACAGACAGCTCAAAATTTCACTGGATGTGTTGAAGACCAAGACCCACAAATGTGATGTGAAATGGTTTTTCTCCCATGTTGCGTTGAAGAGAAAACAGCAATTGCTTGTTTTAGGCCAAAATGCATTGAAAGCAATGGAAACAACAAAAGCGCATACTTTGTGTTATCTCCTCTTGTAGCAAACACAGACAGCTCAAAATTTCACTGGATGTGTTGAAGACCAAGACCCACAAATGAGATGTGAAATGGTTTTACTCCCATGTTGCATTTAAGAGAAAACAGCAATTGCTCGTTTTAGGCCAAAATGCATTGAAAGCAATGGAAACAACAAAAGCGCATACTTTGTGATATCTCCTCTTGTAGCAAACACAGACAGCTCAAAATTTCACTGGATGTGTTGAAGACCAAGACCCACAAATGGAATGTGAAATGGTTTTTCTCCCATGTTGCGTTTAAGAGAAAACAGCAATTGCTCCTTTTAGGCCAAAATGCATTGAAAGCAATGGAAACAACAAAAGAGCATACTTTGTGATATCTCCTCTTGTAACAAACACAGACAGCTCGAAATTTCACTGGATGTGTTGAAGACCAAGACCCACAAAAATGATGTGAAATGCTTTTTCTCCCATGTTGCGTTTAAGAGAAAACAGCAAATGCACGTTTTAGGCCAAAATGCATTGAAAGCAATGGAAACAACAAAAGCGCATACTTTGTGTTATCTCCTCTTGTAGCAAACACAGACAGCTTGAAATTTCACTGGATGTGTTGAAGACCAAGACCCACAAATGTGATGTGAAATGGTTTTTCTCCCATGTTGCGTTTAAGAGAAAACAGCAATTGCACGTTTTAGGCCAAAATGCATTCAAAGTAATGGAAACAACAAAAGCGCATACTTTGTGTTATCTCCTCTTGTAGCAAACAAAGACAGCTCAAAATTTCACTGGATGTGTTGAAGACCAAGACCCACAAATGTGATGTGAAATGGTTTTTCTCCCATGTTGCGTTTAAGAGAAAACAGCAATTGCTCGTTTTAGGCCAAAATGCATTGAAAGCAATGGAAACAACAAAAGCGCATACTTTGTGTTATCTCCTCTTGTAGCAAACACAGACAGCTCAAAATTTCACTGGATGTGTTGAAGACCAAGACCCACAAATGAGATGTGAAATGGTTTTACTCCCATGTTGCATTTAAGAGAAAACAGCAATTGCTCGTTTTAGGCCAAAATGCATTGAAAGCAATGGAAACAACAAAAGCGCATACTTTGTGATATCTCCTCTTGTAGCAAACACAGACAGCTCAAAATTTCACTGGATGTGTTGAAGACCAAGACCCACAAATGTGATGTGAAATGGTTTTTCTCCCATGTTGCGTTTAAGAGAAAACAGCAATTGCTCCTTTTAGGCCAAAATGCATTGAAAGCAATGGAAACAACAAAAGCGCATACTTTGTGTTATCTCCTCTTGTAGCAAACACAGACAGCTCAAAATTTCACTGGATGTGTTGAAGACCAAGACCCACAAAAATGATGTGAAATGGTTTTTCTCCCATGTTGCGTTTAAGAGAAAAAAGAAATTGCTCGTTTTAGGCCAAAATGCATTGAAAGCAAAGGAAACAACAAAAGCGCATACTTTGTGTTATCTCCTCTTGTAGCAAACACAGACAGCTCAAAATTTCACTGGATGTGTTGAAGACCAAGACCCACAAATGTGATGTGAAATGGTTTTTCTCCCATGTTGCGTTTAAGAGAAAACAGCAATTGCACGTTTTAGGCCAAAATGCATTCAAAGTAATGGAAACAACAAAAGCGCATACTTTGTGTTATCTCCTCTTGTAGCAAACACAGACAGCTCAAAATTTCACTGGATGTGTTGAAGACCAAGACCCACAAATGTGATGTGAAATGGTTTTTCTCCCATGTTGCGTTTAAGAGAAAACAGCAATTGCTCGTTTTAGGCCAAAATGCATTGAAAGCAATGGAAACAACAAAAGCGCATACTTTGTGTTATCTCCTCTTGTAGCAAACACAGACAGATCAAAATTTCACTGGATGTGTTGAAGACCAAGACCCACAAATGAGATGTGAAATGGTTTTACTCCCATGTTGCATTTAAGAGAAAACAGCAATTGCTCGTTTTAGGCCAAAATGCATTGAAAGCAATGGAAACAACAAAAGCGCATACTTTGTGATATCTCCTCTTGTAGCAAACACAGACAGCTCAAAATTTCACTGGATGTGTTGAAGACCAAGACCCACAAATGTGATGTGAAATGGTTTTTCTCCCATGTTGCGTTTAAGAGAAAACAGCAATTGCTCGTTTTAGGCCAAAATGCATTGAAAGCAATGGAAACAACAAAAGCGCATACTTTGTGTTATCTCCTCTTGTAGCAAACACAGACAGCTCAAAATTTCACTGGATGTGTTGAAGACCAAGACCCACAAAAATGATGTGAAATGGTTTTTCTCCCATGTTGCGTTTAAGAGAAAAAAGAAATTGCTCGTTTTAGGCCAAAATGCATTGAAAGCAATGGAAACAACAAAAGCGCATACTTTGTGTTATCTCCTCTTGTAGCAAACACAGACAGCTCAAAATTTCACTGGATGTGTTGAAGACCAAGACCCACAAATGTGATGTGAAATGTTTTTTCTCCCATGTTGCGTTTAAGAGAAAACAGCAAATGCACGTTTTAGGCCAAAATGCATTGAAAGCAATGGAAACAACAAAAGCGCATACTTTGTGTTATCTCCTCTTGTAGCAAACACAGACAGCTCAAAATTTCACTGGATGTGTTGAAGACCAAGACCCACAAATGTGATGTGAAATGGTTTTTCTCCCATGTTGCATTTAAGAGAAAACAGCAAATGCACGTTTTAGGCCAAAATGCATTGAAAGCAATGGAAACAACAAAAGCGCATACTTTGTGTTATCTCCTCTTGTAGCAAACACAGACAGCTCAAAATTTTGCTGGATGTGTTGAAGACCAAGACCCACAAATATGATGTGAAATGGTTTTTCTCCCATGTTGCGTTGAAGAGAAAACAGCAATTGCTCATTTTAGGCCAAAATGCATTGAAAGCAATGGAAACAACAAAAGCGCATACTTTGTGTTATCTCCTCTTGTAGCAAACACAGACAGCTCAAAATTTCACTGGATGTGTTGAAGACCAAGACCCACAAATGTGATGTGAAATGGTTTTTCTCCCTTGTTGCGTTTAAGAGAAAACAGCAAATGCACGTTTTAGGCCAAAATGCATTGAAAGCAATGGAAACAACAAAAGCGCATACTTTGTGTTATCTCCTCTTGTAGCAAACACAGACAGCTCGAAATTTCACTGGATGTGTTGAAGACCAAGAACCACAAATGTGATGTGAAATGGTTTTTCTCCCATGTTGCGTTTAAGAGAAAACAGCAATTGCACGTTTTAGGCCAAAATGCATTGAAAGCAATGGAAACAACAAAAGCGCATACTTTTTGTAATCTCCTCTTGTAGCAAACACAGACAGCTCAAAATTTCACTGGATGTGTTGAAGACCAAGACCCACAAATGTGATGTGAAATGGTTTTTCTCCCATGTTGCATTTAAGTGAAAACAGCAATTGCTTGTTTTAGGCCAAAATGCATTGAAAGCAATGGAAACAACAAAAGCGCATACTTTGTGATATCTCCTCTTGTAGCAAACACAGACAGCTCAAAATTTCACTGGATGTGTTGAAGACCAAGACCCACAAATGTGATGTGAAATGGTTTTTCTCCCATGTTGCGTTTAAGAGAAAACAGCAATTGCTCGTTTTAGGCCAAAATGCATTGAAAGCAATGGAAACAACAAAAGCGCATACTTTGTGTTATCTCCTCTTGTAGCAAACACAGACAGCTCAAAATTTCACTGGATGTGTTGAAGACCAAGACCCACAAATGTGATGTTAAATGGTTTTTCTCCTATGTTGCATTTAAGAGAAAACAGCAATTGCTCGTTTTAGGCCAAAATGCATTGAAAGCAATGGAAACAACAAAAGTGCATACTTTGTGTTATCTCCTCTTGTAGCAAACACAGACATCTCAAAATTTCACTGGATGTGTTGAAGACCAAGACCCACAAATGTGATGTGAAATGGTTTTTCTCCCATGTTGCATTTAAGAGAAAACAGCAAATGCACGTTTTAGGCCAAAATGCTTTGAAAGCAATGGAAACAACAAAAGAGCATACTTTGTGATATCTCCTCTTGTAACAAACACAGACAGCTCGAAATTTCACTGGATGTGTTGAAGACCAAGACCCACAAAAATGATGTGAAATGCTTTTTCTCCCATGTTGCGTTTAAGAGAAAACAGCAAATGCACGTTTTAGGCCAAAATGCATTGAAAGCAATGGAAACAACAAAAGCGCATACTTTGTGTTATCTCCTCTTGTAGCAAACACAGACAGCTCGAAATTTCACTGGATGTGTTGAAGACCAAGACCCACAAATGTGATGTGAAATGGTTTTTCTCCCATGTTGCGTTTAAGAGAAAACAGCAATTGCACGTTTTAGGCCAAAATGCATTCAAAGTAATGGAAACAACAAAAGCGCATACTTTGTGTTATCTCCTCTTGTAGCAAACACAGACAGCTCAAAATTTCACTGGATGTGTTGAAGACCAAGACCCACAAATGTGATGTGAAATGGTTTTTCTCCCATGTTGCGTTTAAGAGAAAACAGCAATTGCTCGTTTTAGGCCAAAATGCATTGAAAGCAATGGAAACAACAAAAGCGCATACTTTGTGTTATCTCCTCTTGTAGCAAACACAGACAGCTCAAAATTTCACTGGATGTGTTGAAGACCAAGACCCACAAATGAGATGTGAAATGGATTTACTCCCATGTTGCATTTAAGAGAAAACAGCAATTGCTCGTTTTAGGCCAAAATGCATTGAAAGCAATGGAAACAACAAAAGCGCATACTTTGTGATATCTCCTCTTGTAGCAAACACAGACAGCTCAAAATTTCACTGGATGTGTTGAAGACCAAGACCCACAAATGTGATGTGAAATGGTTTTTCTCCCATGTTGCGTTTAAGAGAAAACAGCAATTGCTCCTTTTAGGCCAAAATGCATTGAAAGCAATGGAAACAACAAAAGCACATACTTTGTGTTATCTCCTCTTGTAGCAAACACAGACAGCTCAAAATTTCACTGGATGTGTTGAAGACCAAGACCCACAAAAATGATGTGAAATGGTTTTTCTCCCATGTTGCGTTTAAGAGAAAAAAGAAATTGCTCGTTTTAGGCCAAAATGCATTGAAAGCAAAGGAAACAACAAAAGCGCATACTTTGTGTTATCTCCTCTTGTAGCAAACACAGACAGCTCAAAATTTCACTGGATGTGTTGAAGACCAAGACCCACAAATGTGATGTGAAATGGTTTTTCTCCCATGTTGCGTTTAAGAGAAAACAGCAAATGCACGTTTTAGGCCAAAATGCATTGAAAGCAATGGAAACAACAAAAGCGCATACTTTGTGTTATCTCCTCTTGTAGCAAACACAGACAGCTCGAAATTTCACTGGATGTGTTGAAGACCAAGACCCACAAATGAGATGTGAAATGGTTTTACTCCCATGTTGCATTTAAGAGAAAACAGCAATAGCTTGTTTTAGGCCAAAATGCATTGAAAGCAATGGAAACAACAAAAGTGCATACTTTGAGATATCTCCTCTTGTAGCAAACACAGACAGCTCAAAATTTCACTGGATGTGTTGAAGACCAAGACCAGCAAATGTGATGTGAAATGGTTTTTCTCCCATGTTGCGTTTAAGAGAAAACAGCAAATGCACGTTTTAGGCCAAAATGCATTGAAAGCAATGGAAACAACAAAAGCGCATACTTTGTGATATCTCCTCTTGTAGCAAACACAGACAGCTCAAAATTTCACTGGATGTGTTGAAGACCAAGACCCACAAATGTGATGTGAAATGGTTTTTTCTGCCATGTTGCTTTTAAGAGATAACAGCAAATGCTCGTTTTGGGCCAAAATGCATTGAAAGCAATGGAAACAACAAAAGCGCATACTTTGTGTTATCTCCTCTTGTAGCAAACACAGACAGCTCAAAATTTCACAGGATGTGTAGAAGACCAAAACCCACAAATGTGATGTGAAATGGTTTTTCTCCTAATTTGCGTTTAAGAGAAAACAGCAATTGCTCATTTTAGGCCAAAATGCATTGAAAGCAATGGAAACAACAAAAGCGCATACTTTGTGTTATCTCCTCTTGTAGCAAACACAGACATCTCAAAATTTCACTGGATGTGTTGAAGACCAAGACCCACAAATATGATGTGAAATGGTTTTTCTCCCATGTTGCGTTTAAGAGAAAACAGCAATTGCTTGTTTTAGGACAAAATGCATTGAAAGCAATGGAAACAACAAAAGCGCATACTTTGTGTTATCTCCTCTTGTAGCAAACACAGACAGCTCAAAATTTCACTGGATGTGTTGAAGACCAAGACCCACAAATGTGATGTGAAATGGTTTTTCTCCCATGTTGCATTTAAGAGAAAACAGCAATTGCTCGTTTTAGGCCAAAATGCTTTGAAAGCAATGGAAACAACAAAAGCGCATACTTTGTGATATCTCCTCTTGTAGCAAACACAGACAGCTCAAAATTTCACTGGATGTATTGAAGACCAAGACCCACAAATATGATGTGAAATGGTTTTTCTCCCATGTTGCGTTTAAGAGAAAAAATAAATTGCTCGTTTTAGGCCAAAATGCATTGAAAGCAATGGAAACAACCAATGCGCATACTTTGTGTTATCTCCTCTTGTAGCAAACACAGACAGCTCAAAATTTCACTGGATGTGTTGAAGACCAAGACCCACAAATGTGATGTGAAATGGTTTTTCTCCCATGTTGCGTTTAAGAGAAAACAGCAATTGCACGTTTTAGGCCAAAATGCATTGAAAGCAATGGAAACAACAAAAGCGCATACTTTGTGTTATCTCCTCTTGTAGCAAACACAGACAGCTCAAAATTTCACTGGATGTGTTGAAGACCAAGACCCACAAATGTGATGTGAAATGGTTTTTCTCCCATGTTGCGTTTAAGAGAAAACAGCAATTGCTCGTTTTAGGCCAAAATGCATTGAAAGCAATGGAAACAACAAAAGCGCATACTTTGTGTTATCTCCTCTTGTAGCAAACACAGACAGCTCAAAATTTCACTGGATGTGTTGAAGACCAAGACCCACAAATGAGATGTGAAATGGTTTTACTCCCATGTTGCATTTAAGAGAAAACAGCAATTGCTCGTTTTAGGCCAAAATGCATTGAAAGCAATGGAAACAACAAAAGCGCATACTTTGTGATATCTCCTCTTGTAGCAAACACAGACAGCTCAAAATTTCACTGGATGTGTTGAAGACCAAGACCCACAAATGTGATGTGAAATGGTTTTTCTCCCATGTTGCGTTTAAGAGAAAACAGCAATTGCTTGTTTTAGGCCAAAATGCATTGAAAGCAATGGAAACAACAAAAGCGCATACTTTGTGTTATCTCCTCTTGTAGCAAACACAGACAGCTCAAAATTTCACTGGATGTGTTGAAGACCAAGACCCACAAATGAGATGTGAAATGGTTTTACTCCCATGTTGCATTTAAGAGAAAACAGCAATTGCTCGTTTTAGGCCAAAATGCATTGAAAGCAATGGAAACAACAAAAGCGCATACTTTGTGATATCTCCTCTTGTAGCAAACACAGACAGCTCAAAATTTCACTGGATGTGTTGAAGACCAAGACCCACAAATGTGATGTGAAATGGTTTTTCTCCCATGTTGCGTTTAAGAGAAAACAGCAATTGCACGTTTTAGGCCAAAATGCATTCAAAGTAATGGAAACAACAAAAGCGCATACTTTGTGTTATCTCCTCTTGTAGCAAACACAGACAGCTCAAAATTTCACTGGATGTGTTGAAGACCAAGACCCACAAATGTGATGTGAAATGGTTTTTCTCCCATGTTGCATTTAAGAGAAAACAGCAATTGCTCGTTTTAGGCCAAAATGCATTGAAAGCAATGGAAACAACAAAAGCGCATACTTTGTGTTATCTCCTCTTGTAGCAAACACAGACAGCTCAAAATTTCACTGGATGTGTTGAAGACAAAGACCCACAAATGAGATGTGAAATGGTTTTACTCCCATGTTGCATTTAAGAGAAAACAGCAATTGCTCGTTTTAGGCCAAAATGCATTGAAAGCAATGGAAACAACAAAAGCGCATACTTTGTGATATCTCCTCTTGTAGCAAACACAGACAGCTCAAAATTTCACTGGATGTGTTGAAGACCAAGACCCACAAACGTGATGTGAAATGGTTTTTCTCCCATGTTGCGTTTAAGAGAAAACAGCAATTGCTCCTTTTAGGCCAAAATGCATTGAAAGCAATGGAAACAACAAAAGCGCATACTTTGTGTTATCTCCTCTTGTAGCAAACACAGACAGCTCAAAATTTCACTGGATGTGTTGAAGACCAAGACCCACAAAAATGATGTGAAATGGTTTTTCTCCCATGTTGCGTTTAAGAGAAAAAAGAAATTGCTCGTTTTAGGCCAAAATGCATTGAAAGCAAAGGAAACAACAAAAGCGCATACTTTGTGTTATCTCCTCTTGTAGCAAACACAGACAGCTCAAAATTTCACTGGATGTGTTGAAGACCAAGACCCCACAAATGTGATGTGAAATGGTTTTTTCTCCCATGTTGCGTTTAAGAGAAAACAGCAAATGCACGTTTTAGGCCAAAATGAATTGAAAGCAATGGAAACAACAAAAGCGCATACTTTGTGTTATCTCCTCTTGTAGCAAACACAGACAGCTCAAAATTTTCACTGGATGTGTTGAAGACCAAGACCCACAAATGTGATGTGAAATGGTTTTTTCTCCCATGTTGCATTTAAGAGAAAACAGCAAATGCACGTTTTTAGGCCAAAATGCATTGAAAGCAATGGAAACAACAAAAGCGCATACTTTGTGTTATCTCCTCTTGTAGCAAACACAGACAGCTCAAAATTTTGCTGGATGTGTTGAAGACCAAGACCCACAAATATGATGTGAAATGGTTTTTTTCTCCCATGTTGCGTTGAAGAGAAAACAGCAATTGCTCGTTTTAGGCCAAAATGCATTGAAAGCAATGGAAACAACAAAAGCGCATACTTTGTGTTTATCTCCTCTTGTAGCAAACACAGGACAGCTCAAAATTTTCACTGGATGTGTTGAAGACCAAGACCCACAAATGTGATGTGAAATGGTTTTTTTCTCCCTTGTTGCGTTTAAGAGAAAACAGCAAATGCACGTTTTAGGCCAAAATGCATTGAAAGCAATGGAAACAACAAAAGCGCATACTTTGTGTTATCTCCTCTTGTAGCAAACACAGACAGCTCGAAATTTCACTGGATGTGTTGAAGACCAAGAACCACAAATGTGATGTGAAATGGTTTTTCTCCCATGTTGCGTTTTAAGAGAAAACAGCAATTGCACGTTTTAGGCCAAAATGCATTGAAAGCAATGGAAACAACAAAAGCGCAATACTTTTTGTAATCTCCTCTTGTAGCAAACACAGACAGCTCAAAATTTCACTGGATGTGATGAAGGACCAAGACCTACAAATGTGATGTGAAATGGTTTTTTCTCCCATGTTGGCATTTAAGAGAAAACAGCAATTGCTCGTTTTAGGCCAAAATGCATTGAAAGCAATGGAAACAACAAAAAGCGCATACTTTGTGATATCTCCTCTTGTAGCAAACACAGGCAGCTCAAAATTTCACTGGATGTGTTTGAAGGACCAAGACCCACAAATGTGATTGTGAAATGGTTTTTCTCCCATGTTGCGTTTAAGAGAAAACAGCAATTGCTCGTTTTAGGCCAAAATGCATTGAAAGCAATGGAAACAACAAAAGCGCATACTTTGTGTTATCTCCTCTTGTAGCAAACACAGACAGCTCAAAATTTCACTGGATGTGTTTGAAGACCAAGACCCACAAATGTTGATGTTAAATGGTTTTTCTCCTATGTTGCATTTAAGAGAAAACAGCAATTGCTCGTTTTAGGCCAAAATGCATTGAAAGCAATGGAAACAACAAAAGCGCATACTTTGTGTTATCTCCTCTTGTAGCAAACACAGACATCTCAAAATTTCACTGGATGTGTTGAAGACCAAGACTCACAAATGTGATGTGAAATGGTTTTTCTCCCATGTTGCGTTTAAGAGAAAACAGCAAATGCACGTTTTTAGGCCAAAAATGCATTGAAAGCAATGGAAACAACAAAAGAGCATACTTTGTGATATCTCCTCTTGTAACAAACACAGACAGCTCGAAATTTCACTGGATGTGTTGAAGACTAAGACCCACAAAAATGATGTGAAATGCTTTTTCTCCCATGTTGCGTTTAAGAGAAAACAGCAAATGCACGTTTTAGGCCAAAATGCATTGAAAGCAATGGAAACAACAAAAGCGCATACTTTGTGTTATCTCCTCTTATAGCAAACACAGACAGCTCGAAATTTCAACTGGATGTGTTGAAGACCAAGACCCACAAATGTGATGTGAAATGGTTTTTTCTCCCATGTTGCATTTAAGAGAAAACAGCAATTGCACGTTTTAGGCCAAAATGCATTCAAAGTAATGGGAAAACAACAAAAGCGCATACTTTGTGTTATCTCCTCTTGTAGCAAACACAGACAGCTCAAAATTTCACTGGATGTGTTGAAGACCAAGACCCACAAATGTGATGTGAAATGGTTTTTCTCCCATGTTGCGTTTAAGAGAAAACAGCAATTGCTCGTTTTAGGCCAAAATGCATTGAAAGCAATGGAAACAACAAAAGCGCATACTTTGTGTTATCTCCTCTTGTAGCAAACACAGACAGCTCAAAATTTCACTGGATGTGTTGAAGACCAAGACCCACAAATGAGATGTGAAATGGTTTTACTCCCATGTTGCATTTAAGAGAAAACAGCAATTGCTCGTTTTAGGCCAAAATGCATTGAAAGCAATGGAAACAACAAAAGCGCATACTTTGTGATATCTCCTCTTGTAGCAAACACAGACAGCTCAAAATTTCACTGGATGTGTTGAAGACCAAGACCCACAAATGTGATGTGAAATGGTTTTTCTCCCATGTTGCGTTTAAGAGAAAACAGCAATTGCTCCTTTTAGGCCAAAATGCATTGAAAGCAATGGAAACAACAAAAGCGCATACTTTGTGTTATCTCCTCTTGTAGCAAACACAGACAGCTCGAAATTTCACTGGATGTGTTGAAGACCAAGACCCACAAATGAGATGTGAAATGGTTTTACTCCCATGTTGCATTTAAGAGAAAACAGCAATTGCTTGTTTTAGGCCAAAATGCATTGAAAGCAATGGAAACAACAAAAGTGCATACTTGAGATATCTCCTCTTGTAGCAAACACAGACAGCTCAAAATTTCACTGGATGTGTTGAAGACCAAGACCAGCAAATGTGATGTGAAATGGTTTTTCTCCCATGTTGCGTTTAAGAGAAAACAGCAAATGCACGTTTTAGGCCAAAATGCATTGAAAGCAATGGAAACAACAAAAGCGCATACTTTGTGATATCTCCTCTTGTAGCAAACACAGACAGCTCAAAATTTCACTGGATGTGTTGAAGACCAAGACCCACAAATGTGATGTGAAATGGTTTTTCTGCCATGTTGCTTTTAAGAGATAACAGCAAATGCTCGTTTTGGGCCAAAATGCATTGAAAGCAATGGAAACAACAAAAGCGCATACTTTGTGTTATCTCCTCTTGTAGCAAACACAGACAGCTCAAAATTTCACAGGATGTGTAGAAGACCAAAACCCACAAATGTGATGTGAAATGGTTTTTCTCCTATTTTGCGTTTAAGAGAAAACAGCAATTGCTCATTTTAGGCCAAAATGCATTGAAAGCAATGGAAACAACAAAAGCGCATACTTTGTGTTATCTCCTCTTGTAGCAAACACAGACATCTCAAAATTTCACTGGATGTGTTGAAGACCAAGACCCACAAATATGATGTGAAATGGTTTTTCTCCCATGTTGCGTTTAAGAGAAAACAGCAATTGCTCGTTTTAGGACAAAATGCATTGAAAGCAATGGAAACAACAAAAGCGCATACTTTGTGTTATCTCCTCTTGTAGCAAACACAGACAGCTCAAAATTTCACTGGATGTGTTGAAGACCAAGACCCACAAATGTGATGTGAAATGGTTTTTCTCCCATGTTGCATTTAAGAGAAAACAGCAATTGCTCGTTTTAGGCCAAAATGCTTTGAAAGCAATGGAAACAACAAAAGCGCACACTTTGTGATATCTCCTCTTGTAGCAAACACAGACAGCTCAAAATTTCACTGGATGTATTGAAGACCAAGACCCACAAATATGATGTGAAATGGTTTTTCTCCAATGTTGCGTTTAAGAGAAAAAAGAAATTGCTCGTTTTAGGCCAAAATGCATTGAAAGCAATGGAAACAACCAATGCGCATACTTTGTGTTATCTCCTCTTGTAGCAAACACAGACAGCTCAAAATTTCACTGGATGTGTTGAAGACCAAGACCCACAAATGTGATGTGAAATGGTTTTTTCTCCCATGTTGCGTTTAAGAGAAAACAGCAATTGCACGTTTTAGGCCAAAATGCATTGAAAGCAATGGAAACAACAAAAGCGCATACTTTGTGTTATCTCCTCTTGTAGCAAACACAGACAGCTCAAAATTTCACTGGATGTGTTGAAGACCAAGACCCACAAATGTGATGTGAAATGGTTTTTCTCCCATGTTGCGTTTAAGAGAAAACAGCAATTGCTCGTTTTAGGCCAAAATGCATTGAAAGCAATGGAAACAACAAAAGCGCATACTTTGTGATATCTCCTCTTGTAGCAAACACAAGACAGCTCAAAATTTCACTGGATGTGTTGAAGACCAAGACCCACAAACGTGATGTGAAATGGTTTTTTCTCCCATGTTGCGTTTAAGAGAAAAACAGCAATTGCTCCTTTTAGGCCAAAATGCATTGAAAGCAATGGAAACAACAAAAGCGCATACTTTGTGTGTTATCTCCTCTTGTAGCAAACACAGACAGCTCAAAATTTCACTGGATGTGTTGAAGACCAAGACCCACAAAAATGATGTGAAATGGTTTTTCTCCCATGTTGCGTTTAAGAGAAAAAAGAAATTGCTCGTTTTAGGCCAAAATGCATTGAAAGCAAAGGAAACAACAAAAGCGCATACTTTGTGTTATCTCCCTCTTGTAGCAAACACAGACAGCTCAAAATTTCACTGGATGTGTTGAAGACCAAGACCCACAAATGTGATGTGAAATGGTTTTTCTCCCATGTTGCGTTTAAGAGAAAACAGCAAATGCACGTTTTAGGCCAAAATGAATTGAAAGCAATGGAAACAACAAAAGCGCATACTTTGTGTTATCTCCTCTTGTAGCAAACACAGACAGCTCAAAATTTCACTGGATGTGTTGAAGACCAAGACCCACAAATGTGATGTGAAATGGTTTTTCTCCCATGTTGCATTTAAGAGAAAACAGCAAATGGCACGTTTTAGGCCAAAATGCATTGAAAGCAATGGAAACAACAAAAAGCGCATACTTTGTGTTATCTCCTCTTGTAGCAAAACACAGACAGCTCAAAAATTTTGCTGGATGTGTTGAAGACAAACACCCACAAATATGATGTGAAATGGTTTTTCTCCCATGTTGCGTTGAAGAGAAAACAGCAATTGCTCGTTTTAGGCCAAAATGCATTGAAAGCAATGGAAACAACAAAAGCGCATACTTTGTGTTATCTCCTCTTGTAGCAAACACAGACAGCTCAAAATTTCACTGGATGTGTTGAAGACCAAGACCCACAAATGTGATGTGAAATGGTTTTTTCTCCCTTGTTGCGTTTAAGAGAAAACAGCAAATGCACGTTTTAGGCCAAAATGCATTGAAAGCAATGGAAACAACAAAAAGCGCATACTTTGTGTTATCTCCTCTTGTAGCAAACACAGACAGCTCGAAATTTCACTGGATGTGTTGAAGACCAAGAACCACAAATGTGATGTGAAATGGTTTTTTCTCCCATGTTGCGTTTAAGAGAAAACAGCAATTGCACGTTTTAGGCCAAAAATGCATTGAAAGCAATGGAAACAACAAAAGCGCATACTTTTTGTAATCTCCTCTTGTAGCAAACACAGACAGCTCAAAATTTCACTGGATGTGTTGAAGACCAAGACCCACAAATGTGATGTGAAATGGTTTTTTTTTCTCCCATGTTGCATTTTAAGAGAAAACAGCAATTGCTCGTTTTAGGCCAAAATGCATTGAAAGCAATGGAAACAACAAAAGCGCATACTTTGTGATATCTCCTCTTGTAGCAAACACAGGCAGCTCAAAATTTCACTGGATGTGTTGAAGACCAAGACCCACAAATGTGATGTGAAATGGTTTTTCTCCCATGTTGCGTTTAAGAGAAAAACAGCAATTGCTCGTTTTTAGGCCAAAATGCATTGAAAGCAATGGAAACAACAAAAGCGCATACTTTGTGTTATCTCCTCTTGTAGCAAACACAGACGTTGAAGACCAAGACCCACAAATGTGATGTTAAATGGTTTTTCTCCTATGTTGCATTTAAGAGAAAACAGCAATTGCTCGTTTTAGGCCAAAATGCATTGAAAGCAATGGAAACAACAAAAGTGCATACTTTGTGTTATCTCCTCTTGTAGCAAACACAGACATCTCAAAATTTCACTGGATGTGTTGAAGACCAAGACTCACAAATGTGATGTGAAATGGTTTTTCTCCCATGTTGCGTTTAAGAGAAAACAGCAAATGCACGTTTTAGGCCAAAATGCATTGAAAGCAATGGAAACAACAAAAGAGCATACTTTGTGATATCTCCTCTTGTAACAAACACAGACAGCTCGAAATTTCACTGGATGTGTTGAAGACCAAGACCCACAAAAATGATGTGAAATGCTTTTTCTCCCATGTTGCGTTTAAGAGAAAACAGCAAATGCACGTTTTAGGCCAAAATGCATTGAAAGCAATGGAAACAACAAAAGCGCATACTTTGTGTTATCTCCTCTTGTAGCAAACACAGACAGCTCGAAATTTCACTGGATGTGTTGAAGACCAAGACCCACAAATGTGATGTGAAATGGTTTTTCTCCCATGTTGCATTTAAGAGAAAACAGCAATTGCACGTTTTAGGCCAAAATGCATTCAAAGTAATGGAAACAACAAAAGCGCATACTTTGTGTTATCTCCTCTTGTAGCAAACACAGACAGCTCAAAATTTCACTGGATGTGTTGAAGACCAAGACCCACAAATGTGATGTGAAATGGTTTTTCTCCCATGTTGCGTTTAAGAGAAAACAGCAATTGCTCGTTTTAGGCCAAAATGCATTGAAAGCAATGGAAACAACAAAAGCGCATACTTTGTGTTATCTCCTCTTGTAGCAAACACAGACAGCTCAAAATTTCACTGGATGTGTTGAAGACCAAGACCCACAAATGAGATGTGAAATGGTTTTACTCCCATGTTGCATTTAAGAGAAAACAGCAATTGCTCGTTTTAGGCCAAAATGCATTGAAAGCAATGGAAACAACAAAAGCGCATACTTTGTGATATCTCCTCTTGTAGCAAACACAGACAGCTCAAAATTTCACTGGATGTGTTGAAGACCAAGACCCACAAATGTGATGTGAAATGGTTTTTCTCCCATGTTGCGTTTAAGAGAAAACAGCAATTGCTCCTTTTAGGCCAAAATGCATTAAAAGCAATGGAAACAACAAAAGCGCATACTTTGTGTATCTCCTCTTGTAGCAAACACAGACAGCTCGAAATTTCACTGGATGTGTTGAAGACCAAGACCCACAAATGAGATGTGAAATGGTTTTACTCCCATGTTGCATTTAAGAGAAAACAGCAATTGCTTGTTTTAGGCCAAAATGCATTGAAAGCAATGGAAACAACAAAAGTGCATACTTGAGATATCTCCTCTTGTAGCAAACACAGACAGCTCAAAATTTCACTGGATGTGTTGAAGACCAAGACCAGCAAATGTGATGTGAAATGGTTTTTCTCCCATGTTGCGTTTAAGAGAAAACAGCAAATGCACGTTTTAGGCCAAAATGCATTGAAAGCAATGGAAACAACAAAAGCGCATACTTTGTGATATCTCCTCTTGTAGCAAACACAGACAGCTCAAAATTTCACTGGATGTGTTGAAGACCAAGACCCACAAATGTGATGTGAAATGGTTTTTCTGCCATGTTGCTTTTAAGAGATAACAGCAAATGCTCGTTTTGGGCCAAAATGCATTGAAAGCAATGGAAACAACAAAAGCGCATACTTTGTGTTATCTCCTCTTGTAGCAAACACAGACAGCTCAAAATTTCACAGGATGTGTAGAAGACCAAAACCCACAAATGTGATGTGAAATGGTTTTTCTCCTATTTTGCGTTTAAGAGAAAACAGCAATTGCTCATTTTAGGCCAAAATGCATTGAAAGCAATGGAAACAACAAAAGCGCATACTTTGTGTTATCTCCTCTTGTAGCAAACACAGACATCTCAAAATTTCACTGGATGTGTTGAAGACCAAGACCCACAAATATGATGTGAAATGGTTTTTCTCCCATGTTGCGTTTAAGAGAAAACAGCAATTGCTCGTTTTAGGACAAAATGCATTGAAAGCAATGGAAACAACAAAAGCGCATACTTTGTGTTATCTCCTCTTGTAGCAAACACAGACAGCTCGAAATTTCACTGGATGTGTTGAAGACCAAGACCCACAAATGTGATGTGAAATGGTTTTTCTCCCATGTTGCATTTAAGAGAAAACAGCAATTGCTCGTTTTAGGCCAAAATGCTTTGAAAGCAATGGAAACAACAAAAGCACATACTTTGTGATATCTCCTCTTGTAGCAAACACAGACAGCTCAAAATTTCACTGGATGTATTGAAGACCAAGACCCACAAATATGATGTGAAATGGTTTTTCTCCCATGTTGCGTTTAAGAGAAAAAAGAAATTGCTCGTTTTAGGCCAAAATGCATTGAAAGCAATGGAAACAACCAATGCGCATACTTTGTGTTATCTCCTCTTGTAGCAAACACAGACAGCTCAAAATTTCACTGGATGTGTTGAAGACCAAGACCCACAAATGTGATGTGAAATGGTTTTTCTCCCATGTTGCGTTTAAGAGAAAACAGCAATTGCACGTTTTAGGCCAAAATGCATTGAAAGCAATGGAAACAACAAAAGCGCATACTTTGTGTTATCTCTTGTAGCAAACACAGACAGCTCAAAATTTCACTGGATGTGTTGAAGACCAAGACCCACAAATGTGATGTGAAATGGTTTTTCTCCCATGTTACGTTTAAGAGAAAACAGCAATTGCTCGCTTAGGACAAAATGCATTGAAAGCAATGGAAACAACAAAAGCGCATACTTTGTGTTATCTCCTCTTGTAGCAAACACAGACAGCTCAAAATTTCACTGGATGTGTTGAAGACCAAGACCCACAAATGAGATGTGAAATGGTTTTACTCCCATGTTGCATTTAAGAGAAAACAGCAATTGCTCGTTTTAGGCCAAAATGCATTGAAAGCAATGGAAACAACAAAAGCGCATACTTTGTGATATCTCCTCTTGTAGCAAACACAGACAGCTCAAAATTTCACTGGATGTGTTGAAGACCAAGACCCACAAATGTGATGTGAAATGGTTTTTCTCCCATGTTGCGTTTAAGAGAAAACAGCAATTGCTCGTTTTAGGCCAAAATGCATTGAAAGCAATGGAAACAACAAAAGCGCATACTTTGTGTTATCTCCTCTTGTAGCAAACACAGACAGCTCAAAATTTCACTGGATGTGTTGAAGACCAAGACCCACAAATGAGATGTGAAATGGTTTTACTCCCATGTTGCATTTAAGAGAAAACAGCAATTGCTCGTTTTAGGCCAAAATGCATTGAAAGCAATGGAAACAACAAAAGCGCATACTTTGTGATATCTCCTCTTGTAGCAAACACAGACAGCTCAAAATTTCACTGGATGTGTTGAAGACCAATCCCCACAAATGTGATGTGAAATGGTTTTTCTCCCATGTTGCGTTTAAGAGAAAACAGCAATTGCTCCTTTTAGGCCAAAATGCATTGAAAGCAAAGGAAACAACAAAAGAGCATACTTTGTGATATCTCCTCTTGTAACAAACACAGACAGCTCGAAATTTCACTGGATGTGTTGAAGACCAAGACCCACAAAAATGATGTGAAATGCTTTTTCTCCCATGTTGCGTTTAAGAGAAAACAGCAAATGCACGTTTTAGGCCAAAATGCATTGAAAGCAATGGAAACAACAAAAGCGCATACTTTGTGTTATCTCCTCTTGTAGCAAACACAGACAGCTCGAAATTTCACTGGATGTGTTGAAGACCAAGACCCACAAATGTGATGTGAAATGGTTTTTCTCCCATGTTGCGTTTAAGAGAAAACAGCAATTGCACGTTTTAGGCCAAAATGCATTCAAAGTAATGGAAACAACAAAAGCGCATACTTTGTGTTATCTCCTCTTGTAGCAAACACAGACAGCTCAAAATTTCACTGGATGTGTTGAAGACCAAGACCCACAAATGTGATGTGAAATGGTTTTTCTCCCGTGTTGCGTTTAAGAGAAAACTGCAATTGCTCGTTTTAGGCCAAAATGCATTGAAAGCAATGGAAACAACAAAAGCGCATACTTTGTGTTATCTCCTCTTGTAGCAAACACAGACAGCTCAAAATTTCACTGGATGTGTTGAAGACCAAGACCCACAAATGAGATGTGAAATGGTTTTACTCCCATGTTGCATTTAAGAGAAAACAGCAATTGCTCGTTTTAGGCCAAAATGCATTGAAAGCAATGGAAACAACAAAAGCGCATACTTTGTGATATCTCCTCTTGTAGCAAACACAGACAGCTCAAAATTTCACTGGATGTGTTGAAGACCAATCCCCACAAATGTGATGTGAAATGGTTTTTCTCCCATGTTGCGTTTAAGAGAAAACAGCAATTGCTCCTTTTAGGCCAAAATGCATTGAAAGCAATGGAAACAACAAAAGCGCATACTTTGTGTTATCTCCTCTTGTAGCAAACACAGACAGCTCAAATTTCACAGGATGTGTAGAAGACCAAAACCCACAAATGTGATGTGAAATGGTTTTTCTCCTAATTTGCGTTTAAGAGAAAACAGCAATTGCTCATTTTAGGCCAAAATGCATTGAAAGCAATGGAAACAACAAAAGCGCATACTTTGTGTTATCTCCTCTTGTAGCAAACACAGACATCTCAAAATTTCACTGGATGTGTTGAAGACCAAGACCCACAAATATGATGTGAAATGGTTTTTCTCCCATGTTGCGTTTAAGAGAAAACAGCAATTGCTTGTTTTAGGACAAAATGCATTGAAAGCAATGGAAACAACAAAAGCGCATACTTTGTGTTATCTCCTCTTGTAGCAAACACAGACAGCTCAAAATTTCACTGGATGTGTTGAAGACCAAGACCCACAAATGTGATGTGAAATGGTTTTTCTCCCATGTTGCATTTAAGAGAAAACAGCAATTGCTCGTTTTAGGCCAAAATGCTTTGAAAGCAATGGAAACAACAAAAGCGCATACTTTGTGATATCTCCTCTTGTAGCAAACACAGACAGCTCAAAATTTCACTGGATGTATTGAAGACCAAGACCCACAAATATGATGTGAAATGGTTTTATTCCCATGTTGCGTTTAAGAGAAAAAAGAAATTGCTCGTTTTAGGCCAAAATGCATTGAAAGCAATGGAAACAACCAATGCGCATACTTTGTGTTATCTCCTCTTGTAGCAAACACAGACAGCTCAAAATTTCACTGGATGTGTTGAAGACCAAGACCCACAAATGTGATGTGAAATGGTTTTTCTCCCATGTTGCGTTTAAGAGAAAACAGCAATTGCACGTTTTAGGCCAAAATGCATTGAAAGCAATGGAAACAACAAAAGCGCATACTTTGTGTTATCTCCTCTTGTAGCAAACACAGACAGCTCAAAATTTCACTGGATGTGTTGAAGACCAAGACCCACAAATGTGATGTGAAATGGTTTTTCTCCCATGTTGCGTTTAAGAGAAAACAGCAATTGCTCGTTTTAGGCCAAAATGCATTGAAAGCAATGGAAACAACAAAAGCGCATACTTTGTGTTATCTCCTCTTGTAGCAAACACAGACAGCTCAAAATTTCACTGGATGTGTTGAAGACCAAGACCCACAAATGAGATGTGAAATGGTTTTACTCCCATGTTGCATTTAAGAGAAAACAGCAATTGCTCGTTTTAGGCCAAAATGCATTGAAAGCAATGGAAACAACAAAAGCGCATACTTTGTGATATCTCCTCTTGTAGCAAACACAGACAGCTCAAAATTTCACTGGATGTGTTGAAGACCAAGACCCACAAATTTGATGTGAAATGGTTTTTCTCCCATGTTGCGTTTAAGAGAAAACAGCAATTGCTTGTTTTAGGCCAAAATGCATTGAAAGCAATGGAAACAACAAAAGCGCATACTTTGTGTTATCTCCTCTTGTAGCAAACACAGACAGCTCAAAATTTCACTGGATGTGTTGAAGACCAAGACCCACAAATGAGATGTGAAATGGTTTTACTCCCATGTTGCATTTAAGAGAAAACAGCAATTGCTCGTTTTAGGCCAAAATGCATTGAAAGCAATGGAAACAACAAAAGCGCATACTTTGTGATATCTCCTCTTGTAGCAAACACAGACAGCTCAAAATTTCACTGGATGTGTTGAAGACCAAGACCCACAAATGTGATGTGAAATGGTTTTTCTTCCATGTTGCGTTTAAGAGAAAACAGCAATTGCACGTTTTAGGCCAAAATGCATTCAAAGTAATGGAAACAACAAAAGCGCATACTTTGTGTTATCTCCTCTTGTAGCAAACACAGACAGATCAAAATTTCACTGGATGTGTTGAAGACCAAGACCCACAAATGTGATGTGAAATGGTTTTTCTCCCATGTTGCATTTAAGAGAAAACAGCAATTGCTCGTTTTAGGCCAAAATGCATTGAAAGCAATGGAAACAACAAAAGCGCATACTTTGTGTTATCTCCTCTTGTAGCAAACACAGACAGCTCAAAATTTCACTGGATGTGTTGAAGACAAAGACCCACAAATGAGATGTGAAATGGTTTTACTCCCATGTTGCATTTAAGAGAAAACAGCAATTGCTCGTTTTAGGCCAAAATGCATTGAAAGCAATGGAAACAACAAAAGCGCATACTTTGTGATATCTCCTCTTGTAGCAAACACAGACAGCTCAAAATTTCACTGGATGTGTTGAAGACCAAGACCCACAAACGTGATGTGAAATGGTTTTTCTCCCATGTTGCATTTAAGAGAAAACAGCAATTGCTCCTTTTAGGCCAAAATGCATTGAAAGCAATGGAAACAACAAAAGCGCATACTTTGTGTTATCTCCTCTTGTAGCAAACACAGACAGCTCAAAATTTCACTGGATGTGTTGAAGACCAAGACCCACAAAAATGATGTGAAATGGTTTTTCTCCCATGTTGCGTTTAAGAGAAAAAAGAAATTGCTCGTTTTAGGCCAAAATGCATTGAAAGCAAAGGAAACAACAAAAGCGCATACTTTGTGTTATCTCCTCTTGTAGCAAACACAGACAGCTCAAAATTTCACTGGATGTGTTGAAGACCAAGACCCACAAATGTGATGTGAAATGGTTTTTCTCCCATGTTGCGTTTAAGAGAAAACAGCAAATGCACGTTTTAGGCCAAAATGAATTGAAAGCAATGGAAACAACAAAAGCGCATACTTTGTGTTATCTCCTCTTGTAGCAAACACAGACAGCTCAAAATTTCACTGGATGTGTTGAAGACCAAGACCCACAAATGTGATGTGAAATGGTTTTTCTCCCATGTTGCATTTAAGAGAAAACAGCAAATGCACGTTTTAGGCCAAAATGCATTGAAAGCAATGGAAACAACAAAAGCGCATACTTTGTGTTATCTCCTCTTGTAGCAAACACAGACAGCTCAAAATTTTGCTGGATGTGTTGAAGACCAAGACCCACAAATATGATGTGAAATGGTTTTTCTCCCATGTTGCGTTGAAGAGAAAACAGCAATTGCTCGTTTTAGGCCAAAATGCATTGAAAGCAATGGAAACAACAAAAGCGCATACTTTGTGTTATCTCCTCTTGTAGCAAACACAGACAGCTCAAAATTTCACTGGATGTGTTGAAGACTAAGACCCACAAATGTGATGTGAAATGGTTTTTCTCCCTTGTTGCGTTTAAGAGAAAACAGCAAATGCACGTTTTAGGCCAAAATGCATTGAAAGCAATGGAAACAACAAAAGCACATACTTTGTGTTATCTCCTCTTGTAGCAAACACAGACAGCTCGAAATTTCACTGGATGTGTTGAAGACCAAGAACCACAAATGTGATGTGAAATGGTTTTTCTCCCATGTTGCGTTTAAGAGAAAACAGCAATTGCACATTTTAGGCCAAAATGCATTGAAAGCAATGGAAACAACAAAAGCGCATACTTTTTGTAATCTCCTCTTGTAGCAAACACAGACAGCTCAAAATTTCACTGGATGTGTTGAAGACCAAGACCCACAAATGTGATGTGAAATGGTTTTTCTCCCATGTTGCATTTAAGAGAAAACAGCAATTGCTCGTTTTAGGCCAAAATGCATTGAAAGCAATGGAAACAACAAAAGCGCATACTTTGTGATATCTAATCTTGTAGCAAACACAGGCAGCTCAAAATTTCACTGGATGTGTTGAAGACCAAGACCCACAAATGTGATGTGAAATGGTTTTTCTCCCATGTTGCGTTTAAGAGAAAACAGCAATTGCTCCTTTTAGGCCAAAATGCATTGAAAGCAATGGAAACAACAAAAGCGCATACTTTGTGTTATCTCCTCTTGTAGCAAACACAGACAGCTCAAAATTTCACTGGATGTGTTGAAGACCAAGACCCACAAATGTGATGTTAAATGGTTTTTCTCCTATGTTGCATTTAAGAGAAAACAGCAATTGCTCGTTTTAGGCCAAAATGCAATGAAAGCAATGGAAACAACAAAAGCGCATACTTTGTGTTATCTCCTCTTGTAGCAAACACAGACATCTCAAAATTTCACTGGATGTGTTGAAGACCAAGACCCACAAATGTGATGTGAAATGGTTTTTCTCCCATGTTGCGTTTAAGAGAAAACAGCAAATGCACGTTTTAGGCCAAAATGCATTGAAAGCAATGGAAACAACAAAAGAGCATACTTTGTGATATCTCCTCTTGTAACAAACACAGACAGCTCGAAATTTCACTGTATGTGTTGAAGACCAAGACCCACAAATATGATGTGAAATGCTTTTTCTCCCATGTTGCGTTTAAGAGAAAACAGCAAATGCACGTTTTAGGCCAAAATGCATTGAAAGCAATGGAAACAACAAAAGCGCATACTTTGTGTTATCTCCACTTGTAGCAAACACAGACAGCTCGAAATTTCACTGGATGTGTTGAAGACCAAGACCCACAAATGTGATGTGAAATGGTTTTTCTCCCATGTTGCATTTAAGAGAAAACAGCAATTGCACGTTTTAGGCCAAAATGCATTCAAAGTAATGGAAACAACAAAAGCGCATACTTTGTGTTATCTCCTCTTGTAGCAAACACAGACAGCTCAAAATTTCACTGGATGTGTTGAAGACCAAGACCCACAAATGTGATGTGAAATGGTTTTTCTCCCATGTTGCGTTTAAGAGAAAACAGCAATTGCTCGTTTTAGGCCAAAATGCATTGAAAGCAATGGAAACAACAAAAGCGCATACTTTGTGTTATCTCCTCTTGTAGCAAACACAGACAGCTCAAAATTTCACTGGATGTGTTGAAGACCAAGACCCACAAATGAGATGTGAAATGGTTTTACTCCCATGTTGCATTTAAGAGAAAACAGCAATTGCTCGTTTTAGGCCAAAATGCATTGAAAGCAATGGAAACAACAAAAGCGCATACTTTGTGATATCTCCTCTTGTAGAAAACACAGACAGCTCAAAATTTCACTGGATGTGTTGAAGACCAAGACCCACAAATGTGATGTGAAATGGTTTTTCTCCCATGTTGCGTTTAAGAGAAAACAGCAATTGCTCCTTTTAGGCCAAAATGCATTGAAAGCAATGGAAACAACAAAAGCGCATACTTTGTGTTATCTCCTCTTGTAGCAAACACAGACAGCTCGAAATTTCACTGGATGTGTTGAAGACCAAGACCCACAAATGAGATGTGAAATGGTTTTACTCCCATGTTGCATTTAAGAGAAAACAGCAATTGCTTGTTTTAGGCCAAAATGCATTGAAAGCAATGGAAACAACAAAAGTGCATACTTGAGATATCTACTCTTGTAGCAAACACAGACAGCTCAAAATTTCACTGGATGTGTTGAAGACCAAGACCAGCAAATGTGATGTGAAATGGTTTTTCTCCCATGTTGCGTTTAAGAGAAAACAGCAAATGCACGTTTTAGGCCAAAATGCATTGAAAGCAATGGAAACAACAAAAGCGCATACTTTGTGATATCTCCTCTTGTAGCAAACACAGACAGCTCAAAATTTCACTGGATGTGTTGAAGACCAAGACCCACAAATGTGATGTGAAATGGTTTTTCTGCCATGTTGCTTTTAAGAGATAACAGCAAATGCTCGTTTTGGGCCAAAATGCATTGAAAGCAATGGAAACAACAAAAGCGCATACTTTGTGTTATCTCCTCTTGTAGCAAACACAGACAGCTCAAAATTTCACAGGATGTGTAGAAGACCAAAACCCACAAATGTGATGTGAAATGGTTTTTCTCCTATTTTGCGTTTAAGAGAAAACAGCAATTGCTCATTTTAGGCCAAAATGCATTGAAAGCAATGGAAACAACAAAAGCGCATACTTTGTGTTATCTCCTCTTGTAGCAAACACAGACAGCTCAAAATTTCACTGGATGTGTTGAAGACCAAGACCCACAAATGTGATGTGAAATGGTTTTTCTCCCATGTTGCATTTAAGAGAAAACAGCAATTGCTCGTTTTAGGCCAAAATGCTTTGAAAGCAATGGAAACAACAAAAGCGCATACTTTGTGATATCTCCTCTTGTAGCAAACACAGACAGCTCAAAATTTCACTGGATGTATTGAAGACCAAGACCCACAAATATGATGTGAAATGGTTTTTCTCCCATGTTGCGTTTAAGAGAAAAAAGAAATTGCTCGTTTTAGGCCAAAATGCATTGAAAGCAATGGAAACAACCAATGCGCATACTTTGTGTTATCTCCTCTTGTAGCAAACACAGACATCTCAAAATTTCACTGGATGTGTTGAAGACCAAGACCCACAAATGTGATGTGAAATGGTTTTTCTCCCATGTTGCGTTTAAGAGAAAACAGCAAATGCACGTTTTAGGCCAAAATGCATTGAAAGCAATGGAAACAACAAAAGAGCATACTTTGTGATATCTCCTCTTGTAACAAACACAGACAGCTCGAAATTTCACTGGATGTGTTGAAGACCAAGACCCACAAATATGATGTGAAATGCTTTTTCTCCCATGTTGCGTTTAAGAGAAAACAGCAAATGCACGTTTTAGGCCAAAATGCATTGAAAGCAATGGAAACAACAAAAGCGCATACTTTGTGTTATCTCCACTTGTAGCAAACACCGACAGCTCGAAATTTCACTGGATGTGTTGAAGACCAAGACCCACAAATGTGATGTGAAATGGTTTTTCTCCCATGTTGCATTTAAGAGAAAACAGCAATTGCACGTTTTAGGCCAAAATGCATTCAAAGTAATGGAAACAACAAAAGCGCATACTTTGTGTTATCTCCTCTTGTAGCAAACACAGACAGCTCAAAATTTCACTGGATGTGTTGAAGACCAAGACCCACAAATGTGATGTGAAATGGTTTTTCTCCCATGTTGCGTTTAAGAGAAAACAGCAATTGCTCGTTTTAGGCCAAAATGCATTGAAAGCAATGGAAACAACAAAAGCGCATACTTTGTGTTATCTCCTCTTGTAGCAAACACAGACAGCTCAAAATTTCACTGGATGTGTTGAAGACCAAGACCCACAAATGAGATGTGAAATGATTTTACTCCCATGTTGCATTTAAGAGAAAACAGCAATTGCTCGTTTTAGGCCAAAATGCATTGAAAGCAATGGAAACAACAAAAGCGCATACTTTGTGATATCTCCTCTTGTAGAAAACACAGACAGCTCAAAATTTCACTGGATGTGTTGAAGACCAAGACCCACAAATGTGATGTGAAATGGTTTTTCTCCCATGTTGCGTTTAAGAGAAAACAGCAATTGCTCCTTTTAGGCCAAAATGCATTGAAAGCAATGGAAACAACAAAAGCGCATACTTTGTGTTATCTCCTCTTGTAGCAAACACAGACAGCTCAAAATTTCACTGGATCTGTTGAAGACCAAGACCCACAAATGTGATGTGAAATGGTTTTTCTCCCATGTTGAGTTTAAGAGAAAACTGCAAATGCACGTTTTAGGCCAAAATGCATTGAAAGCAATGAAAATAACAAAAGCGCATACTTTGTGTTATCTCCTCTTGTAGCAAACACAGACAGCTCAAAATTTCACCAGATCTGTTGAAGACCAAGACCCACAAATGTGATGTGAAATGGTTTTACTCCCATGTTGCGTTTAAGAGAAAACAGCAAATGAACGTTTTAGGCCAAAATGCATTGAAAACATTGGAAACAACAAAAGCGCATACTTTGTGTTATCTCCTCTTGTAGCAAACACAGACAGCTCAAAATTTCACTGGATGTGTTGAAGACCAAGACCCACAAATGTGATGTGAAATGGTTTTTCTCTCATGTTGTGTTTAAGAGAAAACTGCAAATGCACGTTTTAGGCCAAAATGCATTGAAAGCAATGGAAATAACAAAAGCGCATACTTTGTGTTATCTCTTCTTGTAGCAAACACAGACAGCTCAAAATTTCACCAGATCTGTTGAAGACCAAGACCCACAAATGTGATGTGAAATGGTTTTACTCCCATGTTGCGTTTAAGAGAAAACAGCAAATGAACGTTTTAGGTCAATATGCATTGAAAACAATGGAAACAACAAAAGCGCATACTTTGTGTTATCTCCTCTTGTAGCAAACACAGACAGCTCAAAATTTCACTGGATGTGTTGAAGACCAAGACCCACAAATGTGATGTGAAATGGTTTTTCTCTCATGTTGTGTTTAAGAGAAAACTGCAAAAGGACATTTTAGGCCAAAATGCATTGAAAGCGATGGAAATAACAAAAGCGCATACTTTGTGTTATCTCCTCTTGTAGCAAACACAGACAGCTCAAAATTTCAAAAGATCTGTTGAAGACCAAGACCCACAAATGTGATGTGAAATGGTTTTACTCCCATGTTGCGTTTAAGAGAAAACAGCAAATGAACGTGTTAGGCCAAAATGCATTGAAAACAAAGGAAACAACAAAAGTGCATACTTTGTGTTATCTCCTCTTGTAGCAAACACAGACAGCTCAAAATTCCACTGGATGTGTTGAAGACCAAGACCCACAAATGTGATGTGAAATGGTTTTTCTCCCATGTTGCGTTTAAGAGAAAACAGCAAATGGACGTTTTAGGCCAAAATGCATTGAAAGCAATGGAAATAACAAAAGCGCATACATTGTGATATCTCCTCTTGTACCAATCACAGACAGCTCAAAATTTCACTGGATGTGTTGAAGACCAAGACCCACAAATGTGATGTGAAATGGTTTTTCTCTCATGTTGTGTTTAAGAGAAAACTGCAAATGGACGTTTTAGGCCAAAATGCATTGAAAGCAATGGAAATAACAAAAGCGCATACTTTGTGTTATCTCCTCTTGTAGCAAACACAGACAGCTCAAAATTTCACCAGATCTGTTGAAGACCAAGACCCACAAATGTGATGTGAAATGGTTTTACTCCCATGTTGCGTTTAAGAGAAAACAGCAAATGAACGTTTTAGGCCAAAATGCATTGAAAACAATGGAAACAACAAAAGCGCATACTTTGTGTTATCTCCTCTTGCAGCAAACACAGACAGCTCAAAATTTCACTGGATGTGTTGAAGACCAAGACCCACAAATGTGATGTGAAATGGTTTTTCTCTAATGTTGTGTTTAAGAGAAAACTGCAAATGGACGTTTTAGGCCAAAATGCATTGAAAGCAATGGAAATAACAAAAGCGCATACTTTGTGTTATCTCCTCTTGTAGCAAACACAGACAGCTCAAAATTTCACCAGATCTGTTGAAGACCAAGACCCACAAATGTGATGTGAAATGGTTTTTCTCTCATGTTGTGTTTAAGAGAAAACTGCAAATGGACGTTTTAGGCCAAAATGCATTGAAAACAATGGAAACAACAAAAGCGCATACTTTGTATTATCTCCTCTTGTAGCAAACACAGACAGCTCAAAATTTCACTGGATGTGTTGAAGACCAAAACCCACAAATGTGATGTGAAATGGTTTTTCTCTCATGTTGTGTTTAAGAGAAAACTGCAAATGCACGTTTTAGGCCAAAATGCATTGAAAGCAATGGAAATAACAAAAGCGCATACTTTGTGTTATCTCCTCTTGTAGCAAACACAGACAGCTCAAAATTTCACCAGATCTGTTGAAGACCAAGTCCCACAAATGTGATGTGAAATGGTTTTACTCCCATGTTGCGTTTAAGAGAAAACAGCAAATGAACGTTTTAGGCCAAAATGCATTGAAAACAATGGAAACAACAAAAGCGCATACTTTGTGTTATCTCCTCTTGTAGCAAACACAGACAGCTCAAAATTTCACTGGATGTGTTGAAGACCAAGACCCACAAATGTGATGTGAAATGGTTTTTCTCTCATGTTGTGTTTAAGAGAAAACAGCAAATGCACGTTTTAGGCCAAAATGCATTGAAAGCAATGGAAATAACAAAAGCGCATACTTTGTGTTATCTCCTCTTGTAGCAAACACAGACAGCTCAAAATTTCACCAGATCTGTTGAAGACCAAGACCCACAAATGTGATGTGAAATGGTTTTTCTCCCATGTTGCGTTTAAGAGAAAACTGCAAATGCACGTTTTAGGCCAATATGCATTGAAAACAATGGAAACAACAAAAGCGCATACTTTGTGTTATCTCCTCTTGTAGCAAACACAGACAGCTCAAAATTTCACTGGATGTGTTGAAGACCAAGACCCACAAATGTGATGTGAAATGGTTTTTCTCTCATGTTGTTTTTAAGAGAAAACTGCAAATGCACGTTTTAGGCCAAAATGCATTGAAAGCAATGGAAATAACAAAAGCGCATACTTTGTGTTATCTCCTCTTGTAGCAAACACAGACAGCTCAAAATTTCACTGGATCTGTTGAAGATCAAGACCCACAAATGTGATGTGAAATGGTTTTTCTCCCATGTTGCGTTTAAGAGAAAACTGCAAATGCACGTTTTAGGCCAAAATGCATTGAAAGCAATGGAAATAACAAAAGTGCATACTTTGTGTTATCTCCTCTTGTAGCAAACACAGACAGCTCAAAATTTCACCAGATCTGTTGAAGACCAAGACCCACAAATGTGATGTGAAATGGTTTTACTCCCATGTTGCGTTTAAGAGAAAACAGCAAATGAACGTTTTAGGCCAAAATGCATTGAAAACAATGGAAACAACAAAAGCGCATACTTTGTGTTATCTCCTCTTGTAGCAAACACAGACAGCTCAAAATTTCACTGGATGTGTTGAAGACCAAGACCCACAAATGTGATGTGAAATGGTTTTTCTCTCATGTTGTGTTTAAGAGAAAACTGCAAATGCACGTTTTAGGCCAAAATGCATTGAAAGCAATGGAAATAACAAAAGCGCAAACTTTGTGTTATCTCCTCTTGTAGCAAACACAGACAGCTCAAAATTTCACCAGATCTGTTGAAGACCAAGACCCACAAATGTGATGTGAAATGGTTTTACTCCCATGTTGCGTTTAAGAGAAAACAGCAAATGAACGTTTTAGGTCAATATGCATTGAAAACAATGGAAACAACAAAAGCGCATACTTTGTGTTATCTCCTCTTGTAGCAAACACAGACAGCTCAAAATTTCACTGGATGTGTTGAAGACCAAGACCCACAAATGTGATGTGAAATGGTTTTTCTCTCATGTTGTGTTTAAGAGAAAACAGCAAATGCACGTTTTAGGCCAAAATGCATTGAAAGCAAT
>JAUIMM010002983.1:0-27836 GCA_031769625.1 Taudactylus pleione | reverse complement strand
TGTGTTTTTAAGTATTAGTAAATGTGTGATTTAGCCCCACACACAACATCGATGGTAATCTATTTTGAGTGATTTTCGAAATCAATTAAAATCAACTTTTAGCAAATATACCCCTAATGCTGGGTACACACTAGACGATTTCTCGGAGGATATGGCGAATTGGACGGACATATCATCTGGATCGTGTAGCGTGTATGCACTCTGCGCACCCCTGCACAGCGACATGGGGGTCATTCCGTTGACCGTGCATGTATGGCAGATGGAGCGAGCCATCTGCCGAAGCCAAGAGGGTGAACAATGTATCGGTCGGTGGGACACCGGATAGTGCAGTGTGTACGAACTGCCCGGTATATCGTTCCAATCGTACCATCAGGTGTCGCATTGGCGGGTCGGGTAATGTGTACCTGGCTTTAGTGTCAAGAATTCTAGACTAAGGGCCTGATTCCCTACGGATCGCTATTGCGATTACACACACATGTCTGCTGTGAAAATATGCTAATGAATGCAATCGCAAAGCCGTCGTACAGCCAGCATAGAGATGCCCACTACCACTATCTCACATCTGTAATACCTTGCAGTCCTGTGTCTACATTGGGAACATCGAGTAACATCGGCCCCTCACGCACAATTACAGCAGGTCTGACCTTACTCGGAAATTGCTATCCGCATTGCACGCAGTGAGTACTCAAGTTGCGTATGCTTTCGCAGTGGCTAATTTATGCACGCCCATGCAACGGCGTTCAAAAGGACTGGCACGCCTGCGTTTCTCCGACCACTCCCACGTCACCACCCCCAAACACTGACCTCCATCACTCACTCTGCGATGGCTTTCTTTCTGCGTGGGTGATCACTGTGCGATCACAATGCTATCACGCACACGGCGTTTCATACGCAAGTGCAGTACGCCCCATCGACCAATCTGCGCACGTGGTTGCAATTGCGATTCGTGATCAATCAGGCCCTATGAGTTGAGCTTGATGCAGCTATGTCCAGGAGCAATTTTGTTTTTACACTGGAATTTAAATTTGAGCTAGCACGTGCTCTTCCCAACTAGGGGATAAAGGGCCTGGTTCAGAGCTGAACGCTCTGAATCAGGGCCCTCCTACCTGTTTTAGGAGCATCCTCATGGACGCTCGCATAGCTGTGGGTTACCACCCACAGCTTATGCGAGCGTCCATGATGATGGTCGCGATGGTCAAGACCATCGCGACCATCGGGCTTGCGACAGAGACCCTGCAGTAGGGTCTCGCTGCCGCAAGCCCTGGAGTGATTTTGGCTCTATCAGAGCCAAAATCGCTTCCACTGACATCACTAGTGATGTCAGTGGGGCCGGCTTCAGACGGTAGGCGTTCCCATGGGAACGCCTCCGTCTGGCAGCCACGCCCCCGGCACGCCCACCAAAGGGGGCGTGCTGTCAATCAACATCGACAGCACGCCCCCTTTGGTGCGAGACCCGGAGCGATGGAGAGCCCGTCGCTCTCCGGGTCTCGCGCATGCGCACGACGGAGCTCCCTCCATCGTGCGCATGCGCAGTGGGGCAACATCGACTCGTTTGCGAGCGTCCTTTGCTCGTGAACGGGTCTGAATGACCCCCAAAGTTACTTATGGTCGTTTTTAATCTATTAAAAAAATCGATCAATATCGATGTTGTGTTTCAGAGACTAAATCACATATTTACTAACAGACAATTTTTTATATACATTTTTCAGTGTTAGTAGATGTGTGATTTAGCCCCTAAAATCAATCTTGATTGATTTAGAATTAAAATCGACCTTTAGTACATTTTACCCCTAAATCTCTCTGCAGATTAAGGGCCTGATTCAGAGCCGCACGTAAGCGGCCGGTCGTTCGCTCCGAGCGATGTTTGCCCAACTGCGCATGCGTACGGATCGTTATACGCATGCGCGAACCAGTCAGTGCGGCTGAAAATTGTTTGTTCGCTAAATAGCGAATGCCTGCTAATGAGTGACAGGAGGAGGCGTTTGTGGGTGGTAACAGAGGAAGGTGCTTGAAAACGGGGAGTGGAGATCCGAACGGAGGCGTGCTTAAAGGTCAAAACGGGTGTTTTAAGGGTGTGCATAATTAATACTGGAGCGTCATTGACCACGTCACTGGGTTATTTTATAGCCAGAACTGCTCGCAAATTTGTGGTAGCAAACACCAGCCACAAGAATAGCAAGCAGTTCATACGCTGGTCGATGTACTCGATTAATCTAATAAATAGCAGACATGACGTATGATGCGAGCGGCCAGGGGGCGTCTCTTTCAAAATTACAACCGCAAGTTTTGTTCGCTCGTTCAGACATAGAGGCGTGAACAGACCGCAAAGAGCGAACGGTTCATTTGAATAGCCACCCCTTTTTGTTGAACGAACGACCGCAAATAGCGACCAGCTCTGAATCAGGCCCTAAATCTGCCCTGTCTGCAGTGCAATGTGGTTTTCCAAGGCTCAAATTCCTTTTTTTGCTTTGTTCCTAACCCTGTATCAGCCCCTTTGTTGGGTTTTAAATCATGTAAATCTTGGGTAATAAACCGCGGTTCTTGGGCTTTTGTCAGGACTCCTGAGTCCCAGGTTGCAGCACATTTATCTTTCTGCTCTGTAACTGTATATTACATTTTGAGGCATATGTTCTTTTCTTTATTACAGGTTTACCCACTTTGGCTTTGTCCATTCATATTACCAAGTCAGCCAGGCATGGTACATCCCAAGGGCAATGAGGCTGAGCCTATGTAGATATTGGAGCATATGGGGAACCCAAGACAAAGCACTTTGATGCCAAGGCTTCAATGCGCCAGTTAGAAATGTTTGTCAGAGATGCTCATGGGTAAGTTACCGATATAAATTCCAGTTGTAGCCTCATTGGGCAGTTACTTTACCTGTATTATTTGCCTGGACTTATTTGGTCAGTATCACAAAAAACTATATTATTCCAGTACAAATGTGCAATACTACACTATTTTACCCTTAATCACTGATCTGCCTATTGAGGAAATGGATAGAATTTTGGGGCCTATTCATCATCGATAAATGGCCCGGTAATCATGTGGAAACGCTAGTTTCCGCATATTTTAGTTACCGGGCCATTCATCATTAGGGGTCCCAAATGGGCCACCTGATATTCAGCAAACTCCGAAAACTTTTTGGAGCTTGCTTGCAAGAACAAGCGCCATGTTCAGATGGCGCTAGTTTTCTGATCCCCCGCTCCTTCATATGGGTTCCTATGGGAAGGAGTTCCGGGGATGCGAAGAGGGATCCAAGCGGATCCCTCTGCCGCCTTCTCGCTACCTTTGCACATGCGTAGCCGCGCCAACGTGGAGGAGGTAAGTAATGCAGCTACTTCTCTAGTTGCGATACTAACCGAGGGGACAGTTGCCTTTCAGAGCAGTTGTCCCCGCACCGAAGAAATGATGAATTAAGTTTTCCCCGCTGCGAGTTGGATACTTAAGTATCCCTTGCAGCGAGATCAATACTTAATCATCAGGGGCCATGCGGCCTCCGATGATGAATAGGCCCCTAATTGCTGTAGCATCTGTTGTACAGCTGCCGGAAGCATAGAGTGTGATTTGTTTATTATAACCCTCCTGTGGTTGCTTTAACTGGTGCTTTAACTGATGTTGCAACATTAATTTACTTGGGGTCTGATTCATGAGATGTACGGAAACCCGTTTACATACATCTCTGATGTTTTTAGATCTGCGCAGAGATCGCACTACGCATGCGCAGATCTGGGGCTGTGATGTTGCTTGCAGTGCCCCACATGCTGCAGCATGATTGACTTGCTGCTGGCATTTGGGGGTGGCAACAGGTAACGTCCTCGGATGCATCAGCGAATCAGAGAAGCCTACAGGTGACGTCTATTTACAGAAGACGCCTCCTGTGGCATTAGTCTATTATCACACAGCTGCTGAGTACAAAGACGCGGCAACTGTATGATTTCCATCCGTTTCTGACACAGGCCATTGGTGCGCATATACAAGCAGACCAAATGCATATTTACATCCTGTAGTTGTTTATTTGCCTCCAAATGATAATTATTTCTTTCTCTGTTCAGCTTCCAAATGCTGTATGCAGACTGTTACATGAGCCGTGATGAATTCTGGGAGATGTTTGACTCTTCTTTGTATCAGAAGCTGCGAGAGAAACTGAACTGCAAAAACGCTTTTCCAGAGGTGTATAATAAAATCTGTAAAGCCGCACGTCATTGATGGCAAAAGACATAAGCTACAGAAATGGACTGTATACAAAAACCCATACTACAAGCCTTTTCCCAGCCGCTTGTAGGGGCTCTGAGCCTAATATTGTGCCATCACTGATGCAAAGACTCTTTAGAAGCTGCACCTTGTACAACCTTGTGCAATTACACCTTGGCAGTCCCAGAGTAACCTATTGTTGTCCAACGCCACAGATTTTTAGGACCCATGTAATTCAGACATAATAATTGTGATAAGAGGTCCAAAACGGAACACAAGTTTGGGAAATGAAGACCGAATTTCTATCCGGGGCTGAATGTGAGTTTTTTTTTTTCAGAAATGTGAAACCAAATAATGGTAATGTTTGTGTATTGGGAAGTGCCAACAAGCATAATGGTTTAATCAAGTGCTTTGTTTGTTTCTCTATATTTTATTATGTCATAATAAATATTGAGTTGTGTGTAGCCACCTATGACTATTTATGAAATGCATATGAGCAATGCTCGTACACCAATATACTTACAGCATCTGCCTGTACAAATCATTCCGTGGGCCCGATTCAGAGCAAAGCATTGGGCACAATTGCGCATGCGTCCGAGAAGCACTACACGTGTGTCCTGATGGTTACCAGTAGGGATCGCAGATCAATATTGCATAAAGATCCATGCAATTGCAGTGGGGCTCTTGGGCGATGACTGTGGGGTGGGGGCTCACGGCAGCGGTCATGCCCGTGACACTGGCAGCCATGGACCCACTGCAGGTCCAATGGTGCGGCCATGGATTCGCGTTGCAGCCGGTGAGCTTCTCTATAAAACACACATCCGCCGCAGCATTACCCTACAGCCGCTACCTTCCTGCCTCCACCTCGGAGTAAGGCCCGTTACCTCTGTTTGTTATGTTTAGTAACTTTCATAATTATAGAATCTCTCATTGTGCAGTGAGAGAAACATTTCATTGGGTGATCTTCTCGCATCTACATCTATATCTGCCTGTTATCTGCGTACAGCTCAGTCTTTCCATATGACTTTCCATGCAGTTGCTCATCATCTTAAAGTGAGATTAAACTGCTAATTATCTTTGCTTTGCTCTAGAGCTGTGGTGTTTAACTTCTGGGAAGTAATTTGGGGGGAATTCAGGGCCTGATTCAGACCCGGTCGCTCTGAAAGCGCTCGCTCTGAATCAGGGCCGGGGTTTTTTTTTTTTTTTAGAACGGCCTCCTGGCCGCTCGCATAGCTGTGGGTGACCACCCACAGCTACAGCGAGCGGCCATGATGAGGGTCGCGATGGTCAAGACCATCGGGCTTGCGATGAGACCCTTGTGGTAGGGTCTCGTGGCCGCAAGCCCCAGAGAGATTTCGGCTCTAACAGAGACGGAATCTCTCCACTGACATCACAAGTGATGTCAGTGGGGCTGCCCCCAAACGACAGGCGTTCTCATGGGAACGCCTCCGTTTGGGCAGCCACCCCCCCGGCCCGCCCACCAAAGGGGGCGAGCTGTCACTCAACATTGACAGCTCGCCCCCTTTGTTGCAAGACCCTTAGCGACGGAGTGCCTGTCACTAGCCGGGTCTCGCGCATGCGCACGACGGAGCTGGCTCCGTTGTGCGCATGCGCTGTGGGCCACCATCGACCCCGTTGCGAGCGCTCAGCGCTTGCGACCAGATCTGAATCAGGCCCTCAGTTCTATGCGATGTGATATCAGGCAGTTACAGGAGTGCCCACATCACAAGTATCCTCTCATCTCTATCTGGTGGAAGAAGAGATTTACGATGCAGGCGGATGCTATATGCCGTTTTGCGACGGTAAAGCGCATGGATGGTGGATTTTATTTATTAAATGAAATAACCTCTCTCTTATTGACAGTACCAAGCCTGGCATTCCTGCAGGTCTCGCTGTATTCCATCTCGTCTCTGATGATTACCGGTCATTACTCCATGTATTGGCTCCCCGGAGATCTATGAATGAATGCTGACTCAGAGCTGTGCGCTATTGCTGCCACAGATGAGATTTTCACAGTTGAGGATTTGTGAGAATATGCTAATGGCACAGCGGCCGGGACTTGTACTGAGATGCCCACCTGAGCCATCACACCTGCCGCAATTGCGTGCACATTCGCTGCATCGGACACAGATAATGCAAACATCGACTCCCTGAGTGAGTCTTTGGCCAATCAGAATGTCCACCAGAGCCATGTTATCTGCGTACTGGATCACAGACACAGCTGGAGAACCGCCCGGAACATACCTCCATTTTAGTTGACACTCCCAGTTACCTCCCACAAAATGTTCGCTTCCTGTCCATCACTTGCAAATCACTGCACCGTAATCGCAATTCAATCGCCACGTGTGCTCATTGTGGCTGTGACGCATGCGTAGATCATCGATAATCGCTCAATTGCGTGAACATCAGATTAGCGTACAACTTTGAACCCTACACTTGCTAATGACTGACCTTTGGTTTGTGTACTGATTCCCAGTGCTGTGCTGCCAGCTCCTGACCCCCGGCCTATCCCTAACAACATGTCTCATGATTCTATTGTCACCTCGGCCCAAACTTCTCAGTTGCTGCCTGGAGGAGCCAGGGGGCCACAGAATGTGCATAGCTCACAACAAAGCAAATTATGTCCTTAGGGTGGCCCTGTTCCATACTGGGGTATTCACTAGACCCATCCCCCATGTGAGCCAGCACAAACTACTAGTAGAAAGTGGGTATATTGCTGGTGCTGTGACAGCAGGTGTTTACTTGGTTCCATCAAAGACCACATCAAACTGTAATGGTGCGTACACACTGGGCGATTAAAGTGGACGACTGAACGATAACGATATCATTATCGTTCAGTCGTCCACTTTATCGTCCATTTTTAACACAAAAAAGATGAACGATGACGACGACGCGCGTTCCCGCGGGTCGTTCGTCATCCTCGTTCATCGGGCTGACATGCAGGCCAACCTGACGACCTCGTCAGGTTGCTGCATGTCAGGGAATGGGTGAGAGAGCCCGGCGCTGAACGATATCGCTAATGATATTGTTCAGCGGCTGTGCTCAATGTCATGAACGACATTGAGCACAGCCTGCCGGGGACACACTAGACGATATCGCTCAGGGAGCATATCGTCTAGTGTGTATGCACCTTAAGTCCTTTTAACAGAATATTACAACTTTCGCACATTTAGTTATTAAAGATTCCACATATATCTCTCTTCTGTGCTCCTGTAACACTTTCATGGGTGCTCTGATGTCCTACAATATGACTTGCAGGATCACGCCACCTATATTAGAGCTTTAAATACTAGGGAAAAAAATACAAAAGAATTGAACAGAGGTACAGGAAAGTGAGAAAGATGTAATTATAAGGCAACCTTGTGAGAAGTAGCGTAAGCCTCCACAACTCTGTGTGTGAGATGTGATGTGTGTAGTGTATGCTATAGTAGATGACTTGGGGGGTGATGTATCAAACATTCTAAAGAGTGGATAAGTTGGGCTTAGCAACCACTCAGCTTCTACCTATCATTTTATAGAATATACTAGATAAATGCTACCTCGGAGCTGATTGGTTGCTATGGGCAACTTCACTTGTCCACTCTTTTTAGAGCAGGGGTTGGCAAAAAAGCGGCCCTCCAGCTGTTGTTAAACTACAAATCCCAGCATGCATTGTAACAGTTTTAGTAGGGCATGCTGGCATTTGTAGTTCTACAACAGCTGGGGGGCCGCTTATTGCCCACCCCTACTTTAGAGGGTCTGATTCATTTCCCTCTAACAGTCATAAGTCCTCCTTTTTAATTAATTGTATATCAATTTATGTGGTATGAATATTTGCATTTCCTTACAGTGCATAATTGCAGGCTATACAAAGTTGGATGGAAGCGTAAATACAGCTAATTCAGACAATTCTTTTACCCCAAGTATAGGCTGGTGCACGTGTGAGCTGATGTTGATAAGTAATAAGCTACGCATATGGATAGTGGGCAGGGCAGAGCACAGATGCGTACAGCTCTGCTTCCAGGCGAACATACGCATCCTTTTCCATGCACGTAAAGAGGGAGCATCTGCGGTAGAGTTGCGTTCAACTCTGCATTGACCCTGTAGTTTGTGTAGGAGAACTATCTCCTCTATAGACCATGGGGTACATTTAATAAGTGGTGGGTTTGGTTCTGGTTCTGGTTGCGATTGTGGTGGAAAATGAAGGGAAACAACAGATCTGGTATTCTGCCTTTTACAGATACATTTTTCACATAAAAAACACTCACATTTACAACAATAAAATATAGCCCTGCATAAAATCTTTGTTCTCTCCAACCATAGTAGTGCACATCTTCCTACCAGAGAGCAGGGTTATGTCCTGCACCACTAGGAGATTCCTCAGATTCGTTTCCTTTGTCATCCACACAAGTACAAGTAGTGAGATCTGCTTCTACTGTGCTGTCATTCATTTATACTTCAAGTTGGAGGCACTCATGTATATAAAGTGTGGTTTTAAAATTGGATCCTTCTAGTGTGTTAAAGCATAATACTGTGAGTTCTATTCGCTGAAAAACTTACTATGGCTTTCCTTTGTTTACCTCTTTTTCTTGTTTGTTGGGCTTTTAGTATATTATTATTTAATATATCATTAAAATTTGTATTGCAGTATATAATTAGTGGGTTACTTATGTACACCACCATAGTATAACTTCCTTTCTCATTTCATTGAACATGATCATGTTGTAGTTATTAGCGGTAGCACCCTATGAGTTGAATATAAATCTGTTATAGTGTCAATGGTGAAGTTATTTAATCGGAGGGGGATATCATTGCCAACAATTATTATTGAAAGATAACAGCAGTGACTACTCCCTCATAGGACTCTAATTCATTTACCCATCCATGCTGAATCCCTCAATTACACTGAAGGACAGTGTTATGAATTGAGCTGTTGGAAAACCTGGGAGTGCTTCATAAAATAACAAGAGGTAATAACTATTGAATATCTCCTGGAACATATAAGAAACAGACCACTATATATAACAATTATCCTGATGAAAATGAGTAACGTGTGCAATTAATAGCAATAGACAGATTTTTGCATTAAGATGTTAATGATTAATTCCCACAGTTCCTCTTAACACATAAAACATTAGATTATCCATCATTTCAAGTTCTCAGCCAAAATGATGTCCGGTAAGCCTCATCCTCTCTCTCATGTAGTAGTAGATTGTAGTAGAGGACCATTAGCCGGTGCTACTAATGGCTGAACAGGCAAAGTACTGTGTGATCTCTGGATCCGTTCCCTAGAACAACAAACAGTGGAATTAGAAAATATAATGGCCGTCAGAATGAGAATTCAAGTCCATCTTCTTGTAGGGCACAACTTACATGTTAAGAGGATGTATAAACAATACACTACTGAGGGGGACATTTCTGAGACTGATGCACAGATAACAGAACACAAAAGTTGCTGTAACTCAGCAACCAATCAGTTTTTCTAGTACAGTTTGAATAAATTAAAGGCAGCATCTAGAGCTCTTTAGCCTCAGTGAGCCCACTGGTTGCTAATCACATGTTAGTATATATTATACTAAGGATGTGGTTCCCAAACTGGGTTCTGTGGTACCTGGGGTGCAAATAAATTACTTGGGCCACCATATTTGTAGGCTGGGCCATGTGCTACCTGTTAGCCTTAGAACGTCAGAGTGCAGCCAATTACACAGGCTGCACTACTTGTGTGTGGCTGTGCTGTACAGCCCCATCTGTCTTCTCATTTCTCCTCCCTCCTTCTCTGTGCAGCAAAGTGAGAAGAGGTTAATGAGCACCAAATATTTGCTGCCAATACAACAAGGGTGAATGAGCGCTCTGCACAGATTCCTGTCCTGATGGGAGAATTCATTGTTGTCTCTTCTTCACCAGTCCAGCCCTGACTTTGGTCCACCCACCCAAGTTTGTCACATCCTCTGTGTGCATCTCTGCTCCCTCTCTGTGTCCCTATCTGTCCCTCTCTATCTCCAAAATGTAATATGTACCTGTTTCTCTGTCAATCCTTTGTGGGTATATCTCCCATTGTCCCTCATCCCAGCTATTCCCCCTATGTTTTTTTGGGGGGAGATTCATTTAAGTATGAAGTTCCAACTGTGCACACAGCAGGTTATTACTGATGAAAAGTCTAGCTTACTCTTGCTTGCACCTCTATGGGGTGCAAGAAAAAACGTGTTAGGAATTCCCGTCATAGGACCCACATTGTATTAGTGCACAAGGTTCCAACAGAACCTCGAAGCTAATGGAGGAGTCTATTTACTAAGCTTTAGATGGAGATAAAGTGGACAAAGCTAAAGTACCAATCAACCAGCCCCTAGCTGTCATTTTTCAAACACAGCAGTTAGGAGCTGATTGGAATGCACTTGATCTTAGTAAATAGCTCCCCCCTGGCCTAGGGATGCTGTGAAAAAAATGCTGAGGACCTAAGGGGACCATGTACCAAACAAAGTTTGGGAACCACTGTACTAGGGTATGTTAACCATTGAATGCAAAAGAACCAAATTGTAACTCACTTGAAAGCTTTTTCTTTTTCCCGATCAGAGAAAGAGCGTGCGGTTTTTGAGAGAAATGCGGATCGGTAAGTTTTGCCACTTGTGGGTTTGTTGATATCGTATCGACCAACGCCGACTGGGTTCTGCAATGTGACAAGTACAGTAGATTAACTGAATGTGAGAAACAAGGGGACTGGATAATCCGGAGGTTCTAATACTCTGTCTAAGACATAAGCTTTCAATTTGAAGACAGTACTAATTCAGGGTCCATATTCATAAACGTGGCGAACAGAAGGAAAATGCTAAAAGTATTTGAAACTATTTTTATACTATAAAGCAAAAAAATAAAAAGCTTGCTGTAAATGTGAGTGCGAAATACCCATAGATCTCAGGGAGTTACTGTGTAAGTTTGTGCAGAGCAACCCAAAATCTTAGGAAGAGCTAACTTAGGCCGAGTCAGCACCAGTAATGCAGAAATAAAAAGAACATCTATATTCTATGCACAATAAACTTACATTACTTCCAAAGAGGACTCTGCATGACTTTCTGTCAAATCGCTTAGCAGAGGTCAGGAAGGGAACCGAGGACTGCCTCACAGAAGCGAACACTGATTTTACATCATAGGAACCAGGACCTGGGGAATGCTATCATGAAAAACAATAGATCAAGATGCAGTGACACACAGTATATTAGTATAACACAGGCATAACAGGCCGCACAGACACTTCCTGTAAGAACTCTTGCTGCGCGTACATAAACATTGCAGATGTTATTGCCTAGGTGTCATTAGTATTGATACTGGAAGCTAGTCACTAGGAGGACTGTCACAGATCACCCCACTAACCATGTGCACTTTATTGCTCCCTCTAGGGACTGATTCTGAGCCAGACAAAGTGGCGTACGTGTTTGCGCTCTTCTGTCACAGTCTCACCTGTGACTTTATGCTAATTCTACAATAAGCACTTGGTGTACAGCCGTGCGCAGGAATGTGCAAGGACTGAGACAGCCACTTTGTGCATCTGTAGGTGCTACATTACTGCTTGGTGCGTCACTGCTAGGTGCAGATTCTCCGTCAGAGTGTGGCCTCCAATGCACGCAATTAAGCATCTGATTCCAAAACCCCTCCTGCGACACACCCGCAAAACTCCCATAACACACCCATAAGATGCATCTTCCTGTGTCAGAAGAGCCACCTCCCAGTTACCGTTCAGGAATGCCCAATACATTTCTGATTCCATGCAAAGGTATCATTGGGTCCTGCGACTTTGTACCCACATACTGTGGGACGCTCAAGCTGAAATTTAAACGCATGCAAAGTTGAAAAAACATTGACCAATGCGAGAATATCGGCATTGGAACATACTCATAATAGGGCTCAATGGGTACATTTACTCAAGTGAGTTTTTAGAAGTGGAGATGTTGCCCATAGCAACCAATCGGATTCTAACTATTAGATTCTAGTTAAATGTTAAGTAGAATCTGATTGGTTGCTATGGGCAACATATCCACCTCTAAAAATTCTCACTTTATTAAATATATCCCCTAGTGTCTTCATTTACCTTTATGTAGCATATGTGGTGTAGCACTTGCATGAAAGTACGTGATCACCAGCCAGCATCAGTGGGCTACTATAATTATATATGAGACGCAAGAGTGGGATGGCCAAGTATAAGCTTCCCCAATATATCATTTCTGCACGATTCATGCTGCCCAATAGACACCAGCACAGCAGTTCCAATGCCTTATTTAGCCCCTCAGTTCCTTCCATCTTTAACATACTGTATGTGCAGTCCTTTTAAATAACCAGCTCTGGAAAGCTGTGTTCTATATGTACAGTACATACATTTTGTATTAAGGAATGTATCAAATTCAGGATTCTGTTGGAGACTTGGATGGACCTTAACAGCAACTCAAACATTTGGGATTCATTTAGATCCATGGGATTCAGCCAACTAAACCCAAATTCTGAGCTTACAGGAATGTTAGTGCACAAAACACTTGTTACAGCCAGGAGTCAAAATACTATTTTATCATGCTAAGTCTTAATATGCAATTAAGTAATGGAAACATATTATATGGCCCATCCATAGTTGTGTACATTTGCATAAAGGGTGCATTTGTATACATTCACACCCATCCAAGTTTCCATGGTAATACAGGCTAGATTTTGAAGCAGACATCCTGCAAATGGTTTGTACTGGATAATCAAATCCTGAATACTGACAAGTGGCCGGGGACAGTGGGCAAGCGAGCTGTAGAATATCCTGTCCGTTGGAGTTTTTGGAAAGCGATGAATTGTTCCAAACTTGCCATGTTTCTTTTTTTGATCATTTTCAAGATCTTCAATGAATGACTTTGCATCAAAGTATCCTAGCTCTGTCTGATAACATTCCTAGGGATATAATGAAACAGACATAAATACACACACAGAATAACCACCATATTCTGGCCACTTGTTTTTGCCTTTTTGGGAGAATGTAGGTGGGTTGAGTCTAGCACGTGATGTTCTGAAGCTATATCATGTGCACTGTGAATATATTTCATACACTTCTATTAGCACATTCAGTCATATTTTTAACCTCCATCTGTATTGAATCAGGAATACTAGAAGCAGAATTTAGGGTTGGCCATCGACCATTGATGATTGGCAACCATCGATGGTCTGATGTCGATCATAACTAGTTTTACCGTCAATCGGAGGCCACCAATGGTGAACATCAATGGCAAAATCCAAATGGCTAATGCCGGCTGTGTTCAGCGCATGCGCAGAGTTAAACCATTGATGGCTCAATCATTGATGGTTTCTTACTGATGGTTTGAAACCATTAGCCATGGATAACAGAGCCGTTGTTGGTCGACCCTAGTAGAATTTTGTGCACATGATTGGCGTAGCAGCACTGATAGCAGAAAGGCCGAGTTTTGCATAAAAAAAAAATCCTGTGGATATTCATGTCCCTGATGTCCACTCAAAGCACTAATCTTATAGGTAGGCATGGTATGTAAAACAGTATCTATGCTTATAAAGTAAATGCAAAAAAGATGAGGCAGTTTGTGTCCAGTTCTCCAAAGAACAGGAAACCCAATGTAAGGGCCGATGCAGATTTGAACGTAACTTTGTTTTGCAATTGGCTTCTGAGTGTTTTTGTGCTGTGTATGCTCCATAGCTGAGTCCTATGCAACTCAGTCGCATGACCGCTTCGCAGGCCTATCAACAGAATTGCGTGCTATGCAGAGTAGTGTGTACACAGCGATATGGCTGTTATCAGACTGGTGCATTCATAACAATGGTGTCTATGAAAGCGAGCAAATGCATAGGGACAGTGGGCTGAACAGATGGGACAGCACAGTTGGTATAGTGGTTAGCATTGCAGACTCACAGTTCCAAGATCAGGAGTTCAGTTCCTGACCAAGGCCTTCGGCTCTCCCAGTTTCCTCCCAGACTCCAAAAAACATAGCGTAGATTTACTGACTTCTGATAAAAAAGGACCCTAGTGTGTATGTATGTTCATGGGATACGGACCATAGATTGTAAGAACCATTGGGGCAGTGAAGGACTGAATTGTTCTTTGTAAAGCGTAGCATTATATATTCTAAATGTAAATAAATAAATGCGTACAGCTCTGCAAACAGGTGATCAACCACATTAGTTTCCTGTGCGCACAGTAGCGTATAACTGCATCCAACTTACATTCAACCCCTCATCGGCCCCATAGTGTGAAACTTGTGAGATTATTATATATATAAATAATATAAAATAAGAGATATGGTAAGAACTTACCTTTGATATCTCTATTTCTGCAAGGTCCATAGGGTTCCACAGGGATACCTTGGGTTATAGTCATGGCTTGGCCATCGGGCACCACACAGTTAACTTTGTGCTCCCAGTATGCACTGGGTCCCCCTCCCCCAGGCCAAGGCACCTCAATTCAGTAATAAGCCAAGGCCATAGGAGGAGAGAAAAAGAGAGAAGGAAGTCTGGAATACACAAGAATCACATTCTCACAACAGGGAGACGGAAAATCGGTGACCAGAACCAGACCCATATGAAGCACAGGGCGACAGGGTGGGCTCCTTGTGGAACCCTATGGACCTTGCAGAAATAGTGATAACAAAGGTAAGTTCTTACCATCTCTCTTATTTTCTGCAGCAGGCTCCATAGGGTATCCACAGGGATACCTTGGGAGTTCCCAAAGCAGTATCCTCAACGGTGGGGGCGCTCCTGTGCAGAAAGGAGCTGCCCATGATGGACCCACAGACCTCATAGAATGAGCAGTAACAGAGGGCGGAACAGGAATGCCCTCATGACTGTAAGCCTCAGAAATCGCCATGCGAATCCACCTGGCCAACGCTTGCTTGTTGGCCGGCCAACCCTTCTTATGGAAACCATAGAGGACGAACAAAGTGTCCGACTTCCTAAGGGAACTGGTATGGTAAAACCGTAGAGCTCGTACCACAAGGTCTTGTGAGTTAAAGGCCGGCACTACAATTTCCCCATTAATGTGGAAACTATAGACCACCTTAGGCAGGAACCCAAGGCAAGTCCGAAGCACTGCCCTGCTGCTGTGAAAAACCAGAAAGAGCCCCCAAATCTGACACCCTCCTGGCGGAAGCAATAGCCAGGAGAAACACAGTCTTAGCTGTGAGCCATTTGAGATCCACGGAGCCCAGTAGTTCAAATGGAGGTCAATTCCCAAGGAGCCACAGTAGGCACAAAGGGAGGCTGTATGCGAAGAGCACCCTGCATAAAAGGTGCGAACATCCGAGAGTGGAGCAATCCTCCACTGAAACCACACAGACAGTGCGGAAACATGTACTTTCAATGAGGCTAGACGAAGACCCTTATCTAATCCTGCCTGGAGAAAAGCCAGAACCCTGGATATCCGAAATACCTGGGAATCGTACCCCCTGGGGCGACACCATTCAAAGAAGGTATGCCATACCCTGTGGTAAATCCTGGCAGAAGCAGGTTTCCGAAGCATGGATGTCTCAAGACCCACGCCGTCAAAGACAGACGACTCAAATCCGTGTAAACACAAGGACCCTGAGACAACAGGTCCGGACGTTGAGGAAACAGCAACAGAGCGTCTATGGAGAGACTCTGAAGATCTGAGTACCAGTGACGTCCGACCACACTGGAGCCACCAGCAGGATCATGCCTCCCTCTTGCTTGAACTTCTTCAATACCCGAGGAAGAAGGGAGAAAGGAAGAAACAGGTACGCAAACTGGAAGGTCCACCGAACCGACAGAGCGTCTACCAGGAGAGCCTCTGCGTCTCTTGTTCTGGACCCGTACACTCTTAGCTTGCATTTGTATCTGGAGGCCATGAGATCTATCTCTGGAAAACCCCATTTGTCCACCAGGAGTTGGAAGACCTCCTGGTGAAGTGACCACTTCCCTGGATGTACATCGTGTCGACTGAGGAAGTCCGCTTCAGAGTTGAGTACTCCTGGAATGAACACTGCCGTATGGAATCTCATGCATGAACACCACACATTATGCACAGTTAAGCTGCTAACATGACGTTCAGTAGCGAATGCACAATATCCTGCATGCGAACGCTGTTTATTAGCTGCATGCGTGCACATCTGCCCCAAATCAGATAAACCTAACTAGCGTCTTTACATCAAACCCCACATACTCACACATTACATATTCACATACAAGGTTCCAAAAGCTTTAAGGTATAAGATTCAAGTATGCACATTTACTATAATTGCTATGAAATAAAGATTATTTTGTAACTAAGGTTTTATATGTGATAAGTAAGCCATGTTTGGTATTGTACTGATGCATACTCTCTCAACAGTATTCCGGTAACATCGATGTAGAGATCGCAACAGGCATTCTCAACTAATGGACCGCAGAGACTTCAAGCAACAAAATGAACATTATATGACCAACCATTAGGATTTGCATGAGGTGGGAAACCAGAGACCACCAGTTGTTAGAGGCTGGACTGTGTATATTTGAACCAACCTGTTAAATGCCTTGTAACATATGCCCTCTCCTTTAGGACCAATGGTATTAGCAACAAACTTCTCTATTGTGTTGTCTATTTCTGGAGGGTATAAATATGTGTGCTCTGACCCTGGGTTTCGAGTCTTCGTGCTGAATGCTGATTGACGAGGGGTTTCTTGCTGATGCCTACATCTGGTCCAGAGCGCTGCGTATGTATAACTGTACTTGGGTCTGTATAATTCCTTTGCGCTAAATTTGTACTTATAACTAGCGTGTAACTGACTGTACTTTTGCTTGAATAATATTTTGTGCTTTGGAACCACAGGTTCTAGGTCTGGAGTCTTTATTTACTGTATAACTGCGTACGCAAAATAGCGTCGTCCTTAGAGGTTTATAGGCAGGATATCAGAAGGTATAGGCAGGGGTGTATAGAGGTTCAAAGGCAGAATCCTTAATCCGACCATGTGATCCATCCCATCTGAAGAGGATCAGCCTCTGTAGAGGTCTTGAACGAAACTGGGCATATTCCACCATGTCGAATGTCGACACCATGGAAATCAGTAATCTCAATGCCAAGTGAATGAACACCTGGCGACCCTGGAGACAAGAACGTAACCTGGTATGTAGGGCTGAGATCTTCTCCTCTGTAAAGAAGATTCTCTGCTGCTGAGAGTCCAACAGTGCTCCCAGATGCATCATCCTCTGAGATGGCATCAGTGAGGACTTTTTCCAATCGATCAGCCGTGAGTATGCAACACCGATATTGTCAGTTGCAGATGATTGCGAAGTACCTCCGGAGACCCTGCTAGGAAAAGCAGGTTGTCCATGAAAGGTAACAGGCGAACCCCCTGTAACCGCAGGCGAGCCGCCATGACCGCCATTACCTTGGTGAACACCTGCGGAGCCGCGGAAAGAACAAACGGCAGCGGTTGAAACTGGTAATGGTGATCCAATACAGCAAATCTGAGAAACCTCTGAGGAGCCGTAGCAATGGGGATATGCAGGTAGGCATCCTGAATATTCAGGGACACCATGAAATCCCCAGGTTCCATAGCTAATATAATGGAACGTCGAGTCTCCATACTGAACCGAGGGACCCTCAGAGACTTGTTGAGAGCCTTGAAGTTGAGAATAGGACGGACAGAACCGTTCGGTTTTGGTACCAAAAAGAGATTGGAATAAGAACCCATCCCCCTGAGGGACGGGGGGACTGGAACTATGACCCCGTCTTGGAGCATAGAACTTACCACTTTCTGGATTTCCAGAGCCTTTGTGGAATGAAGGCCTACCTCCGGAGTGTAGGAAACAAAACTGATGGGGAGGCCTTCTGTTGAAGGAGAGGGCGTACCCGTGAGAAACCACTTCTCTGACCCAGGTGTCTGTGATAATCATCCACCAGTGCTGGGCAAACCAAAGAAGTCGGCCTCCCACCCTGGGGTTCCCCAAGGGGAGGCCCAACTCATGCTGAGAGTTTGCCCTAGGCTTGGTGACAAGGCGTCTAGCACTCCAAGGTCGCTTCTTGGACTAGGGTGTCTTCCTGGTGGCTCCTGATGGCCTGGGAAAAGACTGCACCTTCTGCTTACCTTGAGGACGATCGTCTTTTCAGCCTAAGTAGCAGTCCTAGACGGAGCCTGAGGCGATGGCAGACATGCAGACTTTGCAGCTGCCAATGTACTTAGAATTTTATCCAGGTCTGGGCCGAAGAGGACCAGACCATTAAACGGCAAGCCTTCCAGGCCCTTCTTTGAATGCAGACGTGGAATCTAAGAACGTAACCACCACGATCGGCAAGCCGAAACTGCTGCTGCTGAAATCCTGGAAGTAAGCAGGCTAACATCCAACGCTGCTTCGCTAATATAAGTAGCAGAATCACGGATACTACCAGCACCGTCTGCTCCTCAGAAGCATCAGAGGAGAATGACGATTAAAAAGCATCAGCCCATTTTTCCATGGCCCAAGCCACCCAACAGACCGCCATGAGCAGTCTGGCGGATCCCCCGGCCAAAGAGTAAATGGATGTTAAGTAAATCTCTACCTTGCGGTCCGAAACGTCCTTAAATGAGGACATAGACGGCATGGGTAAGATTGCACTCTTAATCAGGCGTGTCACATGGGAATCCACCTGAGGAGGGGTGTCCCACTTAGTGAAGTAATCCTCTGCAAAGGGATAAGAATATGAGTCTCTTTTGGGGCTGAAACATTCTGCCTGGGAATTTCCACGCTTCCTCCATATGGTCCACCAGCTGACCAGAGAGGAAAAACTGACGCCTTACCTTTTAAAGTATGCGTAAGACGATGCAGTCTCAGGGAGACAGTCATCCTCCATAACCCTGCGGAAAGCTTTAATTAGCCCGGATACATAAATCCTGCACTTATACTCAACCGCTTAAGTGGGTCGTTCCGAGTCAGACTCCGGGAGCTCCCCTTCATCTGACATCATCATCGTCATAATGTGGTAACAGTGGCGCTACTAATGGTCTCTCAGCAGGCCGTAGAGCGGGCACCTGCAAAACGTCCGTTAAGTTCTGTACTGTGGCGGACCGAGGGCCTGATTCAGAGACGGATGCTCTGAAAGAGCGCTCGCTCTGATTCAGGGCGTTTTTTTTTTTGTGCGGCCTCCAGGCAACTCGCATAGCTGTGGGTGACCACCCACAGCTATTGCGACCGGCCAGGCCATCGCGACCATCGGGGCTTGTGGTAGGGTCTTGTGGACGCAAGCCTCAGAGAGCTTCCGGCTCTAATAGAGCCGGAAGCTCTCCCACTGACATCACTGGTGATGTCAGTGGGGCCACCCACAAACGGCAGGCGTTCGCTTGGGAACGCCTCAGTTTGTGAAGCCACCCCCCCGCCACGCCTCCAAAATGGTGCGAGCTGTCGATCAAAATTGATAGCCGCCCCGTTTTGGTGCAAGACCCGGAGCAACGGAGCGCCCGTCGCTAGCCGGGTCTCACGCGTGCGCACGTCAGAGCCGGCGCTTGCGAGCGGGTCTGAATCAGGTCCAGAGTGCTCACCCAGGCAGGTTCCTCTTGGGACAGCCTCTGAGGAGGAGGACCCTGTGCCACCATCAACTGCCCCGGTGCCCCAAGTACAGGGGAAGGGACTGCCGCCTGATGCGTGAACCCCAATTGATGGAACGCAAGAGGAGCGGACAATCGCCCTACCAAGGCTTTAACAGCTAGTTTAAGCGCCGCCCAAGGAGGCTCCTGGGACGTGCTGGCCACTACAGGGGTGACAGGCAGGGACAAACAAGTGCTGCATATCCCATCCTGCGGAAACTCTCCCTCCCCCACACGTTACACCTGGAACAGTGAACCGGGGGTAGCACTATGTGCGGAATCCTCACTACCAGATATGTTAGTATATGACCCCTTACAGTAAGTAAAACACTACCCACTGTGAGGTTTAATATCCACCCTGACAGTAGTGTGCACCAATTAGGGTAGAACAGAGCAGAAAACAGGGACAGTAAAAATGGATGACAGAAGAAAATATACAGCTTTGCTAGCATAAAGTCACATACTGTGCAGAAATAAATGCCTGCACTAACAGCGCTATCATCAACCACTCAGATGCTAAGTCTGAAGTGGGAATAGCGCTACCTGACCAAACATTAAGCTGTAGGAGAGGTAGGATGGTGGGGGACCCAGGCTCCACATTCCTACTCAGCGTTGCTGTGCATCCAAGATGGCCACCGTGCGTTCTGTAGGCGGAGCCGTGGGGAAGGATCCCAAGCACCAGCGCGCCAAGCCTCAGTAGAAAGGCAGCTGGTGCAGTGAGAGAGGGGTCTTTCCCATAGTCTAAAACCGGAAAAGCACCCTCTCTGGCAGGCCATTAACCCTCAGGATGCTGGAGCGCTTCCTTAATGCTCCAGCCCCATATCCCTGGTGGTCTAGTGGTAGCGCAGGATGAGTACCTGGCTCCACTAACTGCACCCCTCAGGTAGCCCCCAGCCCTGAGGACACTGGACTGTGCCACAGTGGGCTCCGTCCGCAGACGCCCCCTGTGCTTACCTTGTTGCTCCCTGTGCACCTGACCACAGTCCTGCTAGCTGGGACCCCCAGAAAAGCCTGCAGAGTTCCCTGGTTCAGTACCGGTGGCTCAGCGCCAGCAGGGGTGTAGGTGGGGTAGTGGGGGCTTCCGCTGGACTGTCCCCACTAGCCGCACTTGCAGTCTTCTTAACTTCGGGGCTGTTTTTGCCAGCAGCCCCCATGCAGTGACCCGACTATGGCCGGGTACCAACTGAAACTGAGGTGCCTTGGCCTGGGGGCGGGGTTATAGGAGGGGGGCCCAGTGCATGCTGGGAGCACAAAGTTAACTGTGTGGTGCCCGATGGCCAAGCCAGGACTATAACCCAAGGTAACCCTGTGGATACCCTATGGAGCCTGCTGCATAAATATATTTTAAATAAACAAATTGAAATGTTTTCTGTATTAGTTCCCTAATCGTAAACAATTATAGACATTCCACCCATAACTGCACCAAGTGGGACAATAATAACACCAATTTGACCTACAATGTTACAAGTTTCTCCAGATAAAGTTGGCCAAATCTGGCAATTTCCACATACAATTTATTCATTTACCACCCCTGCAGTGTCTTTGATCAAGAGGTCATAAAATCTTGTGGGTGGCTGTATTTTATTGTACTGTATTGTATAGGGTGCAGTTATTCAACCTCACCTCCTGATGGTCAGATCTGCCTTATTCAGAGATGTACGCAAACCCAATGGTGTGAGATCTGTGCATGTGCAGATCTCGTTCTGAGAGATCGCTAGCAGTGCCCCCTAAGCCACAACATGAATGACAAGCTGCGGCAGTTTGGGGACTGGGTGGTCTTGAAAACAGATGTGTCGGCCCCATTTTTGAGGCACGCCGTGGCCAGTGTCTGCGTCTTGCAACACAGGGTTACTCAGATGGCAGATGTTCCCACAGAGTGAGCCGATGCTGCACCCCTCGGATCTGCAATGCATACAGTAGGCGTCATTTTAAACTAGACGCCACCTGTGGCATAAGCATATTATTGCACAGCCGCTGCATGCAGAGTCGCAGTCTGTGCATTATCACCCATCTCTGATCAGGCCCAGAGTCTTCTGGATTTCCAAGTTGGCCACAGAACAGAGAAGATTGCTTTTTCTTATTTTTTTAAACAAGGGAATATTGTGATCATTACATGGTAGCCATAAATCACAAACAATACTTAAAGAGAAGTATACCATTTATATAATAATTGAAAATAAAAAAGTACAGGCATATACTATTGTATACCTCCTGTACCGTTCGTCATATACTGGTTCCCTAATTTCTTATATTCAGTTTTATACATGTACATACTATATGTGGTCAGCATCTTCCATTCAATGACCTCTAATGGAAGCGTTCCACTTTGTAGCATACTTACAGGTGTAGCAAAGTGTCCGTACAGGATGTGCTGTGATCTTGGCCCGGTGAATAGGTCATAAGGTCCTCTTTTACCCACAACGTGCTTCAAGGTTTCATCTATGGAGCATTTTAGGTTGTAGGTTCCTGGTCCCGGCACACATTCCTGAAATATGAGCAGTGCATTAGGAAAGCAATGACACACGGCCCCTCTCATCCCATAATCACTTACATTGCTGCTTGCTGAGCCACATTTAGTCGTTTCGCTGTCCATTATACCCTTGGAGCTGGCAGACTCTGAAGCCCTCTCTTCTATGAGTGTGTGGATTCCCTGCTTTGCCGTAAGTTCCAGGTCCTGGGGTACAATTCTGTGTGGAGGACAGAAACAGGAATCATGAACAAAATAGATCACATAGCAAACATTCATCTGCATGTGACATCATTCACACACTGCCAGGAAGGGGGTACAGAACTGATTCAGGTGTCTATTTATTAAGATGAGAAAAGTCCTTTCTCTGGTGTTTTCACCAAAGGGCTTTTCTGTGCTTTTATTACATTATTAACAGATTAGCACCAGTGAAATCAGTTTGTGAGGCTTACCCCCGCCCCTATAAATCTCTATGGAGATGGCAGCTTACTGTAATTTATTCAGATTGCGTTACACTGTACCCGACAACGGGGACATGCAAAAATGGAAATACTTTGCTTCGCCAGCATCGGGTCAAGCTACCGTGTAAAACAGAGGGGGCGCTGCCAGGGCATGCTTATATTACTGTGACCGTTCGCCGGCAGCACTAGGCTGGGAATTGGTTAATCGGTCCCATAAATGCACAGTGTGTACCTAGAACTAGCCTACAGTTTGGCTGACCCACAATGTGTAGAGGATCATTGTGCATATTCCTAGAACTCCTCTATCACTGTTTAACATGCTCTACCTTTAATTCGTCCTTGAATCGCACATCTTTAGTGTTACACAGTCCTCGCACGCTGGCAGGTTTCTTTTCCATTAGCTCCAGAAATGACTTTATGTTGTATCGACCCGGCCCCATGTTTTGCTTCTAAAGTAATCAAGCATACAAACGTTTCAGAAAATTGATTCATGTTTCCCAGAGTGTAAATTACAGCTTCACCTCACCAGCAAACGGTTCCTCTCCCATGTTTCCTTGTACAGGACATGTGGCATCACAGTCAGCCGTTCTGTTTCTTCTGCTCTTTTCCATCCAGGCGTAGATGCAACTCGCTCCAGAACGAAAGGATTATAGGGATTATAGGTTCCAGGCCCTAAACGTCTTGCCTGGATTAAATCACAGTCTTTTTACAGATACAATTTATGTCCAACATTCACATTCTTACTTAAAAATAAGAAAAAACGTGAAAAATGTTTTCTTTCTCAAGAAAAACATATAGAGAAAACCAGTCTTACCCTATAAAATACAGCCCTGCAATCAACAGAGGCTTAGGTAGATGAGGGACAGAGGGGGTAAGTGGTGTCCTGTGACCTCTAAAAGGACATTATTGTTATTCGGATGTAGCCTTGAACTGTACATCTTTCATAAACTTTCTTGAATCTAAAATCAACTTCATCAACTAGATCTTATTTAATAACATGGTGCAATGAGCATGAACTGTTTCAATCCACAGCAACCAACCAGATATCACTTTACAGGACTCTAGAGACACAAATTAATTTATGTAGTTGCCATTGGCTACTGCATGTTCCCCTCCTAATATTTTATGAAATATGTTCTTTAGAGTTTCTTAGCCAGTGGTGTATCATATATGTACTCACTGTCTCTGAAGTTGCCCTCTTGCAGTAAGGTACTTGTGTGTAGGAACCAGGTTTCTTAAATTCAGGATAAACCGCAGATACATCAAATCTATGGGATAAGATAGAAAATCTAAATGTAACTATTTATGTAAAAAAATTTATTTGTTGTTCACTCATTGGTTCGTGGCTAAAAAGTGTGTAAACATTAAAGAACAGTGGGGCCTGATTCACTACGGATAACTATTGCAATCGCGGCTGCGATTACGCACACAGGTGTGCTGAAACAATATGCTAATGAATGCTATCGCAATGCCGTCGCACAGCCAACATAAAGACGCCCACTACCGCTATGTCACATCCGTAATACCTTGCAGTGCTGTGTATACATCGGGAACAGCGAGTAACATCGGCCCCTCACGCACAATTACAGCAGGTATGACCTTACTCATAAATTGCTCGTTGCACGCAGTGAGTACTCAAGCTGTGTATGCCGTCGCAGTGGACAATTTATGCACGTCCATGCAACGGCGTTCAAACGGACAGGCACGCCAACGTTTCCCCAGCCACTCCTCCATCACCACCCCCAAACACCCTCCTGTCCTTCAGTCTGTGATGGCTTTGTATCGATCGCAATGCTAACTCACGTACGCGCACTGCAATGCATACGAAGTACGTACCATCGGCCGATTTGCGATCCGTAATGAATCAGGCCCAGTGACCGCAAACCATGACTGATTCTACATAAGTAACTAATTGCTTCCTGACCATATGATAGAGGTTCCCAAACTCCGCCATACAGTCCATGTTTTAAGGATATCCATGCTTGAGCACAGGTGATCTACCGTATATACTCGAGTATAAGCCGAGTTTTTCAGCACAAAAAATGTGCTGAAAAAGTACCCCCTCGGCTTATACCCGAGTCAAGTGTAGCGCTGACCGGACGGAGTTCGGTCAGCGCTACACACTGCCAAACACACAGCCGCCGGAGCCGGCTGCTGCGTGTTTGGTGTAATCAGCAGCGGCTGAGAGTCTGTCAGACTCTCAGCGGCTGCTGCTGCTCCCACTGCGGGAGCCATCTTCCGGCTCCCGCAGTGGGTGATGGGAGACAAGTCGTCATGACGACGTCTCTCCCATGAAAGCGGCCGGAGGAGCGGACAGCGGCGGGACCAGGAGCGGGATTTTCAGGTAAGTGTTTTTTTTTTTTTATTCTTGTTAAGTCTCTCTCTACTGCGGGGGGGGGGGGGGAACTGTATAAATCACCGGGACTCTTGGAAATGGTTGCACCAGTTGTTTAGCAGATTAGAACTTAGATGCTGATTAAGTACCGCCGTGTGTAAAGTGGAATCCAGTTCCGACTTATATATTAAAGTAGGGTCATATGTTAATTTTTCATATACTGCAGTGTCCAAAAGTTGATTATCTAATTCCTGTTTGTACTGGAGAATATTTTGAATATTCAGGATTGAGGATGTTCATGGACACCATTGTTAATACACCGCTATTTAAGGTAAGCTTCCTTATTTGTCACACTTTTGCACCCTGATGACAAGACCGCCCAGGTCTTGAAACGTTGGCGAATAAAGTCACTTTTCTTCATTTATAAAGACCGTGGAGTGCCGCCTGTAGCTGTTTTCTGACAGACATCGCATTTTTACATACATATATATATATATATATATATATATATATATATATATATATATATATATACACACACACTGTACAAAAAAAATAGGCAGCACTCGGAGACTGGATAAGACTCGTGAAACCCTCAGCCGAGGGACTTTTAATCAATCATAGGTCGACGTTTCGGGGTCTTGCACCCCTTCCTCAGGACAGCAGAATAACACAATTCAAACAAACAGACATATTTATATCATAACTACTCACCACTAAACAGGCGCCATGCACACCTGAGCTCCGTCCAGCAGCCGCACTTCCGGTCGCGGCAAGTCCGCAAAAACCGGAAGTGACAATTAGATATCAGGTCTAAAAAATTTGAGAGGAGAGGGTATCCGGTGGAAGAATTGATTAAGGCTAGACAAAAAGCATTGTCTGAGTAGGGAAGAGTTATTGAGAATTGATCCTAAGGACAAAAAGCTAAATCAGCTACCATGGGTCCATGAATACGATGTTAAGAGCAAATATACCAACAAAAGAGCTAAGAAGTTATGGCCCATTATTACATCTGATCCAGAGCTAAAGTGTTTGCACAATACTAAACTATTACCTAGCTATACCAGAGGGAGAAATATCAAAGATCTGGTGGTTAAAACTGATGTGACAAATTTTTTAAAACCTATGCCTAAGCCCAATTTCTTGACACGTAAAGATGGATGTTTTAAGTGCCTAGGGTGCACGACGTGTTCATATCTTGAGACCGGGGATACCATACTCCATCCATACTCGGGGAAAAGATATAAAATTAAGTGGCCTTTGACATGTACCTCTAGATTCATCATCTATGTTATTATATGCCCATGTGGCCTATATTACATAGGCAAAACTGAATGCCAATTTAAAATCAGAATGGCTCAACATAGATCGGCAATTAGAACAGCTATCTCCACTAATGGTAGTGAACAACCGGTAGCACGCCACTTTGCGCATAACAAACACAGTATAGCGACCCTCAGATATAAGATTATTGACCATGTACCCTTGTCACTAAGGGGTGGTGATAGAGGAAGGAAACTCCTGCAATTGGAGACACAGTGGATCTGTAGATTGGATACTCTTTTTCCTCGAGGGTTAAATGACTCTTTGGGTCTTATTAATTTCTTATAAATTTGTGTAATTTTGGATGGCTTTATATGCCAATGTTGTGGATCTTCTATGACATGAATATGTTCATTAAGGATTGTATATGCATTTAAATTTGGTAGTAGTGGTGTTTTTTTGCCCACTAGATGGCTCCATTTCTCCATTATGTAGTATTGATTTTTTACTTGTCATATTGATGACAATAAGAGGCAATGTCATTAGTGGCAAAATGTTTTTTATAGTGTTACTAATGCATTTTTTATCTTTAGTTATATGTCCACGTTAGAATATGTGTATTTTATTTGAGTATTTATATGTATGTGTATTCACTTTACACTTTTTGTAAGTATCACTTTTTATACACAACAAAGTTTGTATAATCCTTTCTGTGCATGATATTTGTACGCAGATCTTATGTTTTTTACACAGTGTACATGTGCTGAGATATATACACTTTATGGATCTATTGCATTATGATAATGACTAAGTTTGTTCACGATCGCACTGTGTATGTTATTGCAGGTTGCCATGGCGCTGGGTCCCGCCCGGGTGACGTCACTTCCGGTTTTTGCGGACTTGCCGCGACCGGAAGTGCGGCTGCTGGACGGAGCTCAGGTGTGCATGGCGCCTGTTTAGTGGTGAGTAGTTATGATATAAATATGTCTGTTTGTTTGTATTGTGTTATTCTGCTGTCCTGAGGAAGGGGTGCAAGACTCCGAAAGGTCGACCTATGATTGATTAAAAGTCCCTCGGCTGAGGGTTTCACGAGTCTTATCCAGTCTCCGAGTGCTGCCTATTTTTTTGTACAGTGTGTATTGGGGGTGCTGTCCTCCTAATAAGGAAGGCACCGGAGCAAGGTGTGGGCTGTTTGTCCAAGTTACACTGCGTGAAGGAGTGCCGGAGTTGTTGCTTATATATATCTATACACACACACACACACACACACACACACACGTATAATACGAGGGCAAATAGCACCCTGCCCTCCAGGAGGGCAAAAAGCGCCCTGCCCTCACAGCCTGCGGGTGCCGTCTTCACCCGCGGGACGCAGTGTCCCGCAGGGGGAGAAATGTGCGGTGACCCAGTCACCGCCGGAGAATAGACGCCGGGTAGCATCTATTCTCCCTCTCTGCAGCGCTTGGGGGCTGCCCGGCGTGTCCGTAAGTGCCGGGCACGCCCCCAAGTATGACGAAAAGGGGACGCGTCTTATACACACACCCCCTTTTTGGGCGCGCGCACAACGTTGCCCTCTCTAGCTCCGGCACCCTGCCTGCCGCCGG
>JAUIMM010002982.1:0-67153 GCA_031769625.1 Taudactylus pleione | reverse complement strand
AGAAAAACCATTTCACATCATATTTGTGGGTCTTGGCCTTCAACACAATCTGTGAAAATTTGAGCTGTCTGTGTTTGCTATAAGAGGAGATATCACAAAGTATGCACTTTTGTTGTTTCCATTTGTTTCAATGCATTTTGGCATAAAAAGAGCATTTGCTGTTTTATCTTAAACGCAACATTGGAGAAAAAAACATTTTCATCAAATTTGTGGGTCTTGGTATTCAACACAATCTTTAAAATTTTGAGCTGTTCTGTGTTTGCTACAAGAGGAGATATCACAAAGTATGCACTAATGTTGTTTACATTGGTTTCAATGCATTTTGGCCTAAAACAAGCATTTGCTGTTTTCTCTTAAACGCAACATGGGAGAAAAACCATTTCACATCACATTTGTGGGTCTTGGTCTTCAATACAATCTGTGAAATTTTGAGCTGTCTGTGTTTGCTACAAGAGTAGATATTAATAAGTATGCACTTTTGTTGTTTCCATTGGTTTAAATACATTTTGGTCTAAATTGAGCATTTGATGTTTTCTCTTAAACGCAACATTAGAGAAAAAACATTTCTTATCACATTTGTTGGTCTTGGTCTTCAACACAATCTGTGAAATTTTGAGCTGTCTGTGTTGCTACAAGAGTAGATATTACAAAGTATGCACTTTTGTTGTTTCCATTGGTTTAAATACATTTTGGTCTAAATTGAGAATTTGATTTTTTTCTCTTAAACGCAACATTGGAGAAAAAACATTTCTCATCACATTTGTGGGTCTTGGTCTTCAACACAATCTGTGAAATTTTGAGCTGTCTGTATTTGCTACAAGAGGAGATATCACAAAGTATGCGTTTTTGTTGTTTCCATTGGTTTCAATGCATTTTGGACTAAAATGAGCATTTGCTGTTTCTGTTAAACACAACATGGGAGAAAAACCATTTCACATCAAATTTGTGGGTCTTGGTCTTCAAAACAATCAGTGAAATTTTGAGCTGTCTGTGTTTGCTACAAGAGGAGATATCACAAAGTATGCACTTTTGTTTGTTTCCATTGGTTTCAATGCATTTTGGCCTAAAATGAGCATTTGCTGTTTTCTCTTAAACGCAACATGGAAGAAAAACCATTTCACATCAAATTTGTGGGTCTTGGTCTTCAACACAATCTGTGAAATTTTGAGCAGTCTATTTTTGCTATAAGAGGGGATATCACAAAGTTTGCGCTTTTGTTGTTTCCATTGGTTTCAATGAATTTTGGCCTAAAACAAGCATTTTTGCTGTTTTCTCTTAAAACGGAACATGGAGAGAAAAACCATTTCACATCACATTTGTGGGTCTTGGTCTTCAACACAATCTTTGAAATCTTGAGCTGTCTGTGTTTGCTACAAGAGGAGATATCACAAAGTATGCGCTTTGTTGTTTCCATTGGTTTCAATGCATTTTGGCCTTAAAATGGGCATTTGCTATTTTCTCTTAAATGCAACACGGGAGAAAAACCATTTCACATCACATTTGTGGGTCTTGGTCTTCAACACGATCTGTGAAATTTTGAGCTGTCTGTGTTTGCTACAAGAGGAGATATCACAAAGTATGCGCTTTTGTTGTCTGCATTGGTTTCAAAGCATTTGGCCTAAATTGAGCATTTGCTGTTTTCTGTTAAACACAACATGGGAGAAAAACCATTTCACATCAAATTTGTGGGTCTTGGTCTTCAAAACAATCAGTGAAATTTTGAGCTGTCTGTGTTTGCTACAAGAGGAAATATTACAAAGTATGCGCTTTTGTTGTTTCCATTGCTTTCAATGCATTATGGCCTAAAATGAGCATTTGCTGTTTTCTCTTAAACGCAACATGGGAGAAAAACCATTTAACATCGTATTTTTTGTGGGTCTTGGCCTTCAACACAATCTGTGAAATTTTGAGCTGTCTGTGTTTGCTACAAGAAGAGATATCACAAAGTATGCACTTTTGTTGTTTCCATTGGTTTCAATGCATTTGGCCTAAAATGAGCATTTGCTGTTTTCTGTTAAACACAATATGGGAGAAAAAAAATTTCACATCAAATTTGTGGGTCTTGGCCTTCAACACAATCTGTGAAATTTTGAGCTGTCTGTGTTTGCTACAAGAGGAGATATCACAAAGTATGCGTTTTTGTTGTTTCCATTGGTTTCAATGCATTTTGGACTAAAATGAGCATTTGCTGTTTCTGTTAAACACAACATGGGAGAAAAACCATTTCACATCAAATTTGTGGGTCTTGGTCTTCAAAACAATCAGTAAAATTTTGAGCTGTCTGTGTTTGCTACTAGAGGAGATATCACAAAGTATGCACTTTTGTTTGTTTCCATTGGTTTCAATGCATTTTGCCTTAAATGAGCATTTGCTGTTTTCTGTTAAACACAACATCGGAGAAAAAACCATTTCACATCAAATTTGTGGGTCTTGGTCTTCAACACAATCTGTGAAATTTTTGAGCTGTCTGTGTTTGCTACAAGACGAGATATGACAAAGTAAGCGCTTTTGTTGTTTATATTGGTTTCAATGCATTTTGGCCTAAAATGAGCATTTGCTGTTTTCTCTTAAACGCAACATGGAAGAAAAACCATTTCACATCATATTTGTGGGTCTTGGCCTTCAACACAATCTGTGAAATTTTGAGCTGTCTGTGTTTGCTACAAGAGGAGATATCACAAAGTATGCGTTTTTGTTGTGTTCCATTGGTTTCAATGCATTTTGGACTAAAATGAGCATTTGCTGTTTCTGTTAAACACAACATGGGAGAAAAACCATTTCACATCAAATTTGTGGGTCTTGGTCTTCAAAACAATCAGTGAAATTTTGAGCTGTCTGTGTTTGCTACAAGAGGAGATATCACAAAGTATGCACTTTTGTTTGTTTCCATTGGTTTCAATGCATTTTGGCCTTAAATGAGCATTTGCTGTTTTCTGTTAAACACAACATCGGAGAAAAACCATTTCACATCAAATTTGTGGGTCTTGGCCTTCAACACAATCTGTGAAATTTTGAGCTGTCTGTGTTTGCTACAAGATGAGATATGACAAAGTAAGCGTTTTTGTTGTTTATATTGGTTTCAATGCATTTTGGCCTAAATGAGCATTTGCTATTTTCTCTTAAATGCAACATGGAAGAAAAACCATTTCACATCATATTTGTGGGTCTTGGCCTTCAACACAATCTGTGAAAATTTGAGCTGTCTGTGTTTGCTATAAGAGGAGATATCACAAAGTATGCACTTTTGTTGTTTCCATTTGTTTCAATGCATTTTGGCATAAAAAGAGCATTTGCTGTTTTATCTTAAACGCAACATTGGAGAAAAAACATTTTCATCAAATTTGTGGGTCTTGGTATTCAACACAATCTTTAAAATTTTGAGCTGTCTGTGTTTGCTACAAGAGGAGATATCACAAAGTATGCACTAATGTTGTTTACATTGGTTTCAATGCATTTTGGCCTAAAACAAGCATTTGCTGTTTTCTCTTAAACGCAACATGGGAGAAAAACCATTTCACATCACATTTGTGGGTCTTGGTCTTCAATACAATCTGTGAAATTTTGAGCTGTCTGTGTTTGCTACAAGAGTAGATATTAATAAGTATGCACTTTTGTTGTTTCCATTGGTTTAAATACATTTTGGTCTAAATTGAGCATTTGATGTTTTCTCTTAAACGCAACATTAGAGAAAAAACATTTCTTATCACATTTGTTGGTCTTGGTCTTCAACACAATCTGTGAAATTTTGAGCTGTCTGTGTTGCTACAAGAGTAGATATTACAAAGTATGCACTTTTGTTGTTTCCATTGGTTTAAATACATTTTGGTCTAAATTGAGAATTTGATTTTTTCTCTTAAACGCAACATTGGAGAAAAAACATTTCTCATCACATTTGTGGGTCTTGGTCTTCAACACAATCTGTGAAATTTTGAGCTGTCTGTATTTGCTACAAGAGGAGATATCACAAAGTATGCGTTTTTGTTGTTTCCATTGGTTTCAATGCATTTTGGACTAAAATGAGCATTTGCTGTTTCTGTTAAACACAACATGGGAGAAAAACCATTTCACATCAAATTTGTGGGTCTTGGTCTTCAAAACAATCAGTGAAATTTTGAGCTGTCTGTGTTTGCTACAAGAGGAGATATCACAAAGTATGCACTTTTGTTTGTTTCCATTGGTTTCAATGCATTTTGGCCTAAAATGAGCATTTGCTGTTTTCCTCTTAAACGCAACATGGAAGAAAAACCATTTCACATCAAATTTGTGGGTCTTGGTCTTCAACACAATCTGTGAAATTTTGAGCAGTCTATTTTTGCTATAAGAGGGGATATCACAAAGTTTGCGCTTTTGTTGTTTCCATTGGTTTCAATGAATTTTGGCCTAAAACAAGCATTTTTGCTGTTTTCTCTTAAAACGGAACATGGGAGAAAAACCATTTCACATCACATTTGTGGGTCTTGGTCTTCAACACAATCTTTGAAATCTTGAGCTGTCTGTGTTTGCTACAAGAGGAGATATCACAAAGTATGCGCTTTGTTGTTTCCATTGGTTTCAATGCATTTTGGCCTAAAATGGGCATTTGCTATTTTCTCTTAAATGCAACACGGGAGAAAAACCATTTCACATCACATTTGTGGGTCTTGGTCTTCAACACGATCTGTGAAATTTTGAGCTGTCTGTGTTTGCTACAAGAGGAGATATCACAAAGTATGCGCTTTTGTTGTCTGCATTGGTTTCAAAGCATTTTGGCCTAAATTGAGCATTTGCTGTTTTCTGTTAAACACAACATGGGAGAAAAACCATTTCACATCAAATTTGTGGGTCTTGGTCTTCAAAACAATCAGTGAAATTTTGAGCTGTCTGTGTTTGCTACAAGAGGAAATATTACAAAGTATGCGCTTTTGTTGTTTCCATTGCTTTCAATGCATTATGGCCTAAAATGAGCATTTGCTGTTTTCTCTTAAACGCAACATGGGAGAAAAACCATTTAACATCGTATTTTTGTGGGTCTTGGCCTTCAACACAATCTGTGAAATTTTGAGCTGTCTGTGTTTGCTACAAGAAGAGATATCACAAAGTATGCACTTTTGTTGTTTCCATTGGTTTCAATGCATTTTGGCCTAAAATGAGCATTTGCTGTTTTCTGTTAAACACAATATGGGAGAAAAAAAATTTCACATCAAATTTGTGGGTCTTGGCCTTCAACACAATCTGTGAAATTTTGAGCTGTCTGTGTTTGCTACAAGAGGAGATATCACAAAGTATGCGTTTTTGTTGTTTCCATTGGTTTCAATGCATTTTGGACTAAAATGAGCATTTGCTGTTTCTGTTAAACACAACATGGGAGAAAAACCATTTCACATCAAATTTGTGGGTCTTGGTCTTCAAAACAATCAGTAAAATTTTGAGCTGTCTGTGTTTGCTACAAGAGGAGATATCACAAAGTATGCACTTTTGTTTGTTTCCATTGGTTTCAATGCATTTTGGCCTTAAATGAGCATTTGCTGTTTTCTGTTAAACGCAACATGGAAGAAAAACCATTTCACATCACATTTGTGGGTCTTGGTCTTCAACACATTCTGTAAAATTTTGAGCTGTCTGTATTTGCTACAAGAGGAGATATCACAAAGTATGCACTTTTGTTGTTTCCATTGGTTTCAATGTATTTTGGCTTAAAACGAGCATTTGCTGTTTTCTCTTAAACGCAACATTGGAGAAAAAACATTTCTCATCACATTTGTGGATCTTGGTCTTCAACACAATCTGTGAAATTTTGAGCTGTCTATGTTTGCTGCAAGAGGAGATATCACAAAGTATGCACTTTAGTTTGTTTCCATTGGTTTCAATACATTTTGGCATAAAATGAGCATTTGCTGTTTTCTCTTAAACGCAACATGGGAGAAAAAACATTTCTCATCACGTTTGTGGGTCTTGGTCTTCAACACATTCGGTGAAATTTTGAGCTGTCTGTGTTTGCTACAAGAGGAGATATCGCAAAGTATGCGCTTTTGTTGTTTCCATTGGTTTCAATGCATTTTGGCCTAAAACAAGCATTTGCTGTTTTCTCTTAAACGCAACATGGGAGAAAAACATTTCACATCATATTTGTGGGTCTTGGCCTTCAACACAATCTGTGAAATTTTGAGCTGTCTGTGTTTGCTACAAGAGGAGATATCACAAAGTATGCGCTTTTGTTGTTTCCATTGGTTTCAATGCATTTTGGCCTAAAATGAGCATTTGCTGTTTTCTCTTAAACGCAACATGGGAGAAAAACCATTTCACATCGTATCTGTGGGTCTTGGCCTTCAACACAATCTGTGAAATTTTGAGCTGTCTGTGTTTGCTGCAAGAGGAGTTATCACAAAGTATGCGCTTTTGTTGTTTCCATTGGTTTCAATGCATTTTGGCCTTAAATGAGCATTTGCTGTTTTCTGTTAAACACAACATGGGAGAAAAACCATTTCACATCGTATCTGTGGGTCTTGGCCTTCAACACAATCTGTGAAATTTTGAGCTGTCTGTGTTTGCTGCAAGAGGAGTTATCACAAAGTATGCGCTTTTGTTGTTTCCATTGGTTTCAATGCATTTTGGCCTTAAATGAGCATTTGCTGTTTTCTGTTAAACACAACATGGGAGAAAAACCATTTCACATCAAATTTGTGGGTCTTGGTCTTCAACACAATCTGTGAAATTTTGAGCTGTCTGTGTTTGCTACAAGACGAGATATGACAAAGTAAGCGTTTTTGTTGTTTATATTGGTTTCAATGCATTTTGGCCTAAAATGAGCATTTGCTATTTTCTCTTAAACGCAACATGGAAGAAAAACCATTTCACATCATATTTGTGGGTCTTGGCCTTCAACACAATCTGTGAAAATGTGAGCTGTCTGTGTTTGCTATAAGAGGAGATATCACAAAGTATGCACTTTTGTTGTTTCCATTTGTTTCAATGCATTTTGGCGTAAAAAGAGCATTTGCTGTTTTCTCTTAAACGCAACATTGGAGAAAAAACATTTTCATCAAATTTGTGGGTCTTGGTCTTCAACACAATCTTTAAAATTTTGAGCTGTCTGTGTTTGCTACAAGAGGAGATATCACAAAGTATGCACTAATGTTGTTTACATTGGTTTCAATGCATTTTGGCCTAAAACAAGCATTTGCTGTTTTCTCTTAAACGCAACATGGGAGAAAAACCATTTCACATCACATTTGTGGGTCTTGGTCTTCAACACAATCTGTGAAATTTTGAGCTGTCTGTGTTTGCTACAAGAGTAGATATTACAAAGTATGCACTTTTGTTGTTTCCATTGGTTTAAATACATTTTGGTCTAAATTGAGCATTTGATGTTTTATCTTAAATGCAACAAGGGAGAAAAACCATTTCACATCGTATCTGTGGGTCTTGGCCTTCAACACAATCTGTGAAATTTTGAGCTGTCTGTGTTTGCTACAAGAGTAGATATTACAAAGTATGCACTTTTGTTGTTTCCATTGGTTTAAATACATTTTGGTCTAAATTGAGCATTTGATGTTTTCTCTTAAACGTAACATTGGAGAAAAAACATTTCTCATCACATTTGTGGGTCTTGGTCTTCAACACAATCTGTGAAATTTTGAGCTGTCTGTGTTTGCTACAAGAGGAGATATCACAAAGTATGCGCTTTTGTTGTTTCCATTGGTTTCAATGCATTTTGGCCTAAAATGAGCATTTGCTGTTTTCTCTTAAACGCAACATGGGAGAAAAACCATTTCACATCGTATCTGTGGGTCTTGGCCTTCAACACAATCTGTGAAATTTTGAGCTGTCTGTGTTTGCTGCAAGAGGAGTTATCACAAAGTATGCGCTTTTGTTGTTTCCATTGGTTTCAATGCATTTTGGCCTTAAATGAGCATTTGCTGTTTTCTGTTAAACACAACATGGGAGAAAAACCATTTCACATCAAATTTGTGGGTCTTGGTCTTCAACACAATCTGTGAAATTTTGAGCTGTCTGTGTTTGCTACAAGACGAGATATGACAAAGTAAGCGTTTTTGTTGTTTATATTGGTTTCAATGCATTTTGGCCTAAAATGAGCATTTGCTATTTTCTCTTAAACGCAACATGGAAGAAAAACCATTTCACTTCATATTTGTGGGTCTTGGCCTTCAACACAATCTGTGAAAATTTGAGCTGTCTGTGTTTGCTATAAGAGGAGATATCTCAAAGTATGCACTTTTGTTGTTTCCATTTGTTTCATTGCATTTTGGCGTAAAAAGAGCATTTGCTGTTTTCTCTTAAACGCAACATTGGAGAAAAAACATTTTCATCAAATTTGTGGGTCTTGGTCTTCAACACAATCTTTAAAATTTTGAGCTGTCTGTGTTTGCTACAAGAGTAGATATCACAAAGTATGCGCTTTTGTTGTTTACATTGGTTTCAATGCATTTTGGCCTAAAACAAGCATTTGCTGTTTTCTCTTAAACGCAACATGGGAGAAAAACCATTTCACATCACATTTGTGGGTCTTGGTCTTCAACACAATCTGTGAAATTTTGAGCTGTCTGTGTTTGCTACAAGAGTAGATATTACAAAGTATGCACTTTTGTTGTTTCCATTGGTTTAAATACATTTTGGTCTAAATTGAGCATTTGATGTTTTCTCTTAAACGCAACATGGGAGAAAAACCATTTCACATCGTATCTGTGGGTCTTGGTCTTCAACACAATCTGTGAAATTTTGAGCTGTCTGTGTTTGCTGCAAGAGGAGTTATCACAAAGTATGCGCTTTTGTTGTTTCCATTGGTTTCAATGCATTTTGGCCTTAAATGAGCATTTGCTGTTTTCTGTTAAACACAACATGGGAGAAAAACCATTTCACATCAAATTTGTGGGTCTTGGTCTTCAACACAATCTGTGAAATTTTGAGCTGTCTGTGTTTGCTAGAAGACGAGATATGACAAAGTAAGCGTTTTTGTTGTTTATATTGGTTTCAATGCATTTTGGCCTAAAATGAGCATTTGCTATTTTCTCTTAAACGCAACATGGAAGAAAAACCATTTCACATCATATTTGTGGGTCTTGGCCTTCAACACAATCTGTGAAAATTTGAGCTGTCTGTGTTTGCTATAAGAGGAGATATCACAAAGTATGCACTTTTGTTGTTTCCATTTGTTTCAATGCATTTTGGCGTAAAAAGAGCATTTGCTGTTTTCTCTTAAACGCAACATTGGAGAAAAAACATTTTCATCAAATTTGTGGGTCTTGGTCTTCAACACAATCTTTAAAATTTTGAGCTGTCTGTGTTTGCTACAAGAGGAGATATCACAAAGTATGCACTAATGTTGTTTACATTGGTTTCAATGCATTTTGGCCTAAAACAAGCATTTGCTGTTTTCTCTTAAACGCAACATGGGAGAAAAACCATTTCACATCACATTTGTGGGTCTTGGTCTTCAATACAATCTGTGAAATTTTGAGCTGTCTGTGTTTGCTACAAGAGTAGATATTAATAAGTATGCACTTTTGTTGTTTCCATTGGTTTAAATACATTTTGGTCTAAATTGAGCATTTGATGTTTTCTCTTAAACGCAAAACATAAGAGAAAAAACATTTCTTATCACATTTGTTGGTCTTGGTCTTCAACACAGTCAGTGAAATTTTGAGCTGTCTGTGTTTCTACAAGAGTAGATATTACAAAGTATGCACTTTTGTTGTTTCCATTGGTTTAAATACATTTTGGTCTAAATTGAGCATTTGATGTTTTCTCTTAAATGCAACATTGGAGAAAAAACATTTCTCATCACATTTGTGGGTCTTGGTCTTCAACACAATCTGTGAAATTTTGAGCTGTCTGTGTTTGCTACAAGAGGAGATATCACAAAGTATGCGCTTTTGTTGTTTGCATTGGTTTCAAAGCATTTTGGCCTAAAATGAGCATTTGCTGTTTTCTCTTAAACGCAACATGGGAGAAAAACCATTTCACAACATATTTGTGGGTCTTGGCCTTCAACACAATCTGTGAAATTTTGACCTGTCCGTGTTTGCTATAAGAGGAGATATCACAAAGTATGCGCTTTTGTTGTTTCCATTGGTTTCAATGCATTTTGGCCTAAAACAAGCATTTGCTGTTTTATCTTAAACGCAACATTGGAGAAAAACCATTTCACATCATATTTGTGGGTCTTGGCCTTCAACACAATCTGTGAAATTTTGAGCTGTCTGTGTTTGCTACAAGAGGAGATATCACAAAGTATGCGTTTTTGTTGTTTCCATTGGTTTCAATGCATTTTGGACTAAAATGAGCATTTGCTGTTTCTGTTAAACACAACATGGGAGAAAAACCATTTCACATCAAATTTGTGGGTCTTGGTCTTCAAAACAATCAGTGAAATTTTGAGCTGTCTGTGTTTGCTACAAGAGGAGATATCACAAAAAGTATGCACTTTTGTTTGTTTCCATTGGTTTCAATGCATTTTGGCCTTAAATGAGCATTTGCTGTTTTCTGTTAAACACAACATGGGAGAAAAACCATTTCACATCAAATTTGTGGGTCTTAGTCTTCAACACAATCTGTGAAATTTTGAGCTGTCTGTGTTTGCTACAAGACGAGATATGACAAAGTAAGCGTTTTTGTTGTTTATATTGGTTTCAATGCATTTTGGCCTAAAATGAGCATTTGCTATTTTCTCTTAAACGCAACATGGAAGAAAAACCATTTCACATCATATTTGTGGGTCTTGGCCTTCAACACAATCTGTGAAAATTTGAGCTGTCTGTGTTTGCTATAAGAGGAGATATCACAATGTATGCACTTTTGTTGTTTCCATTTGTTTCAATGCATTTTGGCGTAAAAAGAGCATTTGCTGTTTTCTCTTAAACGCAACATTGGAGAAAAAACATTTTCATCAAATTTGTGGGTCTTGGTCTTCAACACAATCTTTAAAATTTTGAGCTGTCTGTGTTTGCTACAAGAGGAGATATCACAAAGTATGCACTAATGTTGTTTACATTGGTTTCAATGCATTTTTGCCTAAAACAAGCATTTGCTGTTTTCTCTTAAACGCAACATGGGAGAAAAACCATTTCACATCACATTTGTGGGTCTTGGTCTTCAATACAATCTGTGAAATTTTGAGCTGTCTGTGTTTGCTACAAGAGTAGATATTAATAAGTATGCACTTTTGTTGTTTCCATTGGTTTAAATACATTTTGGTCTAAATTGAGCATTTGATGTTTTCTCTTAAACGCAACATTAGAGAAAAAACATTTCTTATCACATTTGTTGGTCTTGGTCTTCAACACAATCTGTGAAATTTTGAGCTGTCTGTGTTGCTACAAGAGTAGATATTACAAAGTATGCACTTTTGTTGTTTCCATTGGTTTAAATACATTTTGGTCTAAATTGAGCATTTGATTTTTTCTCTTAAACGCAACATTGGAGAAAAAACATTTCTCATCACATTTGTGGGTCTTGGTCTTCAACACAATCTGTGAAATTTTGAGCTGTCTGTGTTTGCTACAAGAGGAGATATCACAAAGTATGCGCTTTTGTTGTTTGCATTGGTTTTAAAGCATTTTGGCCTAAAATGAGCATTTGCTGTTTTCTCTTAAATGCAACATTGAAGAAAAACCATTTCACATCACATTTGTGGGTCTTGGTCTTCAACACATTCGGTGAAATTTTGAGCTGTCTGTATTTGCTACAAGAGGAGATATCACAAAGTATGCGTTTTTGTTGTTTCCATTGGTTTCAATGCATTTTGGACTAAAATGAGCATTTGCTGTTTCTGTTAAACACAACATGGGAGAAAAACCATTTCACATCAAATTTGTGGGTCTTGGTCTTCAAAACAATCAGTGAAATTTTGAGCTGTCTGTGTTTGCTACAAGAGGAGATATCACAAAGTATGCACTTTTGTTTGTTTCCATTGGTTTCAATGCATTTTGGCCTAAAATGAGCATTTGCTGTTTTCTCTTAAACACAACATGGAAGAAAAACCATTTCACATCAAATTTGTGGGTCTTGGTCTTCAACACAATCTGTGAAATTTTGAGCTGTCTGTGTTTGCTACAAGAGGAGATATCACAAAGTATGCGCTTTTGTTGTTTCCATTGCTTTCAATGCATTTTTTCCTAAAACAAGCATTTGCTGTTTTCTCTGAAATGCAACATGGGAGATAAACACTTTCACATCACATTTGTGGGTGTTGGTCTTCAACACAACCTGAAATTTTGAGCAGTCTATTTTTGCTATAAGAGGGGATATCACAAAGTTTGCGCTTTTGTTGTTTCCATTGGTTTCAATGAATTTTGGCCTAAAACAAGCATTTTTGCTGTTTTCTCTTAAAACGGAACATGGGAGAAAAACCATTTCACATCACATTTGTGGGTCTTGGTCTTCAACACAATCTTTGAAATCTTGAGCTGTCTGTGTTTGCTACAAGAGGAGATATCACAAAGTATGCGCTTTGTTGTTTCCATTGGTTTCAATGCATTTTGGCCTAAAATGGGCATTTGCTATTTTCTCTTAAATGCAACACGGGAGAAAAACCATTTCACATCACATTTGTGGGTCTTGGTCTTCAACACGATCTGTGAAATTTTGAGCTGTCTGTGTTTGCTACAAGAGGAGATATCACAAAGTATGCGCTTTTGTTGTCTGCATTGGTTTCAAAGCATTTTGGCCTAAATTGAGCATTTGCTGTTTTCTGTTAAACACAACATGGGAGAAAAACCATTTCACATCAAATTTGTGGGTCTTGGTCTTCAAAACAATCAGTGAAATTTTGAGCTGTCTGTGTTTGCTACAAGAGGAAATATTACAAAGTATGCGCTTTTGTTGTTTCCATTGCTTTCAATGCATTATGGCCTAAAATGAGCATTTGCTGTTTTCTCTTAAACGCAACATGGGAGAAAAACCATTTAACATCGTATTTTTGTGGGTCTTGGCCTTCAACACAATCTGTGAAATTTTGAGCTGTCTGTGTTTGCTACAAGAAGAGATATCACAAAGTATGCACTTTTGTTGTTTCCATTGGTTTCAATGCATTTTGGCCTAAAATGAGCATTTGCTGTTTTCTGTTAAACACAATATGGGAGAAAAAAAATTTCACATCAAATTTGTGGGTCTTGGCCTTCAACACAATCTGTGAAATTTTGAGCTGTCTGTGTTTGCTACAAGAGGAGATATCACAAAGTATGCGTTTTTGTTGTTTCCATTGGTTTCAATGCATTTTGGACTAAAATGAGCATTTGCTGTTTCTGTTAAACACAACATGGGAGAAAAACCATTTCACATCAAATTTGTGGGTCTTGGTCTTCAAAACAATCTGTGAAATTTTGAGCTGTCTGTGTTTGCTACAAGATGAGATATGACAAAGTAAGCGTTTTTGTTGTTTATATTGGTTTCAATGCATTTTGGCCTAAAATGAGCATTTGCTATTTTCTCTTAAATGCAACATGGAAGAAAAACCATTTCACATCATATTTGTGGGTCTTGGCCTTCAACACAATCTGTGAAAATTTGAGCTGTCTGTGTTTGCTATAAGAGGAGATATCACAAAGTATGCACTTTTGTTGTTTCCATTTGTTTCAATGCATTTTGGCATAAAAAGAGCATTTGCTGTTTTATCTTAAACGCAACATTGGAGAAAAAACATTTTCATCAAATTTGTGGGTCTTGGTATTCAACACAATCTTTAAAATTTTGAGCTGTCTGTGTTTGCTACAAGAGGAGATATCACAAAGTATGCACTAATGTTGTTTACATTGGTTTCAATGCATTTTGGCCTAAAACAAGCATTTGCTGTTTTCTCTTAAACGCAACATGGGAGAAAAACCATTTCACATCACATTTGTGGGTCTTGGTCTTCAATACAATCTGTGAAATTTTGAGCTGTCTGTGTTTGCTACAAGAGTAGATATTAATAAGTATGCACTTTTGTTGTTTCCATTGGTTTAAATACATTTTGGTCTAAATTGAGCATTTGATGTTTTCTCTTAAACGCAACATTAGAGAAAAAACATTTCTTATCACATTTGTTGGTCTTGGTCTTCAACACAATCTGTGAAATTTTGAGCTGTCTGTGTTGCTACAAGAGTAGATATTACAAAGTATGCACTTTTGTTGTTTCCATTGGTTTAAATACATTTTGGTCTAAATTGAGAATTTGATTTTTTCTCTTAAACGCAACATTGGAGAAAAAACATTTCTCATCACATTTGTGGGTCTTGGTCTTCAACACAATCTGTGAAATTTTGAGCTGTCTGTATTTGCTACAAGAGGAGATATCACAAAGTATGCGTTTTTGTTGTTTCCATTGGTTTCAATGCATTTTGGACTAAAATGAGCATTTGCTGTTTCTGTTAAACACAACATGGGAGAAAAACCATTTCACATCAAATTTGTGGGTCTTGGTCTTCAAAACAATCAGTGAAATTTTGAGCTGTCTGTGTTTGCTACAAGAGGAGATATCACAAAGTATGCACTTTTGTTTGTTTCCATTGGTTTCAATGCATTTTGGCCTAAAATGAGCATTTGCTGTTTTCTCTTAAACGCAACATGGAAGAAAAACCATTTCACATCAAATTTGTGGGTCTTGGTCTTCAACACAATCTGTGAAATTTTGAGCAGTCTATTTTTGCTATAAGAGGGGATATCACAAAGTTTGCGCTTTTGTTGTTTCCATTGGTTTCAATGAATTTTGGCCTAAAACAAGCATTTTTGCTGTTTTCTCTTAAAACGGAACATGGGAGAAAAACCATTTCACATCACATTTGTGGGTCTTGGTCTTCAACACAATCTTTGAAATCTTGAGCTGTCTGTGTTTGCTACAAGAGGAGATATCACAAAGTATGCGCTTTGTTGTTTCCATTGGTTTCAATGCATTTTGGCCTAAAATGGGCATTTGCTATTTTCTCTTAAATGCAACACGGGAGAAAAACCATTTCACATCACATTTGTGGGTCTTGGTCTTCAACACGATCTGTGAAATTTTGAGCTGTCTGTGTTTGCTACAAGAGGAGATATCACAAAGTATGCGCTTTTGTTGTCTGCATTGGTTTCAAAGCATTTTGGCCTAAATTGAGCATTTGCTGTTTTCTGTTAAACACAACATGGGAGAAAAACCATTTCACATCAAATTTGTGGGTCTTGGTCTTCAAAACAATCAGTGAAATTTTGAGCTGTCTGTGTTTGCTACAAGAGGAAATATTACAAAGTATGCGCTTTTGTTGTTTCCATTGCTTTCAATGCATTATGGCCTAAAATGAGCATTTGCTGTTTTCTCTTAAACGCAACATGGGAGAAAAACTATTTAACATCGTATTTTTGTGGGTCTTGGCCTTCAACACAATCTGTGAAATTTTGAGCTGTCTGTGTTTGCTACAAGAAGAGATATCACAAAGTATGCACTTTTGTTGTTTCCATTGGTTTCAATGCATTTTGGCCTAAAATGAGCATTTGCTGTTTTCTGTTAAACACAATATGGGAGAAAAAAAATTTCACATCAAATTTGTGGGTCTTGGCCTTCAACACAATCTGTGAAATTTTGAGCTGTCTGTGTTTGCTACAAGAGGAGATATCACAAAGTATGCGTTTTTGTTGTTTCCATTGGTTTCAATGCATTTTGGACTAAAATGAGCATTTGCTGTTTCTGTTAAACACAACATGGGAGAAAAACCATTTCACATCAAATTTGTGGGTCTTGGTCTTCAAAACAATCAGTAAAATTTTGAGCTGTCTGTGTTTGCTACAAGAGGAGATATCACAAAGTATGCACTTTTGTTTGTTTCCATTGGTTTCAATGCATTTTGGCCTTAAATGAGCATTTGCTGTTTTCTGTTAAACACAACATCGGAGAAAAACCATTTCACATCAAATTTGTGGGTCTTGGTCTTCAACACAATCTGTGAAATTTTGAGCTGTCTGTGTTTGCTACAAGACGAGATATGACAAAGTAAGCGCTTTTGTTGTTTATATTGGTTTCAATGCATTTTGGCCTAAAATGAGCATTTGCTGTTTTCTCTTAAACGCAACATGGAAGAAAAACCATTTCACATCATATTTGTGGGTCTTGGCCTTCAACACAATCTGTGAAATTTTGAGCTGTCTGTGTTTGCTACAAGAGGAGATATCACAAAGTATGCGTTTTTGTTGTGTTCCATTGGTTTCAATGCATTTTGGACTAAAATGAGCATTTGCTGTTTCTGTTAAACACAACATGGGAGAAAAACCATTTCACATCAAATTTGTGGGTCTTGGTCTTCAAAACAATCAGTGAAATTTTGAGCTGTCTGTGTTTGCTACAAGAGGAGATATCACAAAGTATGCACTTTTGTTTGTTTCCATTGGTTTCAATGCATTTTGGCCTTAAATGAGCATTTGCTGTTTTCTGTTAAACACAACATCGGAGAAAAACCATTTCACATCAAATTTGTGGGTCTTGGCCTTCAACACAATCTGTGAAATTTTGAGCTGTCTGTGTTTGCTACAAGATGAGATATGACAAAGTAAGCGTTTTTGTTGTTTATATTGGTTTCAATGCATTTTGGCCTAAAATGAGCATTTGCTATTTTCTCTTAAATGCAACATGGAAGAAAAACCATTTCACATCATATTTGTGGGTCTTGGCCTTCAACACAATCTGTGAAAATTTGAGCTGTCTGTGTTTGCTATAAGAGGAGATATCACAAAGTATGCACTTTTGTTGTTTCCATTTGTTTCAATGCATTTTGGCATAAAAAGAGCATTTGCTGTTTTATCTTAAACGCAACATTGGAGAAAAAACATTTTCATCAAATTTGTGGGTCTTGGTATTCAACACAATCTTTAAAATTTTGAGCTGTCTGTGTTTGCTACAAGAGGAGATATCACAAAGTATGCACTAATGTTGTTTACATTGGTTTCAATGCATTTTGGCCTAAAACAAGCATTTGCTGTTTTCTCTTAAACGCAACATGGGAGAAAAACCATTTCACATCACATTTGTGGGTCTTGGTCTTCAATACAATCTGTGAAATTTTGAGCTGTCTGTGTTTGCTACAAGAGTAGATATTAATAAGTATGCACTTTTGTTGTTTCCATTGGTTTAAATACATTTTGGTCTAAATTGAGCATTTGATGTTTTCTCTTAAACGCAACATTAGAGAAAAAACATTTCTTATCACATTTGTTGGTCTTGGTCTTCAACACAATCTGTGAAATTTTGAGCTGTCTGTGTTGCTACAAGAGTAGATATTACAAAGTATGCACTTTTGTTGTTTCCATTGGTTTAAATACATTTTGGTCTAAATTGAGAATTTGATTTTTTCTCTTAAACGCAACATTGGAGAAAAAACATTTCTCATCACATTTGTGGGTCTTGGTCTTCAACACAATCTGTGAAATTTTGAGCTGTCTGTATTTGCTACAAGAGGAGATATCACAAAGTATGCGTTTTTGTTGTTTCCATTGGTTTCAATGCATTTTGGACTAAAATGAGCATTTGCTGTTTCTGTTAAACACAACATGGGAGAAAAACCATTTCACATCAAATTTGTGGGTCTTGGTCTTCAAAACAATCAGTGAAATTTTGAGCTGTCTGTGTTTGCTACAAGAGGAGATATCACAAAGTATGCACTTTTGTTTGTTTCCATTGGTTTCAATGCATTTTGGCCTAAAATGAGCATTTGCTGTTTTCTCTTAAACGCAACATGGAAGAAAAACCATTTCACATCAAATTTGTGGGTCTTGGTCTTCAACACAATCTGTGAAATTTTGAGCAGTCTATTTTTGCTATAAGAGGGGATATCACAAAGTTTGCGCTTTTGTTGTTTCCATTGGTTTCAATGAATTTTGGCCTAAAACAAGCATTTTTGCTGTTTTCTCTTAAAACGGAACATGGGAGAAAAACCATTTCACATCACATTTGTGGGTCTTGGTCTTCAACACAATCTTTGAAATCTTGAGCTGTCTGTGTTTGCTACAAGAGGAGATATCACAAAGTATGCGCTTTGTTGTTTCCATTGGTTTCAATGCATTTTGGCCTAAAATGGGCATTTGCTATTTTCTCTTAAATGCAACACGGGAGAAAAACCATTTCACATCACATTTGTGGGTCTTGGTCTTCAACACGATCTGTGAAATTTTGAGCTGTCTGTGTTTGCTACAAGAGGAGATATCACAAAGTATGCGCTTTTGTTGTCTGCATTGGTTTCAAAGCATTTTGGCCTAAATTGAGCATTTGCTGTTTTCTGTTAAACACAACATGGGAGAAAAACCATTTCACATCAAATTTGTGGGTCTTGGTCTTCAAAACAATCAGTGAAATTTTGAGCTGTCTGTGTTTGCTACAAGAGGAAATATTACAAAGTATGCGCTTTTGTTGTTTCCATTGCTTTCAATGCATTATGGCCTAAAATGAGCATTTGCTGTTTTCTCTTAAACGCAACATGGGAGAAAAACCATTTCACATCAAATTTGTGGGTCTTGGTCTTCAAAACAATCAGTAAAATTTTGAGCTGTCTGTGTTTGCTACAAGAGGAGATATCACAAAGTATGCACTTTTGTTTGTTTCCATTGGTTTCAATGCATTTTGGCCTTAAATGAGCATTTGCTGTTTTCTGTTAAACACAACATCGGAGAAAAACCATTTCACATCAAATTTGTGGGTCTTGGTCTTCAACACAATCTGTGAAATTTTGAGCTGTCTGTGTTTGCTACAAGACGAGATATGACAAAGTAAGCGCTTTTGTTGTTTATATTGGTTTCAATGCATTTTGGCCTAAAATGAGCATTTGCTGTTTTCTCTTAAACGCAACATGGAAGAAAAACCATTTCACATCATATTTGTGGGTCTTGGCCTTCAACACAATCTGTGAAATTTTGAGCTGTCTGTGTTTGCTACAAGAGGAGATATCACAAAGTATGCGTTTTTGTTGTGTTCCATTGGTTTCAATGCATTTTGGACTAAAATGAGCATTTGCTGTTTCTGTTAAACACAACATGGGAGAAAAACCATTTCACATCAAATTTGTGGGTCTTGGTCTTCAAAACAATCAGTGAAATTTTGAGCTGTCTGTGTTTGCTACAAGAGGAGATATCACAAAGTATGCACTTTTGTTTGTTTCCATTGGTTTCAATGCATTTTGGCCTTAAATGAGCATTTGCTGTTTTCTGTTAAACACAACATGGGAGAAAAACCATTTCACATCAAATTTGTGGGTCTTGGTCTTCAACACAATCTGTGAAATTTTGAGCTGTCTGTGTTTGCTACAAGATGAGATATGACAAAGTAAGCGTTTTTGTTGTTTATATTGGTTTCAATGCATTTTGGCCTAAAACAAGCATTTGCTGTTTTCTCTTAAACGCAACATGGGAGAAAAACCATTTCACATCACATTTGTGGGTCTTGGTCTTCAATACAATCTGTGAAATTTTGAGCTGTCTGTGTTTGCTACAAGAGTAGATATTACAAAGTATGCACTTTTGTTGTTTCCATTGGTTTAAATACATTTTGGTCTAAATTGAGCATTTGATGTTTTCTCTTAAACGCAACATGGGAGAAAAACCATTTCACATCGTATCTGTGGGTCTTGGCCTTCAACACAATCTGTGAAATTTTGAGATGTCTGTGCTTGCTGCAAGAGGAGTTATCACAAAGTATGCGCTTCTGTTGTTTCCATTTTTTTCAATGCATTTTGGCCTTAAATGAGCATTTGCTGTTTTCTGTTAAACACATCTTGGGAGAAAAACCATTTCACATCAAATTTGTGGGTCTTGGTCTTCAACACAATCTGTGAAATTTTGAGCTGTCTGTGTTTGCTACAAGACGAGATATGACAAAGTAAGCGTTTTTGTTGTTTCCATTGGTTTCAATGCATTTTGGACTAAAATGAGCATTTGCTGTTTCTGTTAAACACAACATGGGAGAAAAACCATTTCACATCAAATTTGTGGGTCTTGGTCTTCAAAACAATCAGTGAAATTTTGAGTTGTCTCTGTTTGCTACAAGAGGAGATATCACAAAGTATGCACTTTTGTTTGTTTCCATTGGTTTCAATGCATTTTGGCGTAAAAGGAGCATTTGCTGTTTTCTCTTAAACGCAACATTGGAGAAAAAATATTTTCATCAAATTTGTGGGTCTTGGTCTTCAACACAATCTTTAAAATTTTGAGCTGTCTGTGTTTGCTACAAGAGGAGATATCACAAAGTATGCACTAATGTTGTTTACATTGGTTTCAATGCATTTTGGCCTAAAACAAGCATTTGCTGTTTTCTCTTAAACGCAACATGGGAGAAAAACCATTTCACATCACATTTGTGGGTCTTGGTCTTCAATACAATCTGTGAAATTTTGAGCTGTCTGTGTTTGCTACAAGAGTAGATATTAATAAGTATGCACTTTTGTTGTTTCCATTGGTTTAAATACATTTTGGTCTAAATTGAGCATTTGATGTTTTCTCTTAAATGCAACATTAGAGAAAAAACATTTCTTATCACATTTGTTGGTCTTGGTCTTCAACACAATCTGTGAAATTTTGAGCTGTCTGTGTTTGCTACAAGAGGAGATATCACAAAGTATGCGCTTTTGTTGTTTGCATTGGTTTCAAAGCATTTTGGCCTAAAATGAGCATTTGCTGTTTTCTCTTAAATGCAACATGGAAGAAAAACCATTTCACATCACATTTGTGGGACTTGGTCTTCAACACATTCGGTGAAATTTTGAGCTGTCTGTATTTGCTACAAGAGGAGATATCACAAAGTATGTTCTTTTGTTGTTTCCATTGGTTTCAATGCATTTTGGCCTAAAACGAGCATATGATGTTTTCTCTTAAACGCAACATGGGAGAAAAACCATTTCACATCATATTTGTGGGTCTTGGCCTTCAACACAATCTGTGAAATATTGAGCTGTCTGTGTTTGCTACAAGAGGAGATATCACAAAGTATGCGTTTTTGTTGTTTCCATTGGTTTCAATGCATTTTGGACTAAAATGAGCATTTGCTGTTTCTGTTAAACACAACATGGGAGAAAAACCATTTCACATCAAATTTGTGGGTCTTGGTCTTCAAAACAATCAGTGAAATTTTGAGCTGTCTGTGTTTGCTACAAGAGGAGATATCACAAAGTATGCACTTTTGTTTGTTTCCATTGGTTTCAATGCATTTAGGCCTAAAATGAGCATTTGCTGTTTTCTCTTAAACGCAACATGGAAGAAAAACCATTTCACATCAAATTTGTGGGTCTTGGTCTTCAACACAATCTGTGAAATTTTGAGCTGTCTGTGTTTGCTACAAGAGGATATATCACAGAGTTTGCTCTTTTGCTGTTTCCATTGGTTTCAATGCATTTTGGCCTAAAACAAGCATTTGCTGTTTTCTCTGAAACGCAACATGGGAGATAAACACTTTCACATCACATTTGTGGGTGTTGGTCTTCAACACAATCTGAAATTTTGAGCAGTCTATTTTTGCTATAAGAGGGGATATCACAAAGTTTGCGCTTTTGTTGTTTCCATTGGTTTCAATGAATTTTGGCCTAAAACAAGCATTTTTGCTGTTTTCTCTTAAAACGGAACATGGGAGAAAAACCATTTCACATCACATTTGTGGGTCTTGGTCTTCAACACAATCTTTGAAATCTTGAGCTGTCTGTGTTTGCTACAAGAGGAGATATCACAAAGTATGCGCTTTGTTGTTTCCATTGGTTTCAATGCATTTTGGCCTAAAATGGGCATTTGCTATTTTCTCTTAAATGCAACACGGGAGAAAAACCATTTCACATCACATTTGTGGGTCTTGGTCTTCAACACGATCTGTGAAATTTTGAGCTGTCTGTGTTTGCTACAAGAGGAGATATCACAAAGTATGCGCTTTTGTTGTCTGCATTGGTTTCAAAGCATTTTGGCCTAAATTGAGCATTTGCTGTTTTCTGTTAAACACAACATGGGAGAAAAACCATTTCACATCAAATTTGTGGGTCTTGGTCTTCAAAACAATCAGTGAAATTTTGAGCTGTCTGTGTTTGCTACAAGAGGAAATATTACAAAGTATGCGCTTTTGTTGTTTCCATTGCTTTCAATGCATTATGGCCTAAAATGAGCATTTGCTGTTTTCTCTTAAACGCAACATGGGAGAAAAACCATTTCACATCAAATTTGTGGGTCTTGGTCTTCAAAACAATCAGTAAAATTTTGAGCTGTCTGTGTTTGCTACAAGAGGAGATATCACAAAGTATGCACTTTTGTTTGTTTCCATTGGTTTCAATGCATTTTGGCCTTAAATGAGCATTTGCTGTTTTCTGTTAAACACAACATCGGAGAAAAACCATTTCACATCAAATTTGTGGGTCTTGGTCTTCAACACAATCTGTGAAATTTTGAGCTGTCTGTGTTTGCTACAAGACGAGATATGACAAAGTAAGCGCTTTTGTTGTTTATATTGGTTTCAATGCATTTTGGCCTAAAATGAGCATTTGCTGTTTTCTCTTAAACGCAACATGGAAGAAAAACCATTTCACATCATATTTGTGGGTCTTGGCCTTCAACACAATCTGTGAAATTTTGAGCTGTCTGTGTTTGCTACAAGAGGAGATATCACAAAGTATGCGTTTTTGTTGTGTTCCATTGGTTTCAATGCATTTTGGACTAAAATGAGCATTTGCTGTTTCTGTTAAACACAACATGGGAGAAAAACCATTTCACATCAAATTTGTGGGTCTTGGTCTTCAAAACAATCAGTGAAATTTTGAGCTGTCTGTGTTTGCTACAAGAGGAGATATCACAAAGTATGCACTTTTGTTTGTTTCCATTGGTTTCAATGCATTTTGGCCTTAAATGAGCATTTGCTGTTTTCTGTTAAACACAACATGGGAGAAAAACCATTTCACATCAAATTTGTGGGTCTTGGTCTTCAACACAATCTGTGAAATTTTGAGCTGTCTGTGTTTGCTACAAGATGAGATATGACAAAGTAAGCGTTTTTGTTGTTTATATTGGTTTCAATGCATTTTGGCCTAAAACAAGCATTTGCTGTTTTCTCTTAAACGCAACATGGGAGAAAAACCATTTCACATCACATTTGTGGGTCTTGGTCTTCAATACAATCTGTGAAATTTTGAGCTGTCTGTGTTTGCTACAAGAGTAGATATTACAAAGTATGCACTTTTGTTGTTTCCATTGGTTTAAATACATTTTGGTCTAAATTGAGCATTTGATGTTTTCTCTTAAACGCAACATGGGAGAAAAACCATTTCACATCGTATCTGTGGGTCTTGGCCTTCAACACAATCTGTGAAATTTTGAGATGTCTGTGCTTGCTGCAAGAGGAGTTATCACAAAGTATGCGCTTCTGTTGTTTCCATTTTTTTCAATGCATTTTGGCCTTAAATGAGCATTTGCTGTTTTCTGTTAAACACATCTTGGGAGAAAAACCATTTCACATCAAATTTGTGGGTCTTGGTCTTCAACACAATCTGTGAAATTTTGAGCTGTCTGTGTTTGCTACAAGACGAGATATGACAAAGTAAGCGTTTTTGTTGTTTCCATTGGTTTCAATGCATTTTGGACTAAAATGAGCATTTGCTGTTTCTGTTAAACACAACATGGGAGAAAAACCATTTCACATCAAATTTGTGGGTCTTGGTCTTCAAAACAATCAGTGAAATTTTGAGTTGTCTCTGTTTGCTACAAGAGGAGATATCACAAAGTATGCACTTTTGTTTGTTTCCATTGGTTTCAATGCATTTTGGCGTAAAAGGAGCATTTGCTGTTTTCTCTTAAACGCAACATTGGAGAAAAAATATTTTCATCAAATTTGTGGGTCTTGGTCTTCAACACAATCTTTAAAATTTTGAGCTGTCTGTGTTTGCTACAAGAGGAGATATCACAAAGTATGCACTAATGTTGTTTACATTGGTTTCAATGCATTTTGGCCTAAAACAAGCATTTGCTGTTTTCTCTTAAACGCAACATGGGAGAAAAACCATTTCACATCACATTTGTGGGTCTTGGTCTTCAATACAATCTGTGAAATTTTGAGCTGTCTGTGTTTGCTACAAGAGTAGATATTAATAAGTATGCACTTTTGTTGTTTCCATTGGTTTAAATACATTTTGGTCTAAATTGAGCATTTGATGTTTTCTCTTAAATGCAACATTAGAGAAAAAACATTTCTTATCACATTTGTTGGTCTTGGTCTTCAACACAATCTGTGAAATTTTGAGCTGTCTGTGTTTGCTACAAGAGGAGATATCACAAAGTATGCGCTTTTGTTGTTTGCATTGGTTTCAAAGCATTTTGGCCTAAAATGAGCATTTGCTGTTTTCTCTTAAATGCAACATGGAAGAAAAACCATTTCACATCACATTTGTGGGACTTGGTCTTCAACACATTCGGTGAAATTTTGAGCTGTCTGTATTTGCTACAAGAGGAGATATCACAAAGTATGTTCTTTTGTTGTTTCCATTGGTTTCAATGCATTTTGGCCTAAAACGAGCATATGATGTTTTCTCTTAAACGCAACATGGGAGAAAAACCATTTCACATCATATTTGTGGGTCTTGGCCTTCAACACAATCTGTGAAATATTGAGCTGTCTGTGTTTGCTACAAGAGGAGATATCACAAAGTATGCGTTTTTGTTGTTTCCATTGGTTTCAATGCATTTTGGACTAAAATGAGCATTTGCTGTTTCTGTTAAACACAACATGGGAGAAAAACCATTTCACATCAAATTTGTGGGTCTTGGTCTTCAAAACAATCAGTGAAATTTTGAGCTGTCTGTGTTTGCTACAAGAGGAGATATCACAAAGTATGCACTTTTGTTTGTTTCCATTGGTTTCAATGCATTTAGGCCTAAAATGAGCATTTGCTGTTTTCTCTTAAACGCAACATGGAAGAAAAACCATTTCACATCAAATTTGTGGGTCTTGGTCTTCAACACAATCTGTGAAATTTTGAGCTGTCTGTGTTTGCTACAAGAGGATATATCACAGAGTTTGCTCTTTTGCTGTTTCCATTGGTTTCAATGCATTTTGGCCTAAAACAAGCATTTGCTGTTTTCTCTGAAACGCAACATGGGAGATAAACACTTTCACATCACATTTGTGGGTGTTGGTCTTCAACACAATCTGAAATTTTGAGCAGTCTATTTTTGCTATAAGAGGGGATATCACAAAGTTTGCGCTTTTGTTGTTTCCATTGGTTTCAATGAATTTTGGCATAAAACAAGCATTTTTGCTGTTTTCTCTTAAAACGGAACATGCGAGAAAAACCATTTCACATCACATTTGTGGGTCTTGGTCTTCAACACAATCTTTGAAATCTTGAGCTGTCTGTGTTTGCTACAAGAGGAGATATCACAAAGTATGCGCTTTGTTGTTTCCATTGGTTTCAATGCATTTTGGCCTAAAATGGGCATTTGCTATTTTCTCTTAAATGCAACACGGGAGAAAAACCATTTCACATCACATTTGTGGGTCTTGGTCTTCAACACAATCTGTGAAATTTTGAGCTGTCTGTGTTTGCTACAAGAGGAGATATGACAAAGTAAGTGTTTTTGTTGTTTACATTGGTTTCAATGCATTTTGGCCTAAAATGAGCATTTGCTGTTTTCTCTTAAATGCAACATGGAAGAAAAACCATTTCACATCAAATTTGTGGGTCTTGGCCTTCAACACAATCTTTGAAAATTTGAGCTGTCTGTGTTTGCTATAAGAGGAGATATCACAAAGTATGCGCTTTTGTTGTTTCCATTGGTTTCAATGCATTTTGGCCTAAAATGAGCATTTGCTGTTTTCTGTGAAACACAACATGGGAGAAAAACCATTTCACATCGTATATGTGGGTCTTGGCCTTCAACACAATCTGTGAAATTTTGAGCTGTCTGTGTTTGCTACAAGAGGAGATATCACAAAGTATGCGCTTTTGTTGTTTCCATTGGTTTCAATGCTTTTTGGCCTAAAATGAGCATTTGCTGTTTTCTCTTAAACGCAACATGGGAGAAAAACCATTTCACATCGTATCTGTGGGTCTTGGCCTTCAACACAATCTGTGAAATTTTGAGCTGTCTGTGTTTGCTGCAAGAGGAGTTATCACAAAGTATGCGCTTTTGTTGTTTCCATTGGTTTCAATGCATTTTGGCCTTAAATGAGCATTTGCTGTTTTCTGTTAAACACAACATGGGAGAAAAACCATTTCACATCAAATTTGTGGGTCTTGGTCTTCAACACAATCTGTGAAATTTTGAGCTGTCTGTGTTTGCTACAAGACGAGATATGACAAAGTAAGCGTTTTTGTTGTTTATATTGGTTTCAATGCATTTTGGCCTAAAATGAGCATTTGCTATTTTCTCTTAAACGCAACATGGAAGAAAAACCATTTCACATCATATTTGTGGGTCTTGGCCTTCAACACAATCTGTGAAAATTTGAGCTGTCTGTGTTTGCTATAAGAGGAGATATCACAAAGTATGCACTTTTGTTGTTTCCATTTGTTTCAATGCATTTTGGCGTAAAAAGAGCATTTGCTGTTTTCTCTTAAACGCAACATTGGAGAAAAAACATTTTCATCAAATTTGTGGGTCTTGGTCTTCAACACAATCTTTAATATTTTGAGCTGTCTGTGTTTGCTACAAGAGGAGATATCACAAAGTATGCACTAATGTTGTTTACATTGGTTTCAATGCATTTTGGCCTAAAACAAGCATTTGCTGTTTTCTCTTAAACGCAACATGGGAGAAAAACCATTTCACATCACATTTGCGGGTCTTGGTCTTCAACACATTCTGTGAAATTTTGAGCTGTCTGTGTTTGCTACAAGAGTAGATATTACAAAGTATGCACTTTTGTTGTTTCCATTGGTTTAAATACATTTTGGTCTAAATTGAGCATTTGATGTTTTCTCTTAAACGCAACATGGGAGAAAAACCATTTCACATCGTATCTGTGGGTCTTGGCCTTCAACACAATCTGTGAAATTTTGAGCTGTCTGTGTTTGCTGCAAGAGGAGTTATCACAAAGTTTGCGCTTTTGTTGTTTCCATTGGTTTCAATGCATTTTGGCCTTAAATGAGCATTTGCTGTTTTCTGTTAAACACAACATGGGAGAAAAACCATTTCACATCAAATTTGTGGGTCTTGGTCTTCAACACAATCTGTGAAATTTTGAGCTGTCTGTGTTTGCTACAAGACGAGATATGACAAAGTAAGCGTTTTTGTTGTTTATATTGGTTTCAATGCATTTTGGCCTAAAATGAGCATTTGCTATTTTCTCTTAAACGCAACATGGAAGAAAAACCATTTCACGTCATATTTGTGGGTCTTGGCCTTCAACACAATCTGTGAAAATTTGAGCTGTCTGTGTTTGCTATAAGAGGAGATATCACAAAGTATGCACTTTTGTTGTTTCCATTTGTTTCAATGCATTTTGGCGTAAAAAGAGCATTTGCTGTTTTCTCTTAAACGCAACATTGGAGAAAAAACATTTTCATCAAATTTGTGGGTCTTGGTCTTCAACACAATCTTTAAAATTTTGAGCTGTCTGTGTTTGCTACAAGAGGAGATATCACAAAGTATGCACTAATGTTGTTTACAATGCATTTTGGCCTAAAACAAGCATTTGCTGTTTTCTCTTAAACGCAACATGGGAGAAAAACCATTTCACATCAAATTTGTGGGTCCTGGTCTTCAACACAATCTGTGAAATTTTGAGCTGTCTGTGTTTGCTACAAGAGTAGATATTACAAAGTATGCACTTTTGTTGTTTCCATTGGTTTAAATACATTTTGGTCTAAATTGAGCATTTGATGTTTTCTCTTAAACGCAACATTGGAGAAAAAACATTTCTCATCACATTTGTTGGTCTTGGTCTTCAACACAATCTGTGAAATTTTGAGCTGTCTGTATTTGCTACAAGAGGAGATATCACGAAGTATGTGCTTTTGTTGTTTCCATTGGTTTCAATGCATTTTGGCCTAAAATGAGCATATGCTGTTTTCTCTTAAACGCAACATGGGAGAAAAACCATTTCACAACATATTTGTGGGTCTTGGCCTTCAACACAATCTGTGAAATTTTGAGCTGTCTGTGCTTGCTACAAGAGGAGATATCACAAAGTATGCATTTTTGTTGTTTCCATTGGTTTCAATGCATTTTGGACTAAAATGAGCATTTGCTGTTTCTGTTAAACACAACATGGGAGAAAAACCATTTCACATCAAATTTGTTGGTCTTGGTCTTCAAAACAATCAGTGAAATTTTGAGCTGTCTGTGTTTGCTACAAGAGGAGATATCACAAAGTATGCACTTTTGTTTGTTTCCATTGGTTTCAATGCATTTTGGCCTAAAATGAGCATTTGCTGTTTTCTCTTAAACGCAACATGGAAGAAAAACCATTTCACATCAAATTTGTGGGTCTTGGTCTTCAACACAATCTGTGAATTTTTGAGCTGTCTGTGTTTGCTACAAGAGGAGATATCACAAAGTATGCTCTTTTGCTGTTTCCATTGGTTTCAATGCATTTTGGCCTAAAACAAGCATTTGCTGTTTTCTCTGAAACGCAACATGGGAGATAAATACTTTCACATCACATTTGTGGGTGTTGGTCTTCAACACAATCTGAAATTTTGAGCAGTCTATTTTTGCTATAAGAGGGGATATCACAAAGTATGCGCTTTTGTTGTTTCCATTGGTTTCAATGAATTTTGGCCTAAAACAAGCATTTTTGCTATTTACTCTTAAATGCAACATGGGAGAAAAACCATTTCACATCACATTTGTGGGTCTTGGTCTTCAACACGATCTGTGAAATTTTGAGCTGTCTGTGTTTGCTACAAGAGGAGATATCACAAAGTATGCGCTTTTGTTGTCTGCATTGGTTTCACTGCATTTTGGCCTAAAATGAGCATTTGCTGTTTTCTGTTAAACACAACATGGGAGAAAAACCATTTCACATCGTATATGTGGGTCTTGGCCTTCAACACAATCTGTGAAATTTTGAGCTGTCTGTGTTTGCTACAAGAGGAGATATCACAAAGTATGCACTTTTGTTGTTTCCATTGGTTTCAATGCTTTTTGGCCTAAAATGAGCATTTGCTGTTTTCTCTTAAACGCAACATGGGAGAAAAACCATTTCACATCGTATCTGTGGGTCTTGGCCTTCAACACAATCTGTGAAATTTTGAGCTGTCTGTGTTTGCTGCAAGAGGAGTTATCACAAAGTATGCGCTTTTGTTGTTTCCATTGGTTTCAATGCATTTTGGCCTTAAATGAGCATTTGCTGTTTTCTGTTAAACACAACATGGGAGAAAAACCATTTCACATCAAATTTGTGGGTCTTGGTCTTCAACACAATCTGTGAAATTTTGAGCTGTCTGTGTTTGCTACAAGACGAGATATGACAAAGTAAGCGTTTTTGTTGTTTATATTGGTTTCAATGCATTTTGGCCTAAAATGAGCATTTGCTATTTTCTCTTAAACGCAACATGGAAGAAAAACCATTTCACATCATATTTGTGGGTCTTGGCCTTCAACACAATCTGTGAAAATTTGAGCTGTCTGTGTTTGCTATAAGAGGAGATATCACAAAGTATGCACTTTTGTTGTTTCCATTTGTTTCAATGCATTTTGGCGTAAAAAGAGCATTTGCTGTTTTCTCTTAAACGCAACATTGGAGAAAAAACATTTTCATCAAATTTGTGGGTCTTGGTCTTCAACACAATCTTTAATATTTTGAGCTGTCTGTGTTTGCTACAATAGGAGATATCACAAAGTATGCACTAATGTTGTTTACAATGCATTTTGGCCTAAAACAAGCATTTGCTGTTTTCTCTTAAACGCAACATGGGAGAAAAACCATTTCACATCACATTTGTGGGTCCTGGTCTTCAACACAATCTGTGAAATTTTGAGCTGTCTGTGTTTGCTACAAGAGTAGATATTACAAAGTATGCACTTTTGTTGTTTCCATTGGTTTAAATACATTTTGGTCTAAATTGAGCATTTGATGTTTTCTCTTAAACGCAACATTGGAGAAAAAACATTTCTCATCACATTTGTTGGTCTTGGTCTTCAACACAATCTGTGAAATTTTGAGCTGTCTGTGTTTGCTACAAGAGTAGATATTACAAAGTATGCACTTTTGTTGTTTCCATTGGTTAAAATACATTTTGGTCTAAATTGAGCATTTGATGTTTTCTCTTAAATGCAACATTGGAGAAAAAACATTTCTCATCACATTTGTGGGTCTTGGCCTTCAACACAATCTGTGAAATTTTGACCTGTCTGTGTTTGCTATAAGAGGAGATATCACAAAGTATGCGCTTTTGTTGTTTCCATTGGTTTCAATGCATTTTGGCCTAAAACATGCATTTGCTGTTTTATCTTAAACGCAACATGGGAGAATACCATTTCACATCATATTTGTGGGTCTTGGCCTTCAACACAATCTGTGAAATTTTGAGCTGTCTGTGCTTGCTACAAGAGGAGATATCACAAAGTATGCATTTTTGTTGTTTCCATTGGTTTCAATGCATTTTGGACTAAAATGAGCATTTGCTGTTTCTGTTAAACACAACATGGGAGAAAAACCATTTCACATCAAATTTGTGGGTCTTGGTCTTCAACACAATCTGTGAAATTTTGAGCTGTCTGTGTTTGCTACAAGAGGAGATATCACAAAGTATGCTCTTTTGCTGTTTCCATTGGTTTCAATGCATTTGGCCTAAAACAAGCATTTGCTGTTTTCTCTGAAACGCAACATGGGAGATAAACACTTTCACATCACATTTGTGGGTGTTGGTCTTCAACACAATCTGAAATTTTGAGCAGTCTATTTTTGCTATAAGAGGGGATATCACAAAGTATGCGCTTTTGTTGTTTCCATTGGTTTCAATGAATTTTGGCCTAAAACAAGCATTTTTGCTGTTTTCTCTTAAAACGGAACATGGGAGAAAAACCATTTCACATCACATTTGTGGGTCTTGGTCTTCAACACAATCTTTGAAATCTTGAGCTGTCTGTGTTTGCTACAAGAGGAGATATGACAAAGTAAGCGTTTTTGTTGTTTACATTGGTTTCAATGCATTTTGGCCTAAAATGAGCATTTGCTGTTTTCTCTTAAACGCAACATGGAAGAAAAACCATTTCACATCAAATTTGTGGGTCTTGGCCTTCAACACAATCTGTGAAAATTTGAGCTGTCTGTGTTTGCTATAACAGGAGATATCACAAAGTATGCGCTTTTGTTGTTTCCATTGGTTTCAATGCATTTTGGCCTAAAATGAGCATTTGCTGTTTTCTGTTAAACACAACATAGGAGAAAAACCATTTCACATCAAATTTGTGGGTCTTGGTCTTCAACACAATCTGTGAAATTTTGACCTGTCTGTGTTTGCTATAAGAGGAGATATCACAAAGTATTCGTTTTTGTTGTTTCCTTTGGTTTCAATGTATTTTGGCTTAAAATGAGCATTTGCTGTTTTCTCTTAAATGCAACATTGGAGAAAAAACATTTCTCATCACATTTGTGGATCTTGGTCTTCAACACAATCTCTGAAATTTTGAGCTGTCAGTGTTTGCTACAAGAGGAGATATCACAAAGTATGCGCTTTTGTTGTTTGCATTGGTTTCAAAGCATTTTGGCCTAAAATGAGCATTTGCTGTTTTCTGTTAAACACAACATGGGAGAAAAACCATTTCACATCAAATTTGTGGGTCTTGGTCTACAAAACAATCAGTGATATTTTGAGCTGTCTGTGTTTGCTACAAGAGGAGATATCACAAAGTATGCACTTTTGTTTGTTTCCATTGGTTTCAATGCATTTTGTCCTAAAATGATCATTTGCTGTTTTCTCTTAAACGCAAAATGGAAGAAAAACTATTTCACATGAAATTTGTGGGTCTTGGTCTTCAACACGATCTGTGAAATTTTGAGCTGTCTGTGTTTGCTACAAGAGGAGATATCACAAAGTATGCACTTTTGTTAGTTTCCATTGGTTTCAATGCATTTTGGCCTAAAATGAGCATTTGCTGTTTTCTCTTAAACGCAACATGGAAGAAAAACCATTTCACATCACATTTGTGGGTCTTGGTCTTCAACACATTCGGTGAAATTTTGAGCTGTCTGTATTTGCTACAAGAGGAGATATCACAAAGTATGTGCTTTTGTTGTTTCCATTGGTTTCAATGTATTTTGGCTTAAAACGAGCATTTGCTGTTTTCTGTTAAACACAACATAGGAGAAAAACCATTTCACATCAAATTTGTGGGTCTTGGTCTTCAACACAATCTGTGAAATTTTGACCTGTCTGTGTTTGCTATAAGAGGAGATATCACAAAGTATGCGCTTTTGTTGTTTCCATTGCTTTCAATGCATTATGGCCTAAAATGAGCATTTGCTGTTTTCTCTTAAACGCAACATGGGAGAAAAAACATTTTCAACAAATTTGTGGGTCTTGGTCTTCAACACAATCTTTAAAATTTTGAGCTGTCTGTGTTTGCTACAAGAGGAGATATCACAAAGTATGCACTAATGTTGTTTACATTGGTTTCAATGCATTTTGGCCTAAAACAAGCATTTGCTGTTTTCTCTTAAACGCAACATGGGAGAAAAACCATTTCACATCACATTTGTGGGTCTTGGTCTTCAACACAATCTGTGAAATTTTGAGCTGTCTGTGTTTGCTAGAATAGTAGATATTACAAAGTATGCACTTTTGATGTTTCCATTGGTTTAAATACATTTTGGTCTAAATTGAGCATTTGATGTTTTCTCTTAAACGCAACATGGGAGAAAAACCATTTCACATCAAATTTGTGGGTCTTGGTCTTCAACACAATCTGTGAAATTTTGAGCTGTCTGTGTTTGCTACAAGACGAGATATGACGAAGTAAGCGTTTTTGTTGTTTATATTGGTTTCAATGCATTTTGGCCTAAAATGAGCATTTGCTATTTTCTCTTAAACGCAACATGGAAGAAAAACCATTTCACATCATATTTGTGGGTCTTGGCCTTCAACACAATCTGTGAAAATTTGAGCTGTCTGTGTTTGCTATAAGAGGAGTTATCACAAAGTTAGCACTTTTGTTGTTTCCATTTGTTTCAATGCATTTTGGCGTAAAAAGAGCATTTGCTGTTTTCTCTTAAACGCAACATTGGAGAAAAAATTTTTTCATCAAATTTGTGGGTCTTGGTCTTCAACACAATCTTTAAAATTTTGAGCTGTCTGTGTTTGCTACAAGAGGAGATATCACAAAGTATGCACTAATGTTGTTTACATTGGTTTCAATGCATTTTGGCCTAAAACAAGCATTTGCTGTTTTCTCTTAAACGCAACATGGAAGAAAAACCATTTCACATCACATTTGTAGGTCCTGGTCTTCAACACAATCTGTGAAATTTTGAGCTGTCTGTGTTTGCTACAAGAGTAGATATTACAAAGTATGCGCTTTTGTAGTTTGCATTGGTTTCAAAGCATTTTGGCCTAAAATGAGCATTTGCTGTTTTCTCTTAAACGCAACATGGAAGAAAAACCATTTCACATCACATTTGTGGGTATTGTTCTTCAACACATTCGGTGAAATTTTGAGCTGTCTGTTTTTGCTACAAGAGGAGATATCACGAAGTATGTGCTTTTGTTGTTTCCATTGGTTTCAATGCATTTTGGCCTAAAACGAGCATATGCTGATTTCTCTTAAACGCAACATGGGAGAAAAACCATTTCACATCGTATTTGTGGGTCTTGGCCTTCAACACAATCTGTGAAATTTTGAGCTGTCTGTGTTTGCTACAAGAGGAGATATCACAAAGTATGCGCTTTTGTTGTTTCCATTGGTTTCAATGCATTTTGGACTAAAATGAGCATTTGCTGTTTCTGTTAAACAAAACATGGGAGAAAAACCATTTCACATCAAATTTGTGGGTCTTGGTCTTCAAAACAATCAGTGAAATTTTGAGCTGTCTGTGTTTGCTACAAGAGGAGATATCACAAAGTATGCACTTTTGTTTGTTTCCATTGGTTTCAATACATTTTGGCCTAAAATGAGCATTTGCTGTTTTCTCTTAAACGCAACATGGAAGAAAAACCATTTCACATCAAATTTGTGGGTCTTGGTCTTCAACACAATCTGTGAAATTTTGAGCTGTCTGTGTTTGCTACAAGAGGAGATATCACAAAGTATGCTCTTTTGCTGTTTCCATTTTTTTCAATGCATTTTGGCCTAAAACAAGCATTTGCTGTTTTCTCTGAAACGCAACATGGGAGATAAACACTTTCACATCACATTTGTGGGTGTTGGTCTTCAACACAATCTGAAATTTTGAGCAGTCTATTTTTGCTATAAGAGGGGATATCACAAAGTATGCGCTTTTGTTGTTTCCATTGGTTTCAATGAATTTTGGCCTAAAACAAGCATTTTTGCTGTTTTCTCTTAAAACGGAACATGGGAGAAAAACCATTTCACATCACATTTGTGGGTCTTGGTCTTCAACACAATCTTTGAAATCTTGAGCTGTCTGTGTTTGCTACAAGACGAGATATGACAAAGTAAGCGTTTTTGTTGTTTATATTGGTTTCAATGCATTTTGGCCTAAAATGAGCATTTGCTATTTTCTCTTAAACGCAACATGGAAGAAAAACCATTTCACATCATATTTGTGGGTCTTGGCCTTCAACACAATCTGTGAAAATTTGAGCTGTCTGTGTTTGCTATAAGAGGAGATATCACAAAGTATGCACTTTTGTTGTTTCCATTTGTTTCAATGCATTTTGGCGTAAAAAGAGCATTTGCTGTTTTCTCTTAAACGCAACATTGGAGAAAAAACTTTTTCATCAAATTTGTGGGTCTTGGTCTTCAACAGAATCTTTAAAATTTTGAGCTGTCTGTGTTTGCTACAAGAGGAGATATCACAGAGTATGCACTAATGTTGTTTACAATGCATTTTGGCCTAAAACAAGCATTTGCTGTTTTCTCTTAAACGCAACATGGGAGAAAAACCATTTCACATCACATTTGTGGGTCCTGGTCTTCAACACAATCTGTGAAATTTTGAGCTGTCTGTGTTTGCTACAAGAGTAGATATTACAAAGTATGCACTTTTGTTGTTTCCATTGGTTTAAATACATTTTGGTCTAAATTGAGCATTTGATGTTTTCTCTTAAACGCAACATTGGAGAAAAAACATTTCTCATCACATTTGTTGGTCTTGGTCTTCAACACAATCTGTGAAATTTTGAGCTGTCTGTGTTTGCTACAAGAGTAGATATTACAAAGTATGCACTTTTGTTGTTTCCATTGGTTTAAATACATTTTGGTCTAAATTGAGCATTTGATGTTTTCTCTTAAATGCAACATTGGAGAAAAAACATTTCTCATCACATTTGTGGGTCTTGGCCTTCAACACAATCTGTGAAATTTTGACCTGTCTGTGTTTGCTATAAGAGGAGATATCACAAAGTATGCGCTTTTGTTGTTTCCATTGGTTTCAATGCATTTTGGCCTAAAACATGCATTTGCTGTTTTCTCTTAAACGCAACATGGGAGAATACCATTTCACATCATATTTGTGGGTCTTGGCCTTCAACACAATCTGTGAAATTTTGAGCTGTCTGTGCTTGCTACAAGAGGAGATATCACAAAGTATGCATTTTTGTTGTTTCCATTGGTTTCAATGCATTTTGGACTAAAATGATCATTTGCTGTTTCTGTTAAACACAACATGGGAGAAAAACCATTTCACATCAAATTTGTGGGTCTTGGTCTTCAACACAATCTGTGAAATTTTGAGCTGTCTGTGTTTGCTACAAGAGGAGATATCACAAAGTATGCTCTTTTGCTGTTTCCATTGGTTTCAATGCATTTTGGCCTAAAACAAGCATTTGCTGTTTTCTCTGAAATGCAACATGGGAGATAAACACTTTCACATCACATTTGTGGGTGTTGGTCTTCAACACAATCTGAAATTTTGAGCAGTCTATTTTTGCTATAAGAGGGGATATCACAAAGTATGCGCTTTTGTTGTTTCCATTGGTTTCAATGAATTTTGGCCTAAAACAAGCATTTTTGCTGTTTTCTCTTAAAACGGAACATGGGAGAAAAACCATTTCACATCACATTTGTGGGTCTTGGTCTTCAACACAATCTTTGAAATCTTGAGCTGTCTGTGTTTGCTACAAGAGGAGATATCACAAAGTATGCGCTTTGTTGTTTCCATTGGTTTCAATGCATTTTGGCCTAAAATGGGCATTTGCTATTTACTCTTAAATGCAACATGGGAGAAAAACCATTTCACATCACATTTGTGGGTCTTGGTCTTCAACACGATCTGTGAAATTTTGAGCTGTCTGTGTTTGCTACAAGAGGAGATATCACAAAGTATGCGCTTTTGTTGTCTGCATTGGTTTCACTGCATTTTGGCCTAAAATGAGCATTTGCTGTTTTCTGTTAAACACAACATGGGAGAAAAACCATTTCACATCAAATTTGTGGGTCTTGGTCTTCAAAACAATCAGTGAAATTTTGAGCTGTCTGTGTTTGCTACAAGAGGAAATATTACAAAGTATGCGCTTTTGTTGTTTCCATTGCTTTCAATGCATTATGGCCTAAAATGAGCATTTGCTGTTTTCTCTTAAACGCAACATGGGAGAAAAACCATTTCACATCGTATTTTTGTGGGTCTCGGCCTTCAACACAATCTGTGAAATTTTGAGCTGTCTGTGTTTGCTACAAGAAGAGATATCACAAAGTATGCACTTTTGTTGTTTCCATTGGTTTCAATGCATTTTGGCCTAAAATGAGTATTTGCTGTTTTCTGTTAAACACAATATGGGAGAAAAAAAATTTCACATCAAATTTGTGGGTCTTGGTCTTCAACACAATCTGTGAAATTTTGAGCTGTCTGTGTTTGCTACAAGAGGAGATATGACAAAGTAAGCGTTTTTGTTGTTTACATTGGTTTCAATGCATTTTGGCCTAAAATGAGCATTTGCTGTTTTCTCTTAAACGCAACATGGAAGAAAAACCATTTCACATCAAATTTGTGGGTCTTGGCCTTCAACACAATCTGTGAAATTTTGAGCTGTCAGTGTTTGCTACAAGAGGAGATATCACAAAGTATGCGCTTTTGTTGTTTGCATTGGTTTCAAAGCATTTTGGCCTAAAATGAGCATTTGCTGTTTTCTGTTAAACACAACATGGGAGAAAAACCATTTCACATCAAATTTGTGGGTCTTGGTCTACAAAACAATCAGTGATATTTTGAGCTGTCTGTGTTTGCTACAAGAGGAGATATCACAAAGTATGCACTTTTGTTTGTTTCCATTGGTTTCAATGCATTTTGTCCTAAAATGATCATTTGCTGTTTTCTCTTAAACGCAAAATGGAAGAAAAACTATTTCACGTGAAATTTGTGGGTCTTGGTCTTCAACACGATCTGTGAAATTTTGAGCTGTCTGTGTTTGCTACAAGAGGAGATATCACAAAGTATGCACTTTTGTTAGTTTCCATTGGTTTCAATGCATTTTGGCCTAAAATGAGCATTTGCTGTTTTCTCTTAAACGCAACATGGAAGAAAAACCATTTCACATCACATTTGTGGGTCTTGGTCTTCAACACATTCATTGAAATTTTGAGCTGTCTGTATTTGCTACAAGAGGAGATATCACAAAGTATGTGCTTTTGTTGTTTCCATTGGTTTCAATGTATTTTGGCTTAAAACGAGCATTTGCTGTTTTCTCTTAAACGCAACATGGGAGAAAAACCATTTCACATCAAATTTGTGGGTCTTGGTCTTCAACACAATCTGTGAAATTTTGAGCTGTCTGTGTTTGCTACAAGACGAGATATGACGAAGTAAGCGTTTTTGTTGTTTATATTGGTTTCAATGCATTTTGGCCTAAAATGAGCATTTGCTATTTTCTCTTAAACGCAACATGGAAGAAAAACCATTTCACATCATATTTGTGGGTCTTGGCCTTCAACACAATCTGTGAAAATTTGAGCTGTCTGTGTTTGCTATAAGAGGAGATATCACAAAGTTAGCACTTTTGTTGTTTCCATTTGTTTCAATGCATTTTGGCGTAAAAAGAGCATTTGCTGTTTTCTCTTAAACGCAACATTGGAGAAAAAACTTTTTCATCAAATTTGTGGGTCTTGGTCTTCAACACAATCTTTAAAATTTTGAGCTGTCTGTGTTTGCTACAAGAGGAGATATCACAAAGTATGCACTAATGTTGTTTACATTGGTTTCAATGCATTTTGGCCTAAAACAAGCATTTGCTGTTTTCTCTTAAACGCAACATGGGAGAAAAACCATTTCACATCACATTTGTAGGTCCTGGTCTTCAACACAATCTGTGAAATTTTGAGCTGTCTGTGTTTGCTACAAGAGTAGATATTACAAAGTATGCGCTTTTGTAGTTTGCATTGGTTTCAAAGCATTTTGGCCTAAAATGAGCATTTGCTGTTTTCTCTTAAACGCAACATGGAAGAAAAACCATTTCACATCACATTTGTGGGTATTGTTCTTCAACACATTCGGTGAAATTTTGAGCTGTCTGTTTTTGCTACAAGAGGAGATATCACGAAGTATGTGCTTTTGTTGTTTCCATTGGTTTCAATGCATTTTGGCCTAAAACGAGCATATGCTGTTTTCTCTTAAACGCAACATGGGAGAAAAACCATTTCACAACATATTTGTGGGTCTTGGCCTTCAACACAATCTGTGTAATTTTGACCTGTCTGTGTTTGCTATAAGAGGAGATATCACAAAGTATGCGCTTTTGTTGTTTCCATTGGTTTCAATGCATTTTGGCCTAAAACATGCATTTGCTGTTTTCTCTTAAACGCAACATGGGAGAAAAACCATTTCACATCATATTTGTGGGTCTTGGCCTTCAACACAATCTGGGAAATTTTGAGCTGTCTGTGTTTGCTACAAGAGGAGATATCACAAAGTATGCGTTTTTGTTGTTTCCATTGGTTTCAATGCATTTTGGACTAAAATGAGCATTTGCTGTTTCTGTTAAACAAAACATGGGAGAAAAACCATTTCAAATCAAATTTGTGGGTCTTGGTCTTCAAAACAATCAGTGAAATTTTGAGCTGTCTGTGTTTGCTACAAGAGGAGATATCACAAAGTATGCACTTTTGTTTGTTTCCATTGGTTTCAATACATTTTGGCCTAAAATGAGCATTTGCTGTTTTCTCTTAAACGCAACATGGAAGAAAAACCATTTCACATCAAATTTGTGGGTCTTGGTCTTCAACACAATCTGTGAAATTTTGAGCTGTCTGTGTTTGCTACAAGAGGAGATATCACAAAGTATGCTCTTTTGCTGTTTCCATTTTTTTCAATGCATTTTGCCCTAAAACAAGCATTTGCTGTTTTCTCTGAAACGCAACATGGGAGATAAACACTTTCACATCACATTTGTGGGTGTTGGTCTTCAACACAATCTGAAATTTTGAGCAGTCTATTTTTGCTATAAGAGGGGATATCACAAAGTATGCGCTTTTGTTGTTTCCATTGGTTTCAATGAATTTTGGCCTAAAACAAGCATTTTTGCTGTTTTCTCTTAAAACGGAACATGGGAGAAAAACCATTTCACATCACATTTGTGGGTCTTGGTCTTCAACACAATCTTTGAAATCTTGAGCTGTCTGTGTTTGCTACAAGAGGAGATATCACAAAGTAGGCGCTTTGTTGTTTCCATTGGTTTCAATGCATTTTGGCCTAAAATGGGCATTTGCTATTTTCTCTTAAATGCAACATGGGAGAAAAACCATTTCACATCACATTTGTGGGTCTTGGTCTTCAACACGATCTGTGAAATTTTGAGCTGTCTGTGTTTGCTACAAGAGGAGATATCACAAAGTATGCGCTTTTGTTGTCTGCATTGGTTTCAAAGCATTTTGGCCTAAAATGAGCACTTGCTGTTTTCTGTTAAACACAACATGGGAGAAAAACCATTTCACATCAAATTTGTGGGTCTTGGTCTTCAAAACAATCAGTGAAATTTTGAGCTGTCTGTGTTTGCTACAAGAGGAAATATTACAAAGTATGCGCTTTTGTTGTTTCCATTGCTTTCAATGCATTATGGGCTAAAATGAGCATTTGCTGTTTTCTCTTAAACGCAACATGGGAGAAAAACCATTTCACATCGTATTTTTGTGGGTCTTGGCCTTCAACACAATCTGTGAAATTTTGAGCTGTCTGTGTTTGCTACAAGAAGAGATATCACAAAGTATGCACTTTTGTTGTTTCCATTGGTTTCAATGCATTTTGGCCTAAAATGAGCATTTGCTGTTTTCTGTTAAACACAATATGGGAGAAAACAAATTTCACATCAAATTTGTGGGTCTTGGTCTTCAACACAATCTGTGAAATTTTGAGCTGTCTGTGTTTGCTACAAGAGGAGATATGACAAAGTAAGCGTTTTTGTTGTTTACATTGGTTTCAATGCATTTTGGCCTAAAATGAGCATTTGCTGTTTTCTCTTAAATGCAACATGGAAGAAAAACCATTTCACATCAACTTTGTGGGTCTTAGCCTTCAACACAATCTGTGAAAATTTGAGCTGTCTGTGTTTGCTATAAGAGGAGATATCACAAAGTATGCGCTTTTGTTGTTTCCATTGGTTTCAATGCATTTTGGCCTAAAATGAGCATTTGCTGTTTTCTGTTAAACACAACATGGGAGAAAAACCATTTCACATCAAATTTGTGGGTCTTGGTCTTCAACACAATCTGTGAAATTTTGACCTGTCTGTGTTTGCTATAAGAGGAGATATCACAAAGTAAGCGTTTTTGTTGTTTACATTGGTTTCAATGCATTTTGGCCTAAAATGAGCATTTGCTGTTTTCTGTTAAACACAACATGGGAGAAAAACCATTTCACATCAAATTTGTGGGTCTTGGTCTTCAACACAATCTGTGAAATTTTGACCTGTCTGTGTTTGCTATAAGAGGAGATATCACAAAGTATACGTTTTTGTTGTTTCCTTTGGTTTCAATGTATTTTGGCTTAAAATGAGCATTTGCTGTTTTCTCTTAAATGCAACATTGGAGAAAAAACATTTCTCATCACATTTGTGGATCTTGGTCTTCAACACAATCTGTGAAATTTTGAGCTTGTAGTGTTTGCTACAAGAGGAGATATCACAAAGTATGCGCTTTTGTTGTTTGCATTGCTTTCAAAGCATTTTGGCCTAAAATGAGCATTTGCTGTTTTCTGTTAAACACAACATGGGAGAAAACAAATTTCACATCAAATTTGTGGGTCTTGGTCTTCAACACAATCTGTGAAATTTTGAGCTGTCTGTGTTTGCTACAAGAGGAGATATGACAAAGTAAGCGTTTTTGTTGTTTACATTGGTTTCAATGCATTTTGGCCTAAAATGAGCATTTGCTGTTTTCTCTTAAATGCAACATGGAAGAAAAACCATTTCACATCAAATTTGTGGGTCTTAGCCTTCAACACAATCTGTGAAAATTTGAGCTGTCTGTGTTTGCTATAAGAGGAGATATCACAAAGTATGCGCTTTTGTTGTTTCCATTGGTTTCAATGCATTTTGGCCTAAAATGAGCATTTGCTGTTTTCTGTTAAACACAACATGGGAGAAAAACCATTTCACATCAAATTTGTGGGTCTTGGTCTTCAACACAATCTGTGAAATTTTGACCTGTCTGTGTTTGCTATAAGAGGAGATATCACAAAGTAAGCGTTTTTGTTGTTTACATTGGTTTCAATGCATTTTGGCCTAAAATGAGCATTTGCTGTTTTCTGTTAAACACAACATGGGAGAAAAACCATTTCACATCAAATTTGTGGGTCTTGGTCTTCAACACAATCTGTGAAATTTTGACCTGTCTGTGTTTGCTATAAGAGGAGATATCACAAAGTATACGTTTTTGTTGTTTCCTTTGGTTTCAATGTATTTTGGCTTAAAATGAGCATTTGCTGTTTTCTCTTAAATGCAACATTGGAGAAAAAACATTTCTCATCACATTTGTGGATCTTGGTCTTCAACACAATCTGTGAAATTTTGAGCTTGTAGTGTTTGCTACAAGAGGAGATATCACAAAGTATGCGCTTTTGTTGTTTGCATTGCTTTCAAAGCATTTTGGCCTAAAATGAGCATTTGCTGTTTTCTGTTAAACACAACATGGGAGAAAAACCATTTCACATCACATTTGTGGGTCTTGGTCTTCAAAACAATCAGTGATATTTTGAGCTGTCTGTGTTTGCTACAAGAGGAGATATCACAAAGTATGCACTTTTGTTTGTTTCCATTGGTTTCAATGCATTTTGTCCTAAAATGATCATTTGCTGTTTTCTCTTAAACGCAAAATGGAAGAAAAACTATTTCACATCAAATTTGTGGGTCTTGGTCTTCAACACGATCTGTGAAATTTTGAGCTGTCTGTGTTTGCTACAAGAGGAGATATCACAAAGTATGTGCTTTTGTTGTTTCCATTGGTTTCAATGTATTTTGGCTTAAAATGAGCATTTGCTGTTTTCTCTTAAACGCAACATTGGAGAAAAAACATTTCTCATCACATTTGTGGATCTTGGTCTTCAACACAATCTGTGAAATTATGAGCTGTCTATGTTTGCTGCAAGAGGAGATATCACAAAGTATGCACTTTTGTTGTTTCCATTTGTTTCAATGCATTTTGGCGTAAAAAGAGCATTTGCTGTTTTCTCTTAAACGCAACATTGGAGAAAAAACATTTTCAACAAATTTGTGGGTCTTGGTCTTCAACACAATCTTTAAAATTTTGAGCTGTCTGTGTTTGCTACAAGAGGAGATATCACAAAGTATGCACTAATGTTGTTTACATTGGTTTCAATGCATTTTGGCCTAAAACAAGCATTTGCTGTTTTCTCTTAAACACAACATGGGAGAAAAACCATTTCACATCACATTTGTGGGTCTTGGTCTTCAACACAATCTGTGAAATTTTGAGCTGTCTGTGTTTGCTACAAGAGGAGATATCACAAAGTATGCTCTTTTGTTGTTTCCATTGGTTTCAATGCATTTTGGCCTAAAACGAGCATTTTCTGTTTTCTCTTAAACGCAACATGGGAGAAAAAACATTTATCATCACATTTGTGGGTCTTGGTCTTCAACACAATCTGTGAAATTTTGAGCTGTCTGTGTTTGCTACAAGAGGAGATATCACAAAGTATGCTCTTTTGTTGTTTCCATTGGTTTCAATGCTTTTTGGCCTAAAACGAGCATTTGCTGTTTTCTCTGAAATGCAACATGGGAGAAAAACAATTTCACATCACATTTGTGGGTGTTGGTCTTCAACACAATCTGAAATTTTGAGCAGTCTATTTTTGCTACAAGAGGGGATATCACAAAGTATGCGCTTTTGTTGTTTCCATTGGTTTCAATGCATTTTGGCCTAAAACAAGCATTTTTGCTGTTTTCTCTTAAAACGGAACATTGGAGAAAAACCATTTCACATCACATTTTTGGGTCTTGGTCTTCAACACAATCTTTGAAATCTTGAGCTGTCTGTGTTTGCTACAAGAGGAGATATCACAAAGTATGCGCTTTGTTGTTTCCATTGGTTTCAATGCATTTTGGCCTAAAATGGGCATTTGCTGTTTTCTCTTAAATGCAACATGGTAGAAAAACCATTTCACATCGTATTTGTGGGTCTTGGCCTTCAACACAATCTGTGAAATTTTGAGCTGTCTGTGTTTGCTACAAGAGGAAATATTACAAAGTATGCACTTTTGTTGTTTCCATTGGTTTAAATACATTTTGGTCTAAATTGAGCATTTGATGTTTTCTCTTAAATGCAACATTGGAGAAAAAACATTTCTCATCACATTTGTGGGTCTTGGTCTTCAACACAATCTGTGAAATTTAGAGCTGTCTGTGTTTGCTACAAGAGGAGATATCACAAAGTATGCGCTTTTGTTGTTTGCATTGGTTTCAAAGCATTTTGGCCTAAAATGAGCATTTGCTGTTTTCTCTTAAACGCAACATGGAAGAAAAACCATTTCACATCACATTTGTGGGTCTTGGTCTTCAACACATTCGGTGAAATTTTGAGCTGTCTGTATTTGCTACAAGAGGAGATATCACAAAGTATGTGCTTTTGTTGTTTCCATTGGTTTCAATGCATTTTGGCCTAAAACGAGCATATGCTGTTTTCTCTTAAACGCAACATGGGAGAAAAACCATTTCACAACATATTTGTGGGTCTTGGCCTTCAACACAATCTGTGAAATTTTGACCTGTCTGTGTTTGCTATAAGAGGAGATATCACAAAGTATGCGCTTTTGTTGTTTCCATTAGTTTCAATGCATTTTGGCCTAAAACAAGCATTTGCTGTTTTATCTTAAATGCAACATGGGAGAAAAGCCATTTCACATCATATTTGTGGGTCTTGGCCTTCAACACAATCTGTGAAATTTTGAGCTGTCTGTGTTTGCTACAAGAGGAGATATCACAAAGTATGCGTTTTTGTTGTTTCCATTGGTTTCAATGCATTTTGGACTAAAATGAGCATTTGCTGTTTCTGTTAAACACAACATGGGAGAAAAACCATTTCACATCAAATTTGTGGGTCTTGGTCTTCAAAACAATCAGTGAAATTTTGAGCTGTCTGTGTTTGCTACAAGAGGAGATATCACAAAGTATGCACTTTTGTTTGTTTCCATTGGTTTCAATGCATTTTGGCCTAAAATGAACATTTGCTGTTTTCTCTTAAACGCAACATGGAAGAAAAACCATTTCACATCAAATTTGTGGGTCTTGGTCTTCAACACAATCTGTGAAATTTTGAGCTGTCTGTGTTTGCTACAAGAGGAGATATCACAAAGTATGCTCTTTTGCTGTTTCCATTGGTTTCAATGCATTTTGGCCTAAAACAAGCATTTGCTGTTTTCTCTGAAACGCAACATGGGAGAAAAACAATTTCACATCACATTTGTGGGTGTTGGTCTTCAACACAATCTAAAATTTTGAGCAGTCTATTTTTGCTACAAGAGGGGATATCACAAAGTATGCTCTTTTGCTGTTTCCATTGGTTTCAATGAATTTTGGCCTAAAACAAGCATTTTTGCTGTTTTCTCTTAAAACGGAACATGGGAGAAAAACCATTTCACATCACATTTGTGGGTCTTGGTCTTCAACACAATCTTTGAAATCTTGAGCTGTCTGTGTTTGCTACAAGAGGAGATATCACAAAGTATGCGCTTTGTTGTTTCCATTGGTTTCAATGCATTTTGGCCTAAAATGAGCATTTGCTGTTTTCTCTTAAACGCAACATGGGAGAAAAAACATTTCACATCGTATTTTTGTGGGTCTTGGCCTTCAACACAATCTGTGAAATTTTGAGCTGTCTGTGTTTGCTACAAGAGGAGATATCACAAAGTATGCACTTTTGTTGTTTCCATTGGTTTCAATGCATTTTGGCCTAAAATGAGCATTTGCTGTTTTCTGTTAAACACAATATGGGAGAAAAAAAATTTCACATCAAATTTGTGGGTCTTGGTCTTCAACAGAATCTGTGAAATTTTGAGCTGTCTGTGTTTGCTACAAGAGGAGATATGACAAAGTAAGCGTTTTTGTTGTTTACATTGGTTTCAATGCATTTTGGCCTAAAATGAGCATTTGCTGTTTTCTCTTAAACGCAACATGGAAGAAAAACCATTTCACATCAAATTTGTGGGTCTTGGCCTTCAACACAATCTGTGAAAATTTGAGCTGTCTGTGTTTGCTATAAGAGGAGATATCACAAAGTATGCACTTTTGTTGTTTCCATTGGTTTCAATGCATTTTGGCCTAAAATGAGCATTTGCTGTTTTCTGTTAAACACAACATGGGAGAAAAACCATTTCACATCAAATTTGTGGGTCTTGGTCTTCAACACAATCTGTGAAATTTTGACATGTCTGTGTTTGCTATAAGAGGAGATATCACAAAGTATACGTTTTTGTTGTTTCCTTTGGTTTCAATGTATTTTGGCTTAAAATGAGCATTTGCTGTTTTCTCTTCAATGCAACATTGGAGAAAAAACATTTCTCATCACATTTGTGGGTCTTGGTCTTCAAAACAATCAGTGAAATTTTTAGCTGTCTGTGTTTGCTACAAGAGGAGATATCACAAAGTATGCACTTTTGTTTGTTTCCATTGGTTTCAATGCATTTTGTCCTAAAATGAGCATTTGCTGTTTTCTCTTAAATGCAAAATGGTAGAAAAACTATTTCACATCAAATTTGTGGGTCTTGGTCTTCAACACGATCTGTGAAATTTTGAGCTGTCTGTGTTTGCTACAAGAGGAGATATCACAAAGTATGCACTTTTGTTAGTTTCCATTGGTTTCAATGCATTTTGGCCTAAAATGAGCATTTGCTGTTTTCTCTTAAACGCAACATGGAAGAAAAACCATTTCACATCAAATTTGTGGGACTTGGTCTTCAACACATTCAGTGAAATTTTGAGCTGTCTGTATTTGCTACAAGAGGAGATATCACAAAGTATGTGCTTTTGTTGTTTCCATTGGTTTCAATGCATTTTGGCCTACAACGAGCATATGCTGTTTTCTCTTAAACCCAACATGGGAGAAAAACCATTTCACAACATATTTGTGGGTCTTGGCCTTCAACACAATCTGTGAAATTTTGACCTGTTTGTGTTTGCTATAAGAGGAGATATCACAAAGTATGTGCTTTTGTTGTTTCCATTGGTTTCAATGTATTTTGGCTTAAAACGAGCATTTGCTGTTTTCTCTTAAACGCAACATTGGAGGAAAAACATTTCTCATCACATTTGTGGATCTTGGTCTTCAACACAATCTGTGAAATTTTGAGCTGTCTATGTTTGCTGCAAGAGGAGATATCACAAAGTATGCACTTTTGTTGTTTCCATTTGTTTCAATGCATTTTGGCATAAAAAGAGCATTTGCTGTTTTCTCTTAAACGCAACATTGGAGAAAAAACATTTTCAACAAATTTGTGGGTCTTGGTCTTCAACACAATCTTTAAAATTTTGAGCTGTCTGTGTTTGCTACAAGAGGACATATCACAAAGTATGCTCTTTTGTTGTTTCCATTGGTTTCAATGCATTTTGGCCTAAAACGAGCATTTGCTGTTTTCTCTTAAACGCAACATGGGAGAAAAAACATTTATCATCACATTTGTGGGTCTTGGTCTTCAACACAATCTGTGAAATTTTGAGCTGTCTGTGTTTGCTACAAGAGGAAATATCACAAAGTATGCTCTTTTGTTGTTTCCATTGGTTTCAATGCATTTTGGCCTAAAACGAGCATATGCTGTTTTCTCTTAAACGCAACATGGGAGAAAAACCATTTCACAACATATTTGTGGGTCTTGGCCTTCAACACAATCTGTGAAATTTTGACCTGTCTGTGTTTGCTACAAGAGGAGATATCACAAAGTATGCGCTTTGTTGTTTCCATTGGTTTCAATGCATTTTGGCCTAAAATGGGCATTTGCTGTTTTCTCTTAAATGCAACATGGTAGAAAAACCATTTCACATCGTATTTGTGGGTCTTGGCCTTCAACACAATCTGTGAAATTTTGAGCTGTCTGTGTTTGCTACAAGAGGAAATATTACAAAGTATGCACTTTTGTTGTTTCCATTGGTTTAAATACATTTTGGTCTAAATTGAGCATTTGATGTTTTCTCTTAAATGCAACATTGGAGAAAAAACATTTCTCATCACATTTGTGGGTCTTGGTCTTCAACACAATCTGTGAAATTTAGAGCTGTCTGTGTTTGCTACAAGAGGAGATATCACAAAGTATGCGCTTTTGTTGTTTGCATTGGTTTCAAAGCATTTTGGCCTAAAATGAGCATTTGCTGTTTTCTCTTAAACGCAACATGGAAGAAAAACCATTTCACATCACATTTGTGGGTCTTGGTCTTCAACACATTCGGTGAAATTTTGAGCTGTCTGTATTTGCTACAAGAGGAGATATCACAAAGTATGTGCTTTTGTTGTTTCCATTGGTTTCAATGCATTTTGGCCTAAAACGAGCATATGCTGTTTTCTCTTAAACGCAACATGGGAGAAAAACCATTTCACAACATATTTGTGGGTCTTGGCCTTCAACACAATCTGTGAAATTTTGACCTGTCTGTGTTTGCTATAAGAGGAGATATCACAAAGTATGCGCTTTTGTTGTTTCCATTAGTTTCAATGCATTTTGGCCTAAAACAAGCATTTGCTGTTTTATCTTAAATGCAACATGGGAGAAAAGCCATTTCACATCATATTTGTGGGTCTTGGCCTTCAACACAATCTGTGAAATTTTGAGCTGTCTGTGTTTGCTACAAGAGGAGATATCACAAAGTATGCGTTTTTGTTGTTTCCATTGGTTTCAATGCATTTTGGACTAAAATGAGCATTTGCTGTTTCTGTTAAACACAACATGGGAGAAAAACCATTTCACATCAAATTTGTGGGTCTTGGTCTTCAAAACAATCAGTGAAATTTTGAGCTGTCTGTGTTTGCTACAAGAGGAGATATCACAAAGTATGCACTTTTGTTTGTTTCCATTGGTTTCAATGCATTTTGGCCTAAAATGAACATTTGCTGTTTTCTCTTAAACGCAACATGGAAGAAAAACCATTTCACATCAAATTTGTGGGTCTTGGTCTTCAACACAATCTGTGAAATTTTGAGCTGTCTGTGTTTGCTACAAGAGGAGATATCACAAAGTATGCTCTTTTGCTGTTTCCATTGGTTTCAATGCATTTTGGCCTAAAACAAGCATTTGCTGTTTTCTCTGAAACGCAACATGGGAGAAAAACAATTTCACATCACATTTGTGGGTGTTGGTCTTCAACACAATCTAAAATTTTGAGCAGTCTATTTTTGCTACAAGAGGGGATATCACAAAGTATGCTCTTTTGCTGTTTCCATTGGTTTCAATGAATTTTGGCCTAAAACAAGCATTTTTGCTGTTTTCTCTTAAAACGGAACATGGGAGAAAAACCATTTCACATCACATTTGTGGGTCTTGGTCTTCAACACAATCTTTGAAATCTTGAGCTGTCTGTGTTTGCTACAAGAGGAGATATCACAAAGTATGCGCTTTGTTGTTTCCATTGGTTTCAATGCATTTTGGCCTAAAATGAGCATTTGCTGTTTTCTCTTAAACGCAACATGGGAGAAAAAACATTTCACATCGTATTTTTGTGGGTCTTGGCCTTCAACACAATCTGTGAAATTTTGAGCTGTCTGTGTTTGCTACAAGAGGAGATATCACAAAGTATGCACTTTTGTTGTTTCCATTGGTTTCAATGCATTTTGGCCTAAAATGAGCATTTGCTGTTTTCTGTTAAACACAATATGGGAGAAAAAAAATTTCACATCAAATTTGTGGGTCTTGGTCTTCAACAGAATCTGTGAAATTTTGAGCTGTCTGTGTTTGCTACAAGAGGAGATATGACAAAGTAAGCGTTTTTGTTGTTTACATTGGTTTCAATGCATTTTGGCCTAAAATGAGCATTTGCTGTTTTCTCTTAAACGCAACATGGAAGAAAAACCATTTCACATCAAATTTGTGGGTCTTGGCCTTCAACACAATCTGTGAAAATTTGAGCTGTCTGTGTTTGCTATAAGAGGAGATATCACAAAGTATGCACTTTTGTTGTTTCCATTGGTTTCAATGCATTTTGGCCTAAAATGAGCATTTGCTGTTTTCTGTTAAACACAACATGGGAGAAAAACCATTTCACATCAAATTTGTGGGTCTTGGTCTTCAACACAATCTGTGAAATTTTGACATGTCTGTGTTTGCTATAAGAGGAGATATCACAAAGTATACGTTTTTGTTGTTTCCTTTGGTTTCAATGTATTTTGGCTTAAAATGAGCATTTGCTGTTTTCTCTTCAATGCAACATTGGAGAAAAAACATTTCTCATCACATTTGTGGGTCTTGGTCTTCAAAACAATCAGTGAAATTTTTAGCTGTCTGTGTTTGCTACAAGAGGAGATATCACAAAGTATGCACTTTTGTTTGTTTCCATTGGTTTCAATGCATTTTGTCCTAAAATGAGCATTTGCTGTTTTCTCTTAAATGCAAAATGGTAGAAAAACTATTTCACATCAAATTTGTGGGTCTTGGTCTTCAACACGATCTGTGAAATTTTGAGCTGTCTGTGTTTGCTACAAGAGGAGATATCACAAAGTATGCACTTTTGTTAGTTTCCATTGGTTTCAATGCATTTTGGCCTAAAATGAGCATTTGCTGTTTTCTCTTAAACGCAACATGGAAGAAAAACCATTTCACATCAAATTTGTGGGACTTGGTCTTCAACACATTCAGTGAAATTTTGAGCTGTCTGTATTTGCTACAAGAGGAGATATCACAAAGTATGTGCTTTTGTTGTTTCCATTGGTTTCAATGCATTTTGGCCTACAACGAGCATATGCTGTTTTCTCTTAAACCCAACATGGGAGAAAAACCATTTCACAACATATTTGTGGGTCTTGGCCTTCAACACAATCTGTGAAATTTTGACCTGTTTGTGTTTGCTATAAGAGGAGATATCACAAAGTATGTGCTTTTGTTGTTTCCATTGGTTTCAATGTATTTTGGCTTAAAACGAGCATTTGCTGTTTTCTCTTAAACGCAACATTGGAGGAAAAACATTTCTCATCACATTTGTGGATCTTGGTCTTCAACACAATCTGTGAAATTTTGAGCTGTCTATGTTTGCTGCAAGAGGAGATATCACAAAGTATGCACTTTTGTTGTTTCCATTTGTTTCAATGCATTTTGGCATAAAAAGAGCATTTGCTGTTTTCTCTTAAACGCAACATTGGAGAAAAAACATTTTCAACAAATTTGTGGGTCTTGGTCTTCAACACAATCTTTAAAATTTTGAGCTGTCTGTGTTTGCTACAAGAGGACATATCACAAAGTATGCTCTTTTGTTGTTTCCATTGGTTTCAATGCATTTTGGCCTAAAACGAGCATTTGCTGTTTTCTCTTAAACGCAACATGGGAGAAAAAACATTTATCATCACATTTGTGGGTCTTGGTCTTCAACACAATCTGTGAAATTTTGAGCTGTCTGTGTTTGCTACAAGAGGAAATATCACAAAGTATGCTCTTTTGTTGTTTCCATTGGTTTCAATGCATTTTGGCCTAAAACGAGCATATGCTGTTTTCTCTTAAACGCAACATGGGAGAAAAACCATTTCACAACATATTTGTGGGTCTTGGCCTTCAACACAATCTGTGAAATTTTGACCTGTCTGTGTTTGCTATAAGAGGAGATATCACAAAGTATGCGCTTTTGTTGTTTCCATTAGTTTCAATGCATTTTGGCCTAAAACAAGCATTTGCTGTTTTATCTTAAATGCAACATGGGAGAAAAGCCATTTCACATCATATTTGTGGGTCTTGGCCTTCAACACAATCTGTGAAATTTTGAGCTGTCTGTGTTTGCTACAAGAGGAGATATCACAAAGTATGCGTTTTTGTTGTTTCCATTGGTTTCAATGCATTTTGGACTAAAATGAGCATTTGCTGTTTCTGTTAAACACAACATGGGAGAAAAACCATTTCACATCAAATTTGTGGGTCTTGGTCTTCAAAACAATCAGTGAAATTTTGAGCTGTCTGTGTTTGCTACAAGAGGAGATATCACAAAGTATGCACTTTTGTTTGTTTCCATTGGTTTCAATGCATTTTGGCCTAAAATGAACATTTGCTGTTTTCTCTTAAACGCAACATGGAAGAAAAACCATTTCACATCAAATTTGTGGGTCTTGGTCTTCAACACAATCTGTGAAATTTTGAGCTGTCTGTGTTTGCTACAAGAGGAGATATCACAAAGTATGCTCTTTTGCTGTTTCCATTGGTTTCAATGCATTTTGGCCTAAAACAAGCATTTTTGCTGTTTTCTCTTAAAACGGAACATGGGAGAAAAACCATTTCACATCACATTTGTGGGTCTTGGTCTTCAACACAATCTTTGAAATCTTGAGCTGTCTGTGTTTGCTACAAGAGGAGATATCACAAAGTATGCGCTTTGTTGTTTCCATTGGTTTCAATGCATTTTGGCCTAAAATGAGCATTTGCTGTTTTCTCTTAAACGCAACATGGGAGAAAAAACATTTCACATCGAATTTTTGTGGGTCTTGGCCTTCAACACAATCTGTGAAATTTTGAGCTGTCTGTGTTTGCTACAAGAGGAGATATGACAAAGTAAGCGTTTTTGTTGTTTACATTGGTTTCAATGCATTTTGGCCTAAAATGAGCATTTGCTGTTTTCTCTTAAACGCAACATGGAAGAAAAACCATTTCACATCAAATTTGTGGGTCTTGGCCTTCAACACAATCTGTGAAAATTTGAGCTGTCTGTGTTTGCTATAAGAGGAGATATCACAAAGTATGCACTTTTGTTGTTTCCATTGGTTTCAATGCATTTTGGCCTAAAATGAGCATTTGCTGTTTTCTGTTAAACACAACATGGGAGAAAAACCTTTTCACATCAAATTTGTGGGTCTTGGTCTTCAACACAATCTGTGAAATTTTGACATGTCTGTGTTTGCTATAAGAGGAGATATCACAAAGTATACGTTTTTGTTGTTTCCTTTGGTTTCAATGTATTTTGGCTTAAAATGAGCATTTGCTGTTTTCTCTTAAATGCAACATTGGAGAAAAAACATTTCTCATCACATTTGTGGGTCTTGGTCTTCAAAACAATCAGTGAAATTTTTAGCTGTCTGTGTTTGCTACAAGAGGAGATATCACAAAGTATGCACTTTTGTTTGTTTCCATTGGTTTCAATGCATTTTGTCCTAAAATGAGCATTTGCTGTTTTCTCTTAAACGCAAAATGGAAGAAAAACTATTTCACATCAAATTTGTGGGTCTTGGTCTTCAACACGATCTGTGAAATTTTGAGCTGTCTGTGTTTGCTACAAGAGGAGATATCACAAAGTATGCACTTTTGTTAGTTTCCATTGGTTTCAATGCATTTTGGCCTAAAATGAGCATTTGCTGTTTTCTCTTAAACGCAACATGGAAGAAAAACCATTTCACATCAAATTTGTGGGACTTGGTCTTCAACACATTCATTGAAATTTTGAGCTGTCTGTATTTGCTACAAGAGGAGATATCACAAAGTATGTGCTTTTGTTGTTTCCATTGGTTTCAATGCATTTTGGCCTACAACGAGCATATGCTGTTTTCTCTTAAACCCAACATGGGAGAAAAACCATTTCACAACATATTTGTGGGTCTTGGCCTTCAACACAATCTGTGAAATTTTGACCTGTTTGTGTTTGCTATAAGAGGAGATATCACAAAGTATGTGCTTTTGTTGTTTCCATTGGTTTCAATGTATTTTGGCTTAAAACGAGCATTTGCTGTTTTCTCTTAAACGCAACATTGGAGGAAAAACATTTCTCATCACATTTGTGGATCTTGGTCTTCAACACAATCTGTGAAATTTTGAGCTGTCTATGTTTGCTGCAAGAGGAGATATCACAAAGTATGCACTTTTGTTGTTTCCATTTGTTTCAATGCATTTTGGCGTAAAAAGAGCATTTGCTGTTTTCTCTTAAACGCAACATTGGAGAAAAAACATTTTCAACAAATTTGTGGGTCTTGGTCTTCAACACAATCTTTAAAATTTTGAGCTGTCTGTGTTTGCTACAAGAGGAGATATCACAAAGTATGCTCTTTTGTTGTTTCCATTGGTTTCAATGCATTTTGGCCTAAAACGAGCATTTGCTGTTTTCTCTTAAACGCAACATGGGAGAAAAAACATTTATCATCACATTTGTGGGTCTTGGTCTTCAACACAATCTGTGAAATTTTGAGCTGTCTGTGTTTGCTACAAGAGGAGATATCACAAAGTATGCTCTTTTGTTGTTTCCATTGGTTTCAATGCTTTTTGGCCTAAAACGAGCATTTGCTGTTTTCTCTGAAATGCAACATGGGAGAAAAACAATTTCACATCACATTTGTGGGTGTTGGTCTTCAACACAATCTGAAATTTTGAGCAGTCTATTTTTGCTACAAGAGGGGATATCACAAAGTATGCGCTTTTGTTGTTTCCATTGGTTTCAATGCATTTTGGCCTAAAACAAGCATTTTTGCTGTTTTCTCTTAAAACGGAACATTGGAGAAAAACCATTTCACATCACATTTTTGGGTCTTGGTCTTCAACACAATCTTTGAAATCTTGAGCTGTCTGTGTTTGCTACAAGAGGAGATATCACAAAGTATGCGCTTTGTTGTTTCCATTGGTTTCAATGCATTTTGGCCTAAAATGGGCATTTGCTGTTTTCTCTTAAATGCAACATGGTAGAAAAACCATTTCACATCGTATTTGTGGGTCTTGGCCTTCAACACAATCTGTGAAATTTTGAGCTGTCTGTGTTTGCTACAAGAGGAGATATCACAAAGTATGCGCTTTTGTTGTTTCCTTTGGTTTCAATGCATTTTTGCCTAAAATGAGCATTTGCTGTTTTCTGTTAAACACAACATGGGAGAAAAACCATTTCACATCAAATTTGTGGGATTTGGTCTTCAACAAAATCTGTGAAATTTTGAGCTGTCTTTGTTTGCTACAAGAGGAAATATTACAAAGGATGCACTTTTGTTGTTTCCATTGGTTTAAATACATTTTGGTCTAAATTGAGCATTTGATGTTTTCTCTTAAACGCAACATTGGAGAAAAAACATTTCTCATCACATTTGTTGGTCTTGGTCTTCAACACAATCTGTGAAAATTTGAGCTGTCTGTGTTTGCTACAAGAGTAGATATTACAAAGTATGCACTTTTGTTGTTTCCATTGGTTTAAATACATTTTGGTGTAAATTGAGCATTTGATGTTTTCTCTTAAATGCAACATTGGAGAAAAAACATTTCTCATCACATTTGTGGGTCTTGGTCTTCAACACAATCTGTGAAATTTTGAGCTGTCTGTGTTTGCTACAAGAGGAGATATCACAAAGTATGCGCTTTTGTTAGTTTCCATTGGTTTCAAAGCATTTTGGCCTAAAATGAGCATTTGCTGTTTTCTCTTAAACGCAACATGGAAGAAAAACCATTTCACATCACATTTGTGGGTCTTGGTTTTCAACACATTCGGTGAAATTTTGAGCTGTCTGTATTTGCTACAAGAGGAGATATCACAAAGTATGTGCTTTTGTTGTTTCCATTGGTTTCAATGCATTTTGGCCTAAAACGAGCATATGCTGTTTTCTCTTAAACGCAACATGGGAGAAAAACCATTTCACAACATATTTGTGGGTCTTGGCCTTCAACACAATCTGTGAAATTTTGACCTGTCTGTGTTTGCTATAAGAGGAGATATCACAAAGTATGCGCTTTTGTTGTTTCCATTAGTTTCAATGCATTTTGGCCTAAAACAAGCATTTGCTGTTTTATCTTAAATGCAACATGGGAGAAAAGCCATTTCACATCATATTTGTGGGTCTTGGCCTTCAACACAATCTGTGAAACTTTGAGCTGTCTGTGTTTGCTACAAGAGGAGATATCACAAAGTATGCGTTTTTGTTGTTTCCATTGGTTTCAATGCATTTTGGACTAAAATGAGCATTTGCTGTTTCTGTTAAACACAACATGGGAGAAAAACCATTTCACATCAAATTTGTGGGTCTTGGTCTTCAAAACAATCAGTGAAATTTTGAGCTGTCTGTGTTTGCTACAAGAGGAGATATCACAAAGTATGCACTTTTGTTTGTTTCCATTGGTTTCAATGCATTTTGGCCTAAAATGAACATTTGCTGTTTTCTCTTAAACGCAACATGGAAGAAAAACCATTTCACATCAAATTTGTGGGTCTTGGTCTTCAACACAATCTGTGAAATTTTGAGCTGTCTGTGTTTGCTACAAGAGGAGATATCACAAAGTATGCTCTTTTGCTGTTTCCATTGGTTTCAATGCATTTTGGCCTAAAACAAGCATTTGCTGTTTTCTCTGAAACGCAACATGGGAGAAAAACAATTTCACATCACATTTGTGGGTGTTGGTCTTCAACACAATCTAAAATTTTGAGCAGTCTATTTTTGCTACAAGAGGGGATATCACAAAGTATGCTCTTTTGCTGTTTCCATTGGTTTCAATGAATTTTGGCCTAAAACAAGCATTTTTGCTGTTTTCTCTTAAAACGGAACATGGGAGAAAAACCATTTCACATCACATTTGTGGGTCTTGGTCTTCAACACAATCTTTGAAATCTTGAGCTGTCTGTGTTTGCTACAAGAGGAGATATCACAAAGTATGTGCTTTGTTGTTTCCATTGGTTTCAATGCATTTTGGCCTAAAATGAGCATTTGCTGTTTTCTCTTAAACGCAACATGGGAGAAAAAACATTTCACATCGTATTTTTGTGGGTCTTGGCCTTCAACACAATCTGTGAAATTTTGAGCTGTCTGTGTTTGCTACAAGAGGAGATATCACAAAGTATGCACTTTTGTTGTTTCCATTGGTTTCAATGCATTTTGGCCTAAAATGAGCATTTGCTGTTTTCTGTTAAACACAATATGGGAGAAAAAAAAGTTCACATCAAATTTGTGGGTCTTGGTCTTCAACACAATCTGTGAAATTTTGAGCTGTCTGTGTTTGCTACAAGAGGAGATATGACAAAGTAAGCGTTTTTGTTGTTTACATTGGTTTCAATGCATTTTGGCCTAAAATGAGCATTTGCTGTTTTCTCTTAAACGCAACATGGAAGAAAAACCATTTCACATCAAATTTGTGGGTCTTGGCCTTCAACACAATCTGTGAAAATTTGAGCTGTCTGTGTTTGCTATAAGAGGAGATATCACAAAGTATGCACTTTTGTTGTTTCCATTGGTTTCAATGCATTTTGGCCTAAAATGAGCATTTGCTGTTTTCTGTTAAACACAACATGGGAGAAAAACCATTTCACATCAAATTTGTGGGTCTTGATCTTCAACACAATCTGTGAAATTTTGACATGTCTGTGTTTGCTATAAGAGGAGATATCACAAAGTATACGTTTTTGTTGTTTCCTTTGGTTTCAATGTATTTTGGCTTAAAATGAGCATTTGCTGTTTTCTCTTAAATGCAACATTGGAGAAAAAACATTTCTCATCACATTTGTGGGTCTTGGTCTTCAAAACAATCAGTGAAATTTTTAGCTGTCTGTGTTTGCTACAAGAGGAGATATCACAAAGTATGCACTTTTGTTTGTTTCCATTGGTTTCAATGCATTTTGTCCTAAAATGAGCATTTGCTGTTTTCTCTTAAACGCAAAATGGAAGAAAAACTATTTCACATCAAATTTGTGGGTCTTGGTCTTCAACACGATCTGTGAAATTTTGAGCTGTCTGTGTTTGCTACAAGAGGAGATATCACAAAGTATGCACTTTTGTTAGTTTCCATTGGTTTCAATGCATTTTGGCCTAAAATGAGCATTTGCTGTTTTCTCTTAAACGCAACATGGAAGAAAAACCATTTCACATCAAATTTGTGGGACTTGGTCTTCAACACATTCGGTGAAATTTTGAGCTGTCTTTATTTGCTACAAGAGGAGATATCACAAAGTATGTGCTTTTGTTGTTTCCATTGGTTTCAATGCATTTTGGCCTACAACGAGCATATGCTGTTTTCTCTTAAACCCAACATGGGAGAAAAACCATTTCACAACATATTTGTGGGTCTTGGCCTTCAACACAATCTGTGAAATTTTGACCTGTTTGTGTTTGCTATAAGAGGAGATATCACAAAGTATGTGCTATTGTTGTTTCCATTGGTTTCAATGTATTTTGGCTTAAAACGAGCATTTGCTGTTTTCTCTTAAACGCAACATTGGAGGAAAAACATTTCTCATCACATTTGTGGATCTTGGTCTTCAACACAATCTGTGAAATTTTGAGCTGTCTATGTTTGCTGCAAGAGGAGATATCACAAAGTATGCACTTTTGTTGTTTCCATTTGTTTCAATGCATTTTGGCGTAAAAAGAGCATTTGCTGTTTTCTCTTAAATGCAACATTGGAGAAAAAACATTTTCAACAAATTTGTTGGTCTTGAACTTCAACACAATCTTTAAAATTTTGAGCTGTCTGTGTTTGCTACAAGAGGAGATATCACAAAGTATGCACTAATGTTGTTTACATTGGTTTCAATGCATTTTGGCCTAAAACAAGCATTTGCTGTGTTCTCTTAAACGCAACATGGGAAAAAAACCATTTCACATCGTATTTGTGGGTCTTGGCCTTCAACACAATCTTTGAAATCTTGAGCTGTCTGTGTTTGCTACAAGAGGAGATATCACAAAGTATGCGCTTTGTTGTTTCCATTGGTTTCAATGCATTTTGGCCTAAAATGAGCATTTGCTGTTTTCTGTTAAACACAACATGGGAGAAAAACCATTTCACATCAAATTTGTGGGTCTTGGTCTTCAACACAATCTGTGAAATTTTGAGCTGTCTGTGTTTGCTACAAGACGAGATATGACAAAGTAAGCGTTTTTGTTGTTTACATTGGTTTCAATGCATTTTGGCCTAAAATGAGCATTTGCTGTTTTCTCTTTAAACAGAACATGGGAGAAAAACCATTTCACATCACATTTGTAGGATTTGGTCTTCAACACAATCTGTGAAATTTTGAGCTGTCTGTGTTTGCTACAAGAGGAGATATTACTAAGTATGCACTTTTGTTGTTTCCATTGGTTTAAATACATTTTGGTCTAAATTGAGCATTTGATGTTTTCTCTTAAACGCAACATTGGAGAAAAAACATTTCTCATCACATTTGTTGGTCTTGGTCTTCAACACAATCTGTGAAAATTTGAGCTGTCTGTGTTTGCTACAAGAGTAGATATTACAAAGTATGCACTTTTGTTGTTTCCATTGGTTTAAATACATTTTGGTCTAAATTGAGCATTTGATGTTTTATCTTAAATGCAAAATTGGAGAAAAAACATTTCTCATCACATTTGTGGGTCTTGGTCTTCAACACAATCTGTGAAATTTTGAGCTGTCTGGTTTTGCTACAAGAGGAGATATCACAAAGTATGCGCTTTTGTTGTTTGCATTGGTTTCAAAGCACTTTGGCCTAAAATGAGCATTTGCTGTTTTCTCTTAAACGCAACATGGAAGAAAAACCATTTCACATCACATTTGTGGGTCTTGGTCTTCAACACATTCGGTGAAATTTTGAGCTGTCTGTATTTGCTACAAGAGGAGATATCACAAAGTATGTGCTTTTGTTGTTTCCATTGGTTTCAATGCATTTTGGCCTAAAACAAGCATTTGCTGTTTTATCTTAAACGCAACATGGGAGAAAAACCATTTCACATCTTATTTGTGGGTCTTGGCCTTCAACACAATCTGTGAAATTTTGAGCTGTCTGTGTTTGCTACAAGAGGAGATATCACAAAGTATGCGTTTTTGTTGTTTCCATTGGTTTCAATGCATTTTGGACTAAAATGAGCATTTGCTGTTTCTGTTAAACACAAGATGGGAGAAAAACCATTTCACATCAAATTTGTGGGTCTTGGTCTTCAAAACAATCAGTGACATTTTGAGCTGTCTGTGTCTGCTACAAGAGGAGATATCACAAAGTATGCACTTTTGTTTGTTTCCATTGGTTTCAATGCATTTTGGCCTAAAATGAGCATTTGCTGTTTTCTCTTAAACGCAACATGGAAGAAAAACTATTTCACATCAAATTTGTGGGTCTTGGTCTTCAACACGATCTGTGAAATTTTGAGCTGTCTGTGTTTGCTACAAGAGGAGATATCACAAAGTATGCACTTTTGTTAGTTTCCATTGGTTTTAATGCATTTTGGCCTAAAATGAGCATTTGCTGTTTTCTCTTAAACGCAACATGGAAGAAAAACCATTTCACATCAAATTTGTGGGACTTGGTCTTCAACACATTCGGTGAAATTTTGAGCTGTCTTTATTTGCTACAAGAGGAGATATCACAAAGTATGTGCTTTTGTTGTTTCCATTGGTTTCAATGCATTTTGGCCTACAACGAGCATATGCTGTTTTCTCTTAAACCCAACATGGGAGAAAAACCATTTCACAACATATTTGTGGGTCTTGGCCTTCAACACAATCTGTGAAATTTTGACCTGTTTGTGTTTGCTATAAGAGGAGATATCACAAAGTATGTGCTATTGTTGTTTCCATTGGTTTCAATGTATTTTGGCTTAAAACGAGCATTTGCTGTTTTCTCTTAAACGCAACATTGGAGGAAAAACATTTCTCATCACATTTGTGGATCTTGGTCTTCAACACAATCTGTGAAATTTTGAGCTGTCTATGTTTGCTGCAAGAGGAGATATCACAAAGTATGCACTTTTGTTGTTTCCATTTGTTTCAATGCATTTTGGCGTAAAAAGAGCATTTGCTGTTTTCTCTTAAATGCAACATTGGAGAAAAAACATTTTCAACAAATTTGTTGGTCTTGAACTTCAACACAATCTTTAAAATTTTGAGCTGTCTGTGTTTGCTACAAGAGGAGATATCACAAAGTATGCACTAATGTTGTTTACATTGGTTTCAATGCATTTTGGCCTAAAACAAGCATTTGCTGTGTTCTCTTAAACGCAACATGGGAAAAAAACCATTTCACATCGTATTTGTGGGTCTTGGCCTTCAACACAATCTTTGAAATCTTGAGCTGTCTGTGTTTGCTACAAGAGGAGATATCACAAAGTATGCGCTTTTGTTGTTTCCATTGGTTTCAATGCATTTTGGCCTAATATGAGCATTTGCTGTTTTCTGTTAAACACAACATGGGAGAAAAACCGTTTTCACATCAAATTTGTGGGTCTTGGTCTTCAACACAATCTGTGAAATTTTGAGCTGTCTGTGTTTGCTACAAGACGAGATATGACAAAGTAAGCGTTTTTGTTGTTTACATTGGTTTCAATGCATTTTGGCCTAAAATGAGCATTTGCTGTTTTCTCTTTAAACAGAACATGGGAGAAAAACCATTTCACATCACATTTGTAGGATTTGGTCTTCAACACAATCTGTGAAATTTTGAGCTGTCTGTGTTTGCTACAAGAGGAGATATTACTAAGTATGCACTTTTGTTGTTTCCATTGGTTTAAATACATTTTGGTCTAAATTGAGCATTTGATGTTTTCTCTTAAACGCAACATTGGAGAAAAAACATTTCTCATCACATTTGTTGGTCTTGGTCTTCAACACAATCTGTGAAAATTTGAGCTGTCTGTGTTTGCTACAAGAGTAGATATTACAAAGTATGCACTTTTGTTGTTTCCATTGGTTTAAATACATTTTGGTCTAAATTGAGCATTTGATGTTTTATCTTAAATGCAAAATTGGAGAAAAAACATTTCTCATCACATTTGTGGGTCTTGGTCTTCAACACAATCTGTGAAATTTTGAGCTGTCTGGTTTTGCTACAAGAGGAGATATCACAAAGTATGCGCTTTTGTTGTTTGCATTGGTTTCAAAGCACTTTGGCCTAAAATGAGCATTTGCTGTTTTCTCTTAAACGCAACATGGAAGAAAAACCATTTCACAACAAATTTGTGGGTCTTGGCCTTCAACACAATCTGTGAAATTTTGACCTGTCTGTGTTTGCTATAAGAGGAGATATCACAAAGTATGCGCTTTTGTTGTTTCCATTGGTTTCAATGTATTTTGGCTTAAAACGAGCATTTGCTGTTTTCTCTTAAACGCAACATTGGAGAAAAAACATTTCTCATCACATTTGTGGATCTTGGTGTTCAACACAATCTGTGAAATTTTGAGCTGTCTATGTTTGCTGCAAGAGGAGATATCACAAAGTATGCACTTTTGTTGTTTCCATTTGTTTCAATGCATTTTGGCGTAAAAAGAGCATTTGCTGTTTTCTCTTAAACGCAACATTGGAGAAAAAACATTTTCAACAATTTTGTGGGTCTTGGTCTTCAACACAATCTTTAAAATTTTGAGCTGTCTGTGTTTGCTACAAAAGGAGATATCACAAAGTATGCACTAATGTTGTTTACATTGGTTTCAATGCATTTTGGCCTAAAACAAGCATTTGCTGTTTTCTCTTAAACGCAACATGGGAGAAAAACCATTTCACATCACATTTGTGGGTCTTGGTCTTCAACACAATCTGTGAAATTTTGAGCTGTCTGTGTTTGCTAGAATAGTAGATATTACAAAGTATGCACTTTTGTTGTTTCCATTGGTTTCAATGTATTTTGGCTTAAAACGAGCATTTGCTGTTTTCTCTTAAACGCAACATTGGAGGAAAAACATTTCTCATCACATTTGTGGATCTTGGTCTTCAACACAATCTGTGAAATTTTGAGCTGTCTATGTTTGCTGCAAGAGGAGATATCACAAAGTATGCACTTTTGTTGTTTCCATTTGTTTCAATGCATTTTGGCGTAAAAAGAGCATTTGCTGTTTTCTCTTAAACGCAACATTGGAGAAAAAACATTTTCAACAAATTTGTTGGTCTTGGTCTTCAACACAATCTTTAAAATTTTGAGCTGTCTGTGTTTGCTACTAGAGGAGATATCACAAAGTATGCACAAATGTTGTTTACATTGGTTTCAATGCATTTTGGCCTAAAACAAGCATTTGCTGTTTTCTCTTAAATGCAACATGGGAGAAAAACCATTTCACATCACATTTGTGGGTCTTGGTCTTCAACACAATCTGTGAAATTTTGAGCTGTCTGTGTTTGCTAGAATAGTAGATATAACAAAGTATGCACTTTTGTTGTTTCCATTGGTTTAAATACATTTTGGTCTAAATTGAGTATTTGATGTTTTCTCTTAAACGCAACATGGGAGAAAAAACATTTATCATCACATTTGTGGGTCTTGGTCTTCAACACAATCTGTGAAATTTTGAGCTGTCTGTGTTTGCTACAAGAGGAGATATCACAAAGTATGCTCTTTTGTTGTTTCCATTGGTTTCAATGCATTTTGGCCTAAAACAAGCATTTTTGCTGTTTTCTCTTAAAACGGAACATGGGAGAAAAACCATTTCACATCGTATTTGTGGGTCTTGGCCTTCAACACAATCTTTGAAATCTTGAGCTGTCTGTGTTTGCTACAAGAGGAGATATCACAAAGTATGCGCTTTTGTTGTTTCCATTGGTTTCAATGCATTTTGGCCTAAAATGAGCATTTGCTGTTTTCTGTTAAACACAACATGGGAGAAAAACCATTTCACATCAAATTTGTGGGTCTTGGTCTTCAACACAATCTGTGAAATTTTGAGCTGTCTGTGTTTGCTACAAGACGAGATATGACAAAGTAGGCGTTTTTGTTGTTTACATTGGTTTCAATGCATTTTGGCCTAAAATGAGCATTTGCTGTTTTCTCTTAAAACAGAACATGGGAGAAAAACCATTTCACATCACATTTGTGGGTCTTGGTCTTCAACACAATCTTTGAAATCTTGAGCTGTCTGTGTTTGCTACAAGAGGAGATATCACAAAGTATGCGCTTTGTTGTTTCCATTGGTTTCAATGCATTTTGGCCTAAAATGGGCATTTGCTGTTTTCTCTTAAACGCAACATGGTAGAAAAACCATTTCACATCGTATTTGTGGGTCTTGGCCTTCAACACAGTCTGTGAAATTTTGAGCTGTCTGTGTTTGCTACAAGAGGAGATATCACAAAGTATGCACTTTTGTTGTTTCCATTGGTTTCAATGCATTTTTGCCTAAAATGAGCATTTGCTGTTTTCTGTTAAACACAACATGGGAGAAAAACCATTTCACATCAAATTTGTAGGATTTGGTCTTCAACACAATCTGTGAAATTTTGAGCTGTCTGTGTTTGCTACAAGAGGAGATATTACAAAGTATGCATTTTTGTTGTTTCCATTGGTTTAAATACATTTTGGTCTAAATTGAGCATTTGATGTTTTCTCTTAAACGCAACATTGGAGAAAAAACATTTCTCATCACAATTGTTGGTCTTGGTCTTCAACACAATCTGTGAAAATTTGAGCTGTCTGTGTTTGCTACAAGAGTAGATATTACAAAGTATGCACTTTTGTTGTTAACATTGGTTTAAATACATTTTGGTCTAAATTGAGCATTTGATGTTTTCTCTTAAACGCAACATTGGAGAAAAAACATTTCTCATCACATTTGTGGGTCTTGGTCTTCAACACAATCTGTGAAATTTTGAGCTGTCTGGTTTTGCTACAAGAGGAGATATCACAAAGTATGCGCTTTTGTTGTTTGCATTGGTTTCAAAGCACTTTGGCCTAAAATGAGCATTTGCTGTTTTCTCTTAAACGCAACATGGAAGAAAAACCATTTCACATCACATTTGTGGGTCTTGGTCTTCAACACATTCGGTGAAATTTTGAGCTGTCTGTATTTGCTATAAGAGGAGATATCACAAAGTATGCGCTTTTGTTGTTTCCATTGGTTTCAATGCATTTTGGCCTAAAACAAGCATTTGCTGTTTTCTCTTAAACGCAACATGGGAAAAAAAACATTTCACATCGTATTTTTGTGGGTCTTGGCCTTCAACACAATCTGTGAAATTTTGAGCTGTCTGTGTTTGCTACAAGAGGAGATCTCACAAAGTATGCGCTTTTGTTGTTTCCATTGGTTTCAATGCATTTTGGCCTAAAATGAGCATTTGCTGTTTTCTGTTAAACACAATATGGGAGAAAAAAAATTTCACATCAAATTTGTGGGTCTTGGTCTTCAACACAATCTGTGAAATTTTGAGCTGTCCTTGTTTGCTACAAGAGGAGATATGACAAAGTAAGCGTTTTTGTTGTTTACTTTGGTTTCAATGCATTTTGGCCTAAAATGAGCATTTGCTGTTTTCTCTTAAATGCAACATTGGAGAAAAAACATTTCTCATCACATTTGTGGGTCTTGGTCTTCAACACAATATGTGAAATTTTGAGCTGTCAGTGTTTGCTACAAGAGGAGATATCACAAAGTATGCGCTTTTGTTGTTTGCATTGGTTTCAAAGCATTTTGGCCTAAAATGAGCATTTGATGTTTTCTGTTAAACACAACATAGGAGAAAAACCATTTCACATCAAATTTGTGGGTCTTGGTCTTCAAAACAATCAGTGAAATTTTTAGCTGTCTGTGTTTGCTACAAGAGGAGATATCACAAAGTATGCACTTTTGTTTGTTTCCATTTGTTTCAATGCATTTTGTCCTAAAATGAGCATTTGCTGTTTTCTCTTAAACGCAAATTGGAAGAAAAACTATTTCACATCAAATTTGTGGGTCTTGGTCTTCAACACTATCTGTGAAATTCTGAGCTGTCTGTGTTTGCTACAAGAGGAGATATCACAAAGTATGCACTTTTGTTAGTTTCCATTGGTTTCAATGCATTTTGGCCTAAAATGAGCATTTGCTGTTTTCTCTTAAACGCAACATGGAAGAAAAACCATTTCACATCACATTTGTGGTCTTGGTCTTCAACATATTCGGTGAAATTTTGAGCTGTCTGTATTTGCTACAAGAGGAGATATCACAAAGTATGTGCTTTTGTTGTTTCCATTGGTTTCAATGCATTTTGGCCTAAAACGAGCATATGCTGTTTTCTCTTAAACGCAACATGGGAGTAAAACCATTTCACAACATATTTGTGGGTCTTGGCCTTCAACACAATCTGTGAAATTTTGACCTGTCTGTGTTTGCTATAAGAGGAGATATCACAAAGTATGCGCTTTTGTTGTTTCCATTGGTTTCAATGTATTTTGGCTTATAACGAGCATTTGCTGTTTTCTCTTAAACGCAACATTGGAGAAAAAACATTTCTCATCACATTTGTGGATCTTGGTCTTCAACACAATCTGTGAAATTTTGAGCTGTCTATGTTTGCTGCAAGAGGAGATATCACAAAGTATGCACTTTTGTTGTTTCCATTTGTTTCAATGCATTTTGGCGTAAAAAGAGCATTTGCTGATTTCTCTTAAATGCAACATTGGAGAAAAAACATTTTCAACAATTTTGTGGGTCTTGGTCTTCAACACAATCTTTAAAATTTTGAGCTGTCTGTGTTTGCTACAAAAGGAGATATCACAAAGTATGCACTAATGTTGTTTACATTGGTTTTCAATGCATTTTGGCCTAAAACAAGCATTTGCTGTTTTCTCTTAAACGCAACATGGGAGAAAAACCATTTCACATCAAATTTGTGGGTCTTGGTCTTCAACACAATCTGTGAAATTTTGAGCTGTCTGTGTTTGCTAGAATAGTAGATATTACAAAGTATGCACTTTTGTTGTTTCCATTGGTTTAAATACATTTTGGTCTAAATTGAGCATTTGATGTTTTCTCTTAAACGCAACATGGGAGAAAAAACATTTATCATCACATTTGTGGGTCTTGGTCTTCAACACAATCTGTGAAATTTTGAGCTGTCTGTGTTTGCTACTAGAGGAGATATCACAAAGTATGCACTTTTGTTGTTTCCATTTGTTTCAATGCATTTTGGCCTAAAACAAGCATTTGCTGTTTTCTCTTAAACGCAACATGGGAGAAACACCATTTCACATCACATTTGTGGGTCTTGGTCTTCAACACTATCTGTGAAATTTTGAGCTGTCTGTGTTTGCTAGAAGAGTAGATATTACAAAGTATGCACTTTTGTTGTTTCCATTGGTTTAAATACATTTTGGTCTAAATTGAGCATTTGATGTTTTCTCTTAAATGCAACATGGGAGAAAAAACATTTATCATCGCATTTGTGGGTCTTGGTCTTCAACACAATCTGTGAAATTTTGAGCTGTCTGTGTTTGCTACAAGAGGAGATATCACAAAGTATGCACTGTTGTTGTTTCCATTGGTTTCAATGCATTTTGGCTTAAAATGAGCATTTGCTGTTTTCTCTTAAATGCAACATTGGAGAAAAAACCATTTCTCATCACATTTGTGGGTCTTGGTCTTCAAAACAATCAGTGAAATTTTCAGCTGTCTGTGTTTGCTACAAGAGGAGATATCACAAAGTATGCACTTTGTTTGTTTCCATTGGTTTCAATGCATTTTGGCCTAAAATGAGCATTTTCTGTTTTCTCTTAAACGCAATATGGAAGAAAAACTATTTCACATCAAATTTGTGGGTCTTGGTCTTCAACACGATCTGTGAAATTTTGAGCTGTCTGTGTTTGCTACAAGAGGAGATATCACAAAGTATGCGCTTTTGTTGTTTCCATTGCTTTCAATGCATTATGGCCTAAAACGAGCATTTGCTGTTTTCTCTTA
>JAUIMM010002981.1:0-76313 GCA_031769625.1 Taudactylus pleione | reverse complement strand
TCTTGGTCTTCAACAGATCTGGTGAAATTTTGAGCTGTCTGTGTTTGCTACAAGAGGAGATAACACAAAGTATGCGCTTTTGTTATTTCCATTGCTTTCAATGCATTTTGGCCTAAAACGTGCATTTGCTGTTTTCTCTTAAACACAATATGAGAGAAAAACCATTTCACATCACATTTGTGGGTCTTGGTCTTCAACACATCCAGTGAAATTTTGAGCTGTCTGTGTTTGCTACAAGAGGAGATAACACAAAGTATGCGCTTTTGTTGTTTCCATTGTTTTCAATGCATTTTGGCCTAAAACGTTCATTTGCTGTTTTCTCTTAAACGCAACATGGGAAAAAAACCATTTCACATCACATTTGTGGGTCTTGGTCTTCAACACATCCAGTGAAATTTTGAGCTGTCTGTGTTTGGTACAAGAGGAGATATCACAATGTATGCGCTTTTGTTGTTCCATTGCTTTCAATGCATTTTGGCCTAAAACATGCATTTGCTGTTTTCTCTTAAACGCAACATGGGAGAAAAACCATTTCACATCACATTTGTGGGTCTTGGTCTTCAACAGATCAGGTGAAATTTTGAGCTGTCTGTGTTTGCTACAAGAGGAGATAACACAAAGTATGCGCTTTTGTTGTTTCCATTGTTTTCAATGCATTTTGGCCTAAAACGTGCATTTGCAGTTTTCTCTTAAACACAACATGAGAGAAAAACCATTCCACATCACATTTGTGGGTCGTGGTCTTCAACACATCCAGTGAAATTTTGAGCTGTCTGTGTTTGCTACAAGAGGAGATAACACAAAGTATGCGCTTTTGTTGTTTCCATTGTTTTCAATGCATTTTGGCCTAAAACGTTCATTTGCTGTTTTCTCTTAAACGCAACATGGGAGTAAAACCATTTCACATCACATTTGTGGGTCTTGGTCTTCAACAGATCTGGTGAAATTTTGAGCTGTCTGTGTTTGCTACAAGAGGAGATAACACAAAGTATGCGCTTTTGTTATTTCCATTGCTTTCAATGCATTTTGGCCTAAAACGTCCATTTGCAGTTTTCTCTTAAACACAACATGAGAGAAAAACCATTTCACATCACATTTGTGGGTCTTGGTCTTCAACACATCCAGTGAAATTTTGAGCTGTCTGTGTTTGCTGCAAGAGGAGATAACACAAAGTATGCGCTTTTGTTGTTTCCATTGTTTTCAATGCATTTTGGCCTAAAACGTTCATTTGCTGTTTTCTCTTAAACGCAACATGGGAGTAAAACCATTTCACATCACATTTGTGGGACTTGGTCTTCAACAGATCTGGTGAAATTTTGAGCTGTCTGTGTTTGCTACAAGAGGAGATAACACAAAGTATGCGCTTTTGTTATTTCCATTGCTTTCAATGCATTTTGGCCTAAAACGTGCATTTGCAGATTTCTCTTAAACACAACATGAGAGAAAAACCATTTCACATCACATTTGTGGGTCTTGGTCTTCAACACATCCAGTGAAATTTTGAGCTGTCTGTGTTTGCTACAAGAGGAGATAACACAAAGTATGCGCTTTTGTTGTTTCCATTGTTTTCAATGCATTTTGGCCTAAAACGTTCATTTGCTGTTTTCTCTTAAACGCAACATGGGAGTAAAACCATTTCACATCACATTTGTGGGTCTTGGCCTTCAACAGATCTGGTGAAATTTTGAGCTGTCTGTGTTTGCTACAAGAGGAGATAACACAAAGTATGCGCTTTTGTTATTTCCATTGCTTTCAATGCATTTTGGCCTAAAACGTCCATTTGCAGTTTTCTCTTAAACACAACATGAGAGAAAAACCATTTCACATCACATTTGTGGGTCATGGTCTTCAACACATCCAGTGAAATTTTGAGCTGTCTGTGTTTGCTACAAGAGGAGATAACACAAAGTATGCACTTTTGTTGTTTCCATTGTTTTCAATGCATATTGGCCTAAAACGTTAATTTGCTGTTTTCTCTTAAACGCAACATGGGAGTAAAACCATTTCACATCACATTTGTGGGTCTTGGTCTTCAACAGATCTGGTGAAATTTTGAGCTGTCTGTGTTTGCTACAAGAGGAGATAACACAAAGTATGCGCTTTTGTTGTTTCCATTGTTTTCAATGCATTTTGGCCTAAAACGTTCATTTGCTGTTTTCTCTTAAACGCAACATGGGAGTAAAACCATTTCACATCACATTTGTGGGACTTGGTCTTCAACAGATCTGGTGAAATTTTGAGCTGTCTGTGTTTGCTACAAGAGGAGATAACACAAAGTATGCGCTTTTGTTATTTCCATTGCTTTCAATGCATTTTGGCCTAAAACGTCCATTTGCAGTTTTCTCTTAAACACAACATGAGAGAAAAACCATTTCACATCACATTTGTGGGTCTTGGTCTTCAACACATCCAATGAAATTTTGAGCTGTCTGTGTTTGCTGCAAGAGGAGATAACACAAAGTATGCGCTTTTGTTGTTTCCATTGTTTTCAATGCATTTTGGCCTAAAACGTTCATTTGCTGTTTTCTCTTAAACGCAACATGGGAGTAAAACCATTTCACATCACATTTGTGGGTCTTGGTCTTCAACAGATCTGGTGAAATTTTTAGCTGTCTGTGTTTGCTACAAGAGGAGATAACACAAAGTATGCGCTTTTGTTATTTCCATTGCTTTCAATGCATTTTGGCCTAAAACGTGCATTTGCTGTTTTCTCTTAAACACAACATGAGAGAAAAACCATTTCACATCACATTTGTGGGTCTTGGTCTTCAACACATCCAGTGAAATTTTGAGATGTCTGTGTTTGCTACAAGAGGAGATAACACAAAGTATGCGCTTTTGTTGTTTCCATTGTTTTCAATGCATTTTGGCCTAAAACGTTCATTTGCTGTTTTCTCTTAAACGCAACATGGGAGAAAAACCATTTCACATCACATTTGTGGGTCTTGGTCTTCAACACATCCAGTGAAATTTTGAGCTGTCTGTGTTTGCTACAAGAGGAAATAACTCAAAGTACGCGCTTTTGTTGTTTCCATTGCTTTCAATGCATTTTCGCCTAAAACGAGCAACTGCTGTTTTCTCTTAAACGCAACATGGGAGAAAAACCATTTCACATCACATTTGTGTGTCTTGGTCTTCAACACATCCAGTGAAATTTTGAGCTGTCTGTGTTTGGTACAAGAGGAGATATCACAATGTATGCGCTTTTGTTGTTTCCATTGCTTTCAATGCATTTTGGCCTAAAACATGCATTTGCTGTTTTCTCTTAAACGCAACATGGGAGAAAAACCATTTCACATCACATTTGTCGGTCTTGGTCTTCAACAGATCAGGTGAAATTTTGAGCTGTCTGTGTTTGCTACAAGAGGAGATAACACAAAGTATGCGCTTTTGTTATTTCCATTGCTTTCAATGCATTTTGGCCTAAAACGTCCATTTACTGTTTTCTCTTAAACGCAACATGGGAGAAAAACCATTTTGCATCACATTTGTGGGTCTTGGTCTTCAACACATCCAGTGAAATTTTGAGCTGTCTGTGTTTGCTACAAGAGGAGATAACACAAAGTATGCGCTTTTGTTGTTTCCATTGTTTTCAATGCATTTTGGCCTAAAACGTGCATTTGCAGTTTTCTCTTAAACACAACATGAGAGAAAAACCATTCCACATCACATTTGTGGGTCTTGGTCTTCAACACATCCAGTGAAATTTTGAGCTGTCTGTGTTTGCTACAAGAGGAGATAACACAAAGTATGCGCTTTTGTTGTTTCCATTGTTTTCAATGCATTTTGGCCTAAAACGTTCATTTGCTGTTTTCTCTTAAACGCAACATGGGAGTAAAACCATTTCACATCACATTTGTGGGTCTTGGTCTTCAACAGATCTGGTGAAATTTTGAGCTGTCTGTGTTTGCTACAAGAGGAGATAACACAAAGTATGCGCTTTTGTTATTTCCATTGCTTTCAATGCATTTTGGCCTAAAACGTCCATTTGCAGTTTTCTCTTAAACACAACATGAGAGAAAAACCATTTCACATCACATTTGTGGGTCTTGGTCTTCAACACATCCAGTGAAATTTTGAGCTGTCTGTGTTTGCTGCAAGAGGAGATAACACAAAGTATGCGCTTTTGTTGTTTTCATTGTTTTCAATGCATTTTGGCCTAAAACGTTCATTTGCTGTTTTCTCTTAAACGCAACATGGGAGTAAAACCATTTCACATCACATTTGTGGGTCTTGGTCTTCAACAGATCTGGTGAAATTTTGAGCTGTCTGTGTTTGCTACAAGAGGAGATAACACAAAGTATGCGCTTTTGTTATTTCCATTGCTTTCAATGCATTTTGGCCTAAAACGTGCATTTGCTGTTTTCTCTTAAACACAATATGAGAGAAAAACCATTTCACATCACATTTGTGGGTCTTGGTCTTCAACACATCCAGTGAAATTTTGAGCTGTCTGTGTTTGCTACAAGAGGAGATAACACAAAGTATGCGCTTTTGTTGTTTCCATTGTTTTCAATGCATTTTGGCCTAAAACGTTCATTTGCTGTTTTCTCTTAAACGCAACATGGGAAAAAAACCATTTCACATCACATTTGTGGGTCTTGGTCTTCAACACATCCAGTGAAATTTTGAGCTGTCTGTGTTTGCTACAAGAGGAAATAACTCAAAGTATGCGCTTTTGTTGTTTCCATTGCTTTCAATGCATTTTCGCCTAAAACGAGCAACTGCTGTTTTCTCTTAAACGCAACATGGGAGAAAAACCATTTCACATCACATTTGTGTGTCTTGGTCTTCAACACATCCAGTGAAATTTTGAGCTGTCTGTGTTTGGTACAAGAGGAGATATCACAATGTATGCGCTTTTGTTGTTCCATTGCTTTCAATGCATTTTGGCCTAAAACATGCATTTGCTGTTTTCTCTTAAACGCAACATGGGAGAAAAACCATTTCACATCACATTTGTGGGTCTTGGTCTTCAACAGATCAGGTGAAATTTTGAGCTGTCTGTGTTTGCTACAAGAGGAGATAACACAAAGTATGCGCTTTTGTTATTTCCATTGCTTTCAATGCACTTTGGCCTAAAACGTCCATTTGCTGTTTTCTCTTAAACGCAACATGGGAGAAAAACCATTTTGCATCACATCTGTGGGTCTTGGTCTTCAACACATCCAGTGAAATTTTGAGCTGTCTGTGTTTGCTACAAGAGGAGATAACACAAAGTATGCGCTTTTGTTGTTTCCATTGTTTTCAATGCATTTTGGCCTAAAACGTGCATTTGCAGTTTTCTCTTAAACACAACATGAGAGAAAAACCATTCCACATCACATTTGTGGGTCTTGGTCTTCAACACATCCAGTGAAATTTTGAGCTGTCTGTGTTTGCTACAAGAGGAGATAACACAAAGTATGCGCTTTTGTTGTTTCCATTGTTTTCAATGCATTTTGGCCTAAAACGTTCATTTGCTGTTTTCTCTTAAACGCAACATGGGAGTAAAACCATTTCACATCACATTTGTGGGTCTTGGTCTTCAACAGATCTGGTGAAATTTTGAGCTGTCTGTGTTTGCTACAAGAGGAGATAACACAAAGTATGCGCTTTTGTTATTTCCATTGCTTTCAATGCATTTTGGCCTAAAACGTCCATTTGCAGTTTTCTCTTAAACACAACATGAGAGAAAAACCATTTCACATCACATTTGTGGGTCTTGGTCTTCAACACATCCAGTGAAATTTTGAGCTGTCTGTGTTTGCTGCAAGAGGAGATAACACAAAGTATGCGCTTTTGTTGTTTCCATTGTTTTCAATGCATTTTGGCCTAAAACGTTCATTTGCTGTTTTCTCTTAAACACAACATGGGAGTAAAACCATTTCACATCACATTTGTGGGTCTTGGTCTTCAACAGATCTGGTGAAATTTTGAGCTGTCTGTGTTTGCTACAAGAGGAGATAACACAAAGTATGCGCTTTTGTTATTTCCATTGCTTTCAATGCATTTTGGCCTAAAACGTGCATTTGCTGTTTTCTCTTAAACACAACATGAGAGAAAAACCATTTCACATCACATTTGTGGGTCTTGGTCTTCAACACATCCAGTGAAATTTTGAGCTGTCTGTGTTTGGTACAAGAGGAGATATCACAATGTATGCGCTTTTGTTGTTCCATTGCTTTCAATGCATTTTGGCCTAAAACATGCATTTGCTGTTTTCTCTTAAACGCAACATGGGAGAAAAACCATTTCACATCACATTTGTGGGTCTTGGTCTTCAACAGATCAGGTGAAATTTTGAGCTGTCTGTGTTTGCTACAAGAGGAGATAACACAAAGTATGCGCTTTTGTTGTTTCCATTGTTTTCAATGCATTTTGGCCTAAAACGTGCATTTGCAGTTTTCTCTTAAACACAACATGAGAGAAAAACCATTCCACATCACATTTGTGGGTCGTGGTCTTCAACACATCCAGTGAAATTTTGAGCTGTCTGTGTTTGCTACAAGAGGAGATAACACAAAGTATGCGCTTTTGTTGTTTCCATTGTTTTCAATGCATTTTGGCCTAAAACGTTCATTTGCTGTTTTCTCTTAAACGCAACATGGGAGTAAAACCATTTCACATCACATTTGTGGGTCTTGGTCTTCAACAGATCTGGTGAAATTTTGAGCTGTCTGTGTTTGCTACAAGAGGAGATAACACAAAGTATGCGCTTTTGTTATTTCCATTGCTTTCAATGCATTTTGGCCTAAAACGTCCATTTGCAGTTTTCTCTTAAACACAACATGAGAGAAAAACCATTTCACATCACATTTGTGGGTCTTGGTCTTCAACACATCCAGTGAAATTTTGAGCTGTCTGTGTTTGCTGCAAGAGGAGATAACACAAAGTATGCGCTTTTGTTGTTTCCATTGTTTTCAATGCATTTTGGCCTAAAACGTTCATTTGCTGTTTTCTCTTAAACGCAACATGGGAGTAAAACCATTTCACATCACATTTGTGGGTCTTGGTCTTCAACAGATCTTTTGAAATTTTGAGCTGTCTGTGTTTGCTACAAGAGGAGATAACACAAAGTATGCGCTTTTGTTATTTCCATTGCTTTCAATGCATTTTGGCCTAAAACGTGCATTTGCTGTTTTCTCTTAAACACAACATGAGAGAAAAACCATTTCACATCACATTTGTGGGTCTTGGTCTTCAACACATCCAGTGAAATTTTGAGATGTCTGTGTTTGCTACAAGAGGAGATAACACAAAGTATGCGCTTTTGTTGTTTCCATTGTTTTCAATGCATTTTGGCCTAAAACGTTCATTTGCTGTTTTCTCTTAAACGCAACATGGGAGAAAAACCATTTCACATCACATTTGTGGGTCTTGGTCTTCAACACATCCAGTGAAATTTTGAGCTGTCTGTGTTTGCTACAAGAGGAAATAACTCAAAGTACGCGCTTTTGTTGTTTCCATTGCTTTCAATGCATTTTCGCCTAAAACGAGCAACTGCTGTTTTCTCTTAAACGCAACATGGGAGAAAAACCATTTCACATCACATTTGTGTGTCTTGGTCTTCAACACATCCAGTGAAATTTTGAGCTGTCTGTGTTTGGTACAAGAGGAGATATCACAATGTATGCGCTTTTGTTGTTCCATTGCTTTCAATGCATTTTGGCCTAAAACATGCATTTGCTGTTTTCTCTTAAACGCAACATGGGAGAAAAACCATTTCACATCACATTTGTGGGTCTTGGTCTTCAACAGATCAGGTGAAATTTTGAGCTGTCTGTGTTTGCTACAAGAGGAGATAACACAAAGTATGCGCTTTTGTTATTTCCATTGCTTTCAATGCACTTTGGCCTAAAACGTCCATTTGCTGTTTTCTCTTAAACGCAACATGGGAGAAAAACCATTTTGCATCACATTTGTGGGTCTTGGTCTTCAACACATCCAGTGAAATTTTGAGCTGTCTGTGTTTGCTACAAGAGGAGATAACACAAAGTATGCGCTTTTGTTGTTTCCATTGTTTTCAATGCATTTTGGCCTAAAACGTGCATTTGCAGTTTTCTCTTAAACACAACATGGGAGTAAAACCATTTCACATCACATTTGTGGGTCTTGGTCTTCAACAGATCTGGTGAAATTTTGAGCTGTCTGTGTTTGCTACAAGAGGAGATAACACAAAGTATGCACTTTTGTTATTTCCATTGCTTTCAAAGCATTTTGGCCTAAAACGTCCATTTGCAGTTTTCTCTTAAACACAACATGAGAGAAAAACCATTTCACATCACATTTGTGGGTCTTGGTCTTCAACACATCCAGTGAAATTTTGAGCTGTCTGTGTTTGCTGCAAGAGGAGATAACACAAAGTATGCGCTTTTGTTGTTTCCATTGTTTTCAATGCATTTTGGCCTAAAACGTTCATTTGCTGTTTTCTCTTAAACGCAACATGGGAGTAAAACCATTTCACATCACATTTGTGGGTCTTGGTCTTCAACAGATCTGGTGAAATTTTGAGCTGTCTGTGTTTGCTACAAGAGGAGATAACACAAAGTATGCGCTTTTGTTATTTCCATTGCTTTCAATGCATTTTGGCCTAAAACGTGCATTTGCTGTTTTCTCTTAAACACAACATGAGAGAAAAACCATTTCACATCACATTTGTGGGTCTTGGTCTTCAACACATCCAGTGAAATTTTGAGCTGTCTGTGTTTGCTACAAGAGGAAATAACTCAAAGTACGCGCTTTTGTTGTTTCCATTGCTTTCAATGCATTTTCGCCTAAAACGAACAACTGCTGTTTTCTCTTAAACGCAACATGGGAGAAAAACCATTTCACATCACATTTGTGTGTCTTGGTCTTCAACACATCCAGTGAAATTTTGAGCTGTCTGTGTTTGGTACAAGAGGAGATATCACAATGTATGCGCTTTTGTTGTTCCATTGCTTTCAATGCATTTTGGCCTAAAACATGCATTTGCTGTTTTCTCTTAAACGCAACATGGGAGAAAAACCATTTCACATCACATTTGTGGGTCTTGGTCTTCAACAGATCCAGTGAAATTTTGAGCTGTCTGTGTTTGCTACAAGAGGAGATAACACAAAGTATGCGCTTTTGTTATTTCCATTGCTTTCAATGCATTTTGGCCTAAAACGTGCATTTGCAGTTTTCTCTTAAACACAACATGAGAGAAAAACCATTTCACATCACATTTGTGGGTCTTGGTCTTCAACACATCCAGTGAAATTTTGAGCTGTCTGTGTTTGCTACAAGAGGAGATAACACAAAGTATGCGCTTTTGTTGTTTCCATTGTTTTCAATGCATTTTGGCCTAAAACGTTCATTTGCTGTTTTCTCTTAAACGCAACATGGGAGAAAAACCATTTCACATCACATTTGTGGGTCTTGGTCTTCAACAGATCTTTTGAAATTTTGAGCTGTCTGTGTTTGCTACAAGAGGAGATAACACAAAGTATGCGCTTTTGTTATTTCCATTGCTTTCAATGCATTTTGGCCTAAAACGTGCATTTGCAGTTTTCTCTTAAACACAACATGAGAGAAAAACCATTTCACATCACATTTGTGGGTCTTGGTCTTCAACACATCCAGTGAAATTTTGAGCTGTCTGTGTTTGCTACAAGAGGAGATAACACAAAGTATGCGCTTTTGTTGTTTCCATTGTTTTCAATGCATTTTGGCCTAAAAAGTTCATTTGCTGTTTTCTCTTAAACGCAACATGGGAGTAAAACCATTTCACATCACATTTGTGGGACTTGGTCTTCAACAGATCTGGTGAAATTTTGAGCTGTCTGTGTTTGCTACAAGAGGAGATAACACAAAGTATGCGCTTTTGTTATTTCCATTGCTTTCAATGCATTTTGGCCTAAAACGTGCATTTGCAGTTTTCTCTTAAACACAACATGAGAGAAAAACCATTTCACATCACATTTGTGGGTCTTGGTCTTCAACACATCCAGTGAAATTTTGAGCTGTCTGTGTTTGCTACAAGAGGAGATAACACAAAGTATGCGCTTTTGTTGTTTCCATTGTTTTCAATGCATTTTGGCCTAAAACGTTCATTTGCTGTTTTCTCTTAAACGCAACATGGGAGTAAAACCATTTCACATCACATTTGTGGGTCTTGGTCTTCAACAGATCTGGTGAAATTTTGAGCTGTCTGTGTTTGCTACAAGAGGAGATAACACAAAGTATGCGCTTTTGTTGTTTCCATTGTTTTCAATGCATTTTGGCCTAAAAAGTTCATTTGCTGTTTTCTCTTAAACGCAACATGGGAGTAAAACCATTTCACATCACGTTTGTGGGACTTGGTCTTCAACAGATCTGGTGAAATTTTGAGCTGTCTGTGTTTGCTACAAGAGGAGATAACACAAAGTATGCGCTTTTGTTATTTCCATTGCTTTCAATGCATTTTGGCCTAAAACGTGCATTTGCAGTTTTCTCTTAAACACAACATGAGAGAAAAACCATTTCACATCACATTTGTGGGTCTTGGTCTTCAACACATCCAGTGAAATTTTGAGCTGTCTGTGTTTGCTACAAGAGGAGATAACACAAAGTATGCGCTTTTGTTGTTTCCATTGTTTTCAATGCATTTTGGCCTAAAACGTTCATTTGCTGTTTTCTCTTAAACGCAACATGGGAGTAAAACCATTTCACATCACATTTGTGGGTCTTGGTCTTCAACAGATCTGGTGAAATTTTGAGCTGTCTGTGTTTGCTACAAGAGGAGATAACACAAAGTATGCACTTTTGTTATTTCCATTGCTTTCAATGCATTTTGGCCTAAAACGTCCATTTGCAGTTTTCTCTTAAACACAACATGAGAGAAAAACCATTTCACATCACATTTGTGGGTCTTGGTCTTCAACACATCCAGTGAAATTTTGAGCTGTCTGTGTTTGCTACAAGAGGAGATAACACAAAGTATGTGCTTTTGTTGTTTCCATTGTTTTCAATGCATATTGGCCTAAAACGTTCATTTGCTGTTTTCTCTTAAACGCAACATGGGAGTAAAACCATTTCACATCACATTTGTGGGACTTGGTCTTCAACAGATCTGGTGAAATTTTGAGCTGTCTGTGTTTGCTACAAGAGGAGATAACACAAAGTATGCGCTTTTGTTATTTCCATTGCTTTCAATGCATTTTGGCCTAAAACGTGCATTTGCAGTTTTCTCTTAAACACAACATGAGAGAAAAACCATTTCACATCACATTTGTGGGTCTTGGTCTTCAACACATCCAGTGAAATTTTGAGCTGTCTGTGTTTGCTACAAGAGGAGATAACACAAAGTATGCGCTTTTGTTGTTTCCATTGTTTTCAATGCATTTTGGCCTAAAACGTTCATTTGCTGTTTTCTCTTAAACGCAACATGGGAGTAAAACCATTTCACATCACATTTTTGGGTCTTGGTCTTCAACAGATCTGGTGAAATTTTGAGCTGTCTGTGTTTGCTACAAGAGGAGATAACACAAAGTATGCACTTTTGTTATTTCCATTGCTTTCAATGCATTTTGGCCTAAAACGTCCATTTGCAGTTTTCTCTTAAACACAACATGAGAGAAAAACCATTTCACATCACATTTGTGGGTCTTGGTCTTCAACACATCCAGTGAAATTTTGAGCTGTCTGTGTTTGCTGCAAGAGGAGATAACACAAAGTATGCGCTTTTGTTGTTTCCATTGTTTTCAATGCATTTTGGCCTAAAACGTTCATTTGCTGTTTTCTCTTAAACGCAACATGGGAGTAAAACCATTTCACATCACATTTGTGGGTCTTGGTCTTCAACAGATCTGGTGAAATTTTGAGCTGTCTGTGTTTGCTACAAGAGGAGATAACACAATGTATGCGCTTTTGTTATTTCCATTGCTTTCAATGCATTTTGGCCTAAAACGTGCATTTGCTGTTTTCTCTTAAACACAACATGAGAGAAAAACCATTTCACATCACATTTGTGGGTCTTGGTCTTCAACACATCCAGTGAAATTTTGAGCTGTCTGTGTTTGGTACAAGAGGAGATATCACAATGTATGCGCTTTTGTTGTTCCATTGCTTTCAATGCATTTTGGCCTAAAACATGCATTTGCTGTTTTCTCTTAAACGCAACATGGGAGAAAAACCATTTCACATCACATTTGTGGGTCTTGGTCTTCAACAGATCAGGTGAAATTTTGAGCTGTCTGTGTTTGCTACAAGAGGAGATAACACAAAGTATGCACTTTTGTTATTTCCATTGCTTTCAATGCATTTTGGCCTAAAACGAGCAATTGCTGTTTTCTCTTAAACGCAACATCGGAGAAAAACCATTTCACATCACATTTGTGTGTCTTGGTCTTCAACACATCCAGTGAAATTTTGAGCTGTCTGTGTTTGGTACAAGAGGAGATATCACAATGTATGCGCTTTTGTTGTTCCATTGCTTTCAATGCATTTTGGCCTAAAACATGCATTTGCAGTTTTCTCTTAAACACAACATGAGAGAAAAACCATTTCACATCACATTTGTGGGTCTTGGTCTTCAACAGATCTGGTGAAATTTTGAGCTGTCTGTGTTTGCTACAAGAGGAGATAACACAAAGTATGCGCTTTTGTTATTTCCATTGCTTTCAATGCATTTTGGCCTAAAACGTGCATTTGCAGTTTTCTCTTAAACACAACATGAGAGAAAAACCATTTCACATCACATTTGTGGGTCTTGGTCTTCAACACATCCAGTGAAATTTTGAGCTGTCTGTGTTTGCTACAAGAGGAGATAACACAAAGTATGCGCTTTTGTTGTTTCCATTGTTTTCAATGCATTTTGGCCTAAAACGTTCATTTGCTGTTTTCTCTTAAACGCAACATGGGAGTAAAACCATTTCACATCACATTTGTGGGTCTTGGTCTTCAACAGATCTGGTGAAATTTTGAGCTGTCTGTGTTTGCTACAAGAGGAGATAACACAAAGTATGCACTTTTGTTATTTCCATTGCTTTCAATGCATTTTGGCCTAAAACGTCCATTTGCAGTTTTCTCTTAAACACAACATGAGAGAAAAACCATTTCACATCACATTTGTGGGTCTTGGTCTTCAACACATCCAGTGAAATTTTGAGCTGTCTGTGTTTGCTACAAGAGGAGATAACACAAAGTATGCGCTTTTGTTGTTTCCATTGTTTTCAATGCATATTGGCCTAAAACGTTCATTTGCTGTTTTCTCTTAAACGCAACATGGGAGTAAAACCATTTCACATCACAATTGTGGGACTTGGTCTTCAACAGATCTGGTGAAATTTTGAGCTGTCTGTGTTTGCTACAAGAGGAGATAACACAAAGTATGCGCTTTTGTTATTTCCATTGCTTTCAATGCATTTTGGCCTAAAACGTGCATTTGCAGTTTTCTCTTAAACACAACATGAGAGAAAAACCATTTCACATCACATTTGTGGGTCTTGGTCTTCAACACATCCAGTGAAATTTTGAGCTGTCTGTGTTTGCTACAAGAGGAGATAACACAAAGTATGCGCTTTTGTTGTTTCCATTGTTTTCAATGCATTTTGGCCTAAAACGTTCATTTGCTGTTTTCTCTTAAACGCAACATGGGAGTAAAACCATTTCACATCACATTTTTGGGTCTTGGTCTTCAACAGATCTGGTGAAATTTTGAGCTGTCTGTGTTTGCTACAAGAGGAGATAACACAAAGTATGCGCTTTTGTTGTTTCCATTGTTTTCAATGCATTTTGGTCTAAAACATTCATTTGCTGTTTTCTCTTAAACACAACATGAGAGAAAAACCATTTCACATCACATTTGTGGGTCTTGGTCTTCAACACATCCAGTGAAATTTTGAGCTGTCTGTGTTTGCTACAAGAGGAGATAACACAAAGTATGCGCTTTTGTTGTTTCCATTGTTTTCAATGCATTTTGGCCTAAAACGTTCATTTGCTGTTTTCTCTTAAACGCAACATGGGAGTAAAACCATTTCACATCACATTTGTGGGTCTTGGTCTTCAACAGATCTGGTGAAATTTTGAGCTGTCTGTGTTTGCTACAAGAGGAGATAACACAAAGTATGCGCTTTTGTTATTTCCATTGCTTTCAATGCATTTTGGCCTAAAACGTGCATTTGCAGTTTTCTCTTAAACACAACATGAGAGAAAAACCATTTCACATCACATTTGTGGGTCTTGGTCTTCAACACATCCAGTGAAATTTTGAGCTGTCTGTGTTTGCTACAAGAGGAGATAACACAAAGTATGCGCTTTTGTTGTTTCCATTGTTTTCAATGCATTTTGGCCTAAAATGTGCATTTGCTGTTTTCTCTTAAACGCAATATGGGAGAAAAACCATTTCACATCACATTTGTGGGTCTTGGTCCTCAACAGATCTGGTGAAATTTTGAGCTGTCTGTGTTTGCTACAAGAGGAGATAACACAAAGTATGCACTTTTGTTATTTCCATTGCTTTCAATGCATTTTGGCCTAAAACGAGCAATTGCTGTTTTCTCTTAAACGCAACATGGGAGAAAAACCATTTCACATCACATTTGTGTGTCTTGGTCTTCAACACATCCAGTGAAATTTTGAGCTGTCTGTGTTTGGTACAAGAGGAGATATCACAATGTATGCGCTTTTGTTGTTCCATTGCTTTCAATGCATTTTGGCCTAAAACATGCATTTGCTGTTTTCTCTTAAATGCAACATGGGAGAAAAACCATTTCACATCACATTTGTGGATCTTGGTCTTCAACAGATCTGGTGAAATTTTGAGCTGTCTGTGTTTGCTACAAGAGGAGATAACACAAAGTATGCACTTTTGTTATTTCCATTGCTTTCAATGCATTTTGGCCTAAAACGAGCAATTGCTGTTTTCTCTTAAACGCAACATCGGAGAAAAACCATTTCACATCACATTTGTGTGTCTTGGTCTTCAACACATCCAGTGAAATTTTGAGCTGTCTGTGTTTGGTACAAGAGGAGATATCACAATGTATGCGCTTTTGTTGTTCCATTGCTTTCAATGCATTTTGGCCTAAAACATGCATTTGCAGTTTTCTCTTAAACACAACATGAGAGAAAAACCATTTCACATCACATTTGTGGGTCTTGGTCTTCAACAGATCTGGTGAAATTTTGAGCTGTCTGTGTTTGCTACAAGAGGAGATAACACAAAGTATGCGCTTTTGTTATTTCCATTGCTTTCAATGCATTTTGGCCTAAAACGTGCATTTGCAGTTTTCTCTTAAACACAACATGAGAGAAAAACCATTTCACATCACATTTGTGGGTCTTGGTCTTCAACACATCCAGTGAAATTTTGAGCTGTCTGTGTTTGCTACAAGAGGAGATAACACAAAGTATGCGCTTTTGTTGTTTCCATTGTTTTCAATGCATTTTGGCCTAAAACGTTCATTTGCTGTTTTCTCTTAAACGCAACATGGGAGTAAAACCATTTCACATCACATTTGTGGGTCTTGGTCTTCAACAGATCTGGTGAAATTTTGAGCTGTCTGTGTTTGCTACAAGAGGAGATAACACAAAGTATGCACTTTTGTTATTTCCATTGCTTTCAATGCATTTTGGCCTAAAACGTCCATTTGCAGTTTTCTCTTAAACACAACATGAGAGAAAAACCATTTCACATCACATTTGTGGGTCTTGGTCTTCAACACATCCAGTGAAATTTTGAGCTGTCTGTGTTTGCTACAAGAGGAGATAACACAAAGTATGCGCTTTTGTTGTTTCCATTGTTTTCAATGCATATTGGCCTAAAACGTTCATTTGCTGTTTTCTCTTAAACGCAACATGGGAGTAAAACCATTTCACATCACAATTGTGGGACTTGGTCTTCAACAGATCTGGTGAAATTTTGAGCTGTCTGTGTTTGCTACAAGAGGAGATAACACAAAGTATGCGCTTTTGTTATTTCCATTGCTTTCAATGCATTTTGGCCTAAAACGTGCATTTGCAGTTTTCTCTTAAACACAACATGAGAGAAAAACCATTTCACATCACATTTGTGGGTCTTGGTCTTCAACACATCCAGTGAAATTTTGAGCTGTCTGTGTTTGCTACAAGAGGAGATAACACAAAGTATGCGCTTTTGTTGTTTCCATTGTTTTCAATGCATTTTGGCCTAAAACGTTCATTTGCTGTTTTCTCTTAAACGCAACATGGGAGTAAAACCATTTCACATCACATTTTTGGGTCTTGGTCTTCAACAGATCTGGTGAAATTTTGAGCTGTCTGTGTTTGCTACAAGAGGAGATAACACAAAGTATGCGCTTTTGTTGTTTCCATTGTTTTCAATGCATTTTGGTCTAAAACATTCATTTGCTGTTTTCTCTTAAACACAACATGAGAGAAAAACCATTTCACATCACATTTGTGGGTCTTGGTCTTCAACACATCCAGTGAAATTTTGAGCTGTCTGTGTTTGCTACAAGAGGAGATAACACAAAGTATGCGCTTTTGTTGTTTCCATTGTTTTCAATGCATTTTGGCCTAAAACGTTCATTTGCTGTTTTCTCTTAAACGCAACATGGGAGTAAAACCATTTCACATCACATTTGTGGGTCTTGGTCTTCAACAGATCTGGTGAAATTTTGAGCTGTCTGTGTTTGCTACAAGAGGAGATAACACAAAGTATGCGCTTTTGTTATTTCCATTGCTTTCAATGCATTTTGGCCTAAAACGTGCATTTGCAGTTTTCTCTTAAACACAACATGAGAGAAAAACCATTTCACATCACATTTGTGGGTCTTGGTCTTCAACACATCCAGTGAAATTTTGAGCTGTCTGTGTTTGCTACAAGAGGAGATAACACAAAGTATGCGCTTTTGTTGTTTCCATTGTTTTCAATGCATTTTGGCCTAAAATGTGCATTTGCTGTTTTCTCTTAAACGCAATATGGGAGAAAAACCATTTCACATCACATTTGTGGGTCTTGGTCCTCAACAGATCTGGTGAAATTTTGAGCTGTCTGTGTTTGCTACAAGAGGAGATAACACAAAGTATGCACTTTTGTTATTTCCATTGCTTTCAATGCATTTTGGCCTAAAACGAGCAATTGCTGTTTTCTCTTAAACGCAACATGGGAGAAAAACCATTTCACATCACATTTGTGTGTCTTGGTCTTCAACACATCCAGTGAAATTTTGAGCTGTCTGTGTTTGGTACAAGAGGAGATATCACAATGTATGCGCTTTTGTTGTTCCATTGCTTTCAATGCATTTTGGCCTAAAACATGCATTTGCTGTTTTCTCTTAAATGCAACATGGGAGAAAAACCATTTCACATCACATTTGTGGATCTTGGTCTTCAACAGATCTGGTGAAATTTTGAGCTGTCTGTGTTTGCTACAAGAGGAGATAACACAAAGTATGCGCTTTTGTTATTTCCATTGCTTTCAATGCATTTTGGCCTAAAACGTGCATTTGCTGTTTTCTCTTAAACACAACATGAGAGAAAAACCATTTCACATCACATTTGTGGGTCTTGGTCTTCAACACATCCAGTGAAATTTTGAGCTGTCTGTGTTTGCTACAAGAGGAGATAACACAAAGTATGCGCTTTTGTTGTTTCCATTGTTTTCAATGCATTTTGGTCTAAAACGTTCATTTGCTGTTTTCTCTTAAACGCAAAATGGGAGAAAAAACATTTCACATCACATTTGTGGGTCTTGGTCTTCAACAGATCCGGTGAAATTTTGAGCTGTCTGTGTTTGCTACAAGAGGAGATAACACAAAGTATGTGCTTTTGTTATTTCCATTGCTTTCAATGCATTTTGGCCTAAAACGTGCATTTGCAGTTTTCTCTTAAACGCAACATGGGAGAAAAACCATTTCACATCACATTTGTGGGTCTTGGTCTTCAAGAGATCCAGTGAAATTTTGAGCTTTCTGTGTTTGCTACAAGAGGAGATAACACAAAGTATGCGCTTTTGTTATTTCCATTGCTTTCAATGCATTTTGGCCTAAAATGTGCATTTGCAGTTTTCTCTTAAACACAACATGAGAGAAAAACCATTTCACATCACATTTGTGGGTCTTGGTCTTCAACACATCCAGTGAAATTTTGAGCTGTCTGTGTTTGCTGCAAGAGGAGATAACACAAAGTATGCACTTTTGTTGTTTCCATTGTTTTCAATGCATTTTGGCCTAAAACGTTCATTTGCTGTTTTCTCTTAAACGCAACATGGGAGAAAAACCATTTCACATCACATTTGTGTGTCTTGGTCTTCAACACATCCAGTGAAATTTTGAGCTGTCTGTGTTTGGTACAAGAGGAGATATCACAATGTATGCGCTTTTGTTGTTCCATTGCTTTCAATGCATTTTGGCCTAAAACATGCATTTGCTGTTTTCTCTTAAATGCAACATGGGAGAAAAACCATTTCACATCACATTTGTGGGTCTTGGTCTTCAACAGATCTGGTGAAATTTTGAGCTGTCTGTGTTTGCTACAAGAGGAGATAACACAAAGTATGCGCTTTTGTTATTTCCATTGCTTTCAATGCATTTTGGCCTAAAACGTGCATTTGCAGTTTTCTCTTAAACACAACATGAGAGAAAAACCATTTCACATCACATTTGTGGGTCTTGGTCTTCAACACATCCAGTGAAATTTTGAGCTGTCTGTGTTTGCTACAAGAGGAGATAACACAAAGTATGCGCTTTTGTTGTTTCCATTGTTTTCAATGCATTTTGGCCTAAAACGTTCATTTGCTGTTTTCTCTTAAACGCAACATGGGAGAAAAACCATTTCACATCACATTTGTGGGTCTTGGTCTTCAACAGATCTTTTGAAATTTTGAGCTGTCTGTGTTTGCTACAAGAGGAGATAACACAAAGTATGCGCTTTTGTTATTTCCATTGCTTTCAATGCATTTTGGCCTAAAACGTCCTTTTGCAGTTTTCTCTTAAACACAACATGAGAGAAAAACCATTTCACATCACATTTGTGGGTCTTGGTCTTCAACACATCCAGTGAAATTTTGAGCTGTCTGTGTTTGCTACAAGAGGAGATAACACAAAGTATGCGCTTTTGTTGTTTCCATTGTTTTCAATGCATTTTGGCCTAAAATGTGCATTTGCTGTTTTCTCTTAAACGCAATATGGGAGAAAAACCATTTCACATCACATTTGTGGGTCTTGGTCTTCAACAGATCTGGTGAAATTTTGAGCTGTCTGTGTTTGCTACAAGAGGAGATAACACAAAGTATGCACTTTTGTTATTTCCATTGCTTTCAATGCATTTTGGCCTAAAACGTGCATTTGCAGTTTTCTCTTAAATACAACATGAGAGAAAAACCATTTCACATCACATTTGTGGGTCTTGGTCTTCAACACATCCAGTGAAATTTTGAGCTGTCTGTGTTTGCTACAAGAGGAGATAACACAAAGTATGCGCTTTTGTTGTTTCCATTGTTTTCAATGCATATTGGCCTAAAAGTTCATTTGCTGTTTTCTCTTAAACGCAACATGGGAGTAAAACCATTTCACATCACATTTGTGGGACTTGGTCTTCAACAGATCTGGTGAAATTTTGAGCTGTCTGTGTTTGCTACAAGAGGAGATAACACAAAGTATGCGGTTTTGTTATTTCCATTGCTTTCAATGCATTTTGGCCTAAAACGTGCATTTGCAGTTTTCTCTTAAACACAACATGAGAGAAAAACCATTTCACATCACATTTGTGGGTCTTGGTCTTCAACACATCCAGTGAAATTTTGAGCTGTCTGTGTTTGCTACAAGAGGAGATAACACAAAGTATGCGCTTTTGTTGTTTCCATTGTTTTCAATGCATTTTGGCCTAAAACGTTCATTTGCTGTTTTCTCTTAAACGCAACATGGGAGTAAAACCATTTCACATCACATTTTTGGGTCTTGGTCTTCAACAGATCTGGTGAAATTTTGAGCTGTCTGTGTTTGCTACAAGAGGAGATAACACAAAGTATGCGCTTTTGTTGTTTCCATTGTTTTCAATGCATTTTGGTCTAAAACATTCATTTGCTGTTTTCTCTTAAACACAACATGAGAGAAAAACCATTTCACATCACATTTGTGGGTCTTGGTCTTCAACACATCCAGTGAAATTTTGAGCTGTCTGTGTTTGCTACAAGAGGAGATAACACAAAGTATGCGCTTTTGTTGTTTCCATTGTTTTCAATGCATTTTGGCCTAAAACGTTCATTTGCTGTTTTCTCTTAAACGCAACATGGGAGTAAAACCATTTCACATCACATTTGTGGGTCTTGGTCTTCAACAGATCTGGCGAAATTTTGAGCTGTCTGTGTTTGCTACAAGAGGAGATAACACAAAGTATGCGCTTTTGTTATTTCCATTGCTTTCAATGCATTTTGGCCTAAAACGTGCATTTGCAGTTTTCTCTTAAACACAACATGAGAGAAAAACCATTTCACATCACATTTGTGGGTCTTGGTCTTCAAAACATCCAGTGAAATTTTGAGCTGTCTGTGTTTGCTACAAGAGGAGATAACACAAAGTATGCGCTTTTGTTGTTTCCATTGTTTTCAATGCATTTTGGCCTAAAATGTGCATTTGCTGTTTTCTCTTAAACGCAATATGGGAGAAAAACCATTTCACATCACATTTGTGGGTCTTGGTCCTCAACAGATCTGGTGAAATTTTGAGCTGTCTGTGTTTGCTACAAGAGGAGATAACACAAAGTATGCACTTTTGTTATTTCCATTGCTTTCAATGCATTTTGGCCTAAAACGAGCAATTGCTGTTTTCTCTTAAACGCAACATGGGAGAAAAACCATTTCACATCACATTTGTGTGTCTTGGTCTTCAACACATCCAGTGAAATTTTGAGCTGTCTGTGTTTGGTACAAGAGGAGATATCACAATGTATGCGCTTTTGTTGTTCCATTGCTTTCAATGCATTTTGGCCTAAAACATGCATTTGCTGTTTTCTCTTAAATGCAACATGGGAGAAAAACCATTTCACATCACATTTGTGGGTCTTGGTCTTCAACAGATCTGGTGAAATTTTGAGCTGTCTGTGTTTGCTACAAGAGGAGATAACACAAAGTATGCGCTTTTGTTATTTCCATTGCTTTCAATGCATTTTGGCCTAAAACGTGCATTTGCTGTTTTCTCTTAAACACAACATGAGAGAAAAACCATTTCACATCACATTTGTGGGTCTTGGTCTTCAACACATCCAGTGAAATTTTGAGCTGTCTGTGTTTGCTACAAGAGGAGATAACACAAAGTATGCGCTTTTGTTGTTTCCATTGTTTTCAATGCATTTTGGTCTAAAACGTTCATTTGCTGTTTTCTCTTAAATGCAAAATGGGAGAAAAAACATTTCACATCACATTTGTGGTTCTTGGTCTTCAACAGATCCGGTGAAATTTTGAGCTGTCTGTGTTTGCTACAAGAGGAGATAACACAAAGTATGTGCTTTTGTTATTTCCATTGCTTTCAATGCATTTTGGCCTAAAACGTGCATTTGCAGTTTTCTCTTAAACGCAACATGGGAGAAAAACCATTTCACATCACATTTGTGGGTCTTGGTCTTCAAGAGATCCAGTGAACTTTTGAGCTTTCTGTGTTTGCTACAAGAGGAGATAACACAAAGTATGCGCTTTTGTTATTTCCATTGCTTTCAATGCATTTTGGCCTAAAATGTGCATTTGCAGTTTTCTCTTAAACACAACATGAGAGAAAAACCATTTCACATCACATTTGTGGGTCTTGGTCTTCAACACATCCAGTGAAATTTTGAGCTGTCTGTGTTTGCTACAAGAGGAGATAACACAAAGTATGCACTTTTGTTGTTTCCATTGTTTTCAATGCATTTTGGCCTAAAACGTTCATTTGCTGTTTTCTCTTAAACGCAACATGGGAGAAAAACCATTTCACATCACATTTGTGGGTCTTGGTCTTCAACAGATCTTTTGAAATTTTGAGCTGTCTGTGTTTGCTACAAGAGGAGATAACACAAAGTATGCGCTTTTGTTATTTCCATTGCTTTCAATGCATTTTGGCCTAAAACGTCCTTTTGCAGTTTTCTCTTAAACACAACATGAGAGAAAAACCATTTCACATCACATTTGTGTGTCTTGGTCTTCAACACATCCAGTGAAATTTTGAGCTGTCTGTGTTTGGTACAAGAGGAGATATCACAATGTATGCGCTTTTGTTGTTCCATTGCTTTCAATGCATTTTGGCCTAAAACATGCATTTGCTGTTTTCTCTTAAATGCAACATGGGAGAAAAACCATTTCACATCACATTTGTGGGTCTTGGTCTTCAACAGATCTGGTGAAATTTTGAGCTGTCTGTGTTTGCTACAAGAGGAGATAACACAAAGTATGCGCTTTTGTTATTTCCATTGCTTTCAATGCATTTTGGCCTAAAACGTGCATTTGCTGTTTTCTCTTAAACACAACATGAGAGAAAAACCATTTCACATCACATTTGTGGGTCTTGGTCTTCAACACATCCAGTGAAATTTTGAGCTGTCTGTGTTTGCTACAAGAGGAGATAACACAAAGTATGCGCTTTTGTTGTTTCCATTGTTTTCAATGCATTTTGGCCTAAAACGTTCATTTGCTGTTTTCTCTTAAACGCAACATGGGAGTAAAACCATTTCACATCACATTTGTGGGTCTTGGTCTTCAACAGATCTGGTGAAATTTTGAGCTGTCTGTGTTTGCTACAAGAGGAGATAACACAAAGTATGCGCTTTTGTTATTTCCATTGCTTTCAATGCATTTTGGCCTAAAACGTGCATTTGCAGTTTTCTCTTAAACACAACATGAGAGAAAAACCATTTCACATCACATTTGTGGGTCTTGGTCTTCAACACATCCAGTGAAATTTTGAGCTGTCTGTGTTTGCTACAAGAGGAGATAACACAAAGTATGCGCTTTTGTTGTTTCCATTGTTTTCAATGCATTTTGGCCTAAAACGTTCATTTGCTGTTTTCTCTTAAACGCAACATGAGAGAAAAACCATTTCACATCACATTTGTGGGTCTTGGTCTTCAACAGATCTTTTGAAATTTTGAGCTGTCTGTGTTTGCTACAAGAGGAGATAACACAAAGTATGCGCTTTTGTTATTTCCATTGCTTTCAATGCATTTTGGCCTAAAACGTCCTTTTGCAGTTTTCTCTTAAACACAACATGAGAGAAAAACCATTTCACATCACATTTGTGGGTCTTGGTCTTCAACACATCCAGTGAAATTTTGAGCTGTCTGTGTTTGCTACAAGAGGAGATAACACAAAGTATGCGCTTTTGTTGTTTCCATTGTTTTCAATGCATTTTGGCCTAAAATGTGCATTTGCTGTTTTCTCTTAAACGCAATATGGGAGAAAAACCATTTCACATCACATTTGTGGGTCTTGGTCTTCAACAGATCTGGTGAAATTTTGAGCTGTCTGTGTTTGCTACAAGAGGAGATAACACAAAGTATGCGCTTTTGTTATTTCCATTGCTTTCAATGCATTTTGGCCTAAAACGTGCATTTGCTGTTTTCTATTAAACACAACATGAGAGAAAAACCATTTCACATCACATTTGTGGGTCTTGGTCTTCAACACATCCAGTGAAATTTTGAGCTGTCTGTGTTTGCTACAAGAGGAGATAACACAAAGTATGCGCTTTTGTTGTTTCCATTGTTTTCAATGCATTTTGGCCTAAAACGTTCATTTGCTGTTTTCTCTTAAACGCAACATGGGAGTAAAACCATTTCACATCACATTTGTGGGTCTTGGTCTTCAACAGATCTGGTGAAATTTTGAGCTGTCTGTGTTTGCTACAAGAGGAGATAACACAAAGTATGCGCTTTTGTTATTTCCATTGCTTTCAATGCATTTTGGCCTAAAACGTGCATTTGCAGTTTTCTCTTAAACACAACATGAGAGAAAAACCATTTCACATCACATTTGTGGGTCTTGGTCTTCAACACATCCAGTGAAATTTTGAGCTGTCTGTGTTTGCTACAAGAGGAGATAACACAAAGTATGCGCTTTTGTTGTTTCCATTGTTTTCAATGCATTTTGGCCTAAAATGTGCATTTGCTGTTTTCTCTTAAACGCAATATGGGAGAAAAACCATTTCACATCACATTTGTGGGTCTTGGTCTTCAACAGATCTGGTGAAATTTTGAGCTGTCTGTGATTGCTACAAGAGGAGATAACACAAAGTATGCACTTTTGTTATTTCCATTGCTTTCAATGCATTTTGGCCTAAAACGAGCAATTGCTGTTTTCTCTTAAACGCAACATGGGAGAAAAACCATTTCACATCACATTTGTGTGTCTTGGTCTTCAACACATCCAGTGAAATTTTGAGCTGTCTGTGTTTGGTACAAGAGGAGATATCACAATGTATGCGCTTTTGTTGTTCCATTGCTTTCAATGCATTTTGGCCTAAAACATGCATTTGCTGTTTTCTCTTAAATGCAACATGGGAGAAAAACCATTTCACATCACATTTGTGGGTCTTGGTCTTCAACAGATCTGGTGAAATTTTGAGCTGTCTGTGTTTGCTACAAGAGGAGATAACACAAAGTATGCGCTTTTGTTATTTCCATTGCTTTCAATGCATTTTGGCCTAAAACGTGCATTTGCAGTTTTCTCTTAAACACAACATGAGAGAAAAACCATTTCACATCACATTTGTGGGTCTTGGTCTTCAACACATCCAGTGAAATTTTGAGCTGTCTGTGTTTGCTACAAGAGGAGATAACACAAAGTATGCGCTTTTGTTGTTTCCATTGTTTTCAATGCATTTTGGCCTAAAACGTTCATTTGCTGTTTTCTCTTAAACGCAACATGGGAGTAAAACCATTTCACATCACATTTGTGGGACTTGGTCTTCAACAGATCTGGTGAAATTTTGAGCTGTCTGTGTTTGCTACAAGAGGAGATAACACAAAGTATGCGCTTTTGTTATTTCCATTGCTTTCAATGCATTTTGGCCTAAAACGTGCATTTGCAGTTTTCTCTTAAACACATAAACACAACATGAGAGAAAAACCATTTCACATCACATTTGTGGGTCTTGGTCTTCAACACATCCAGTGAAATTTTGAGCTGTCTGTGTTTGCTACAAGAGGAGATAACACAAAGTATGCGCTTTTGTTGTTTCCATTGTTTTCAATGCATTTTGGCCTAAAACGTTCATTTGCTGTTTTCTCTTAAACGCAACTTGGGAGTAAAACCATTTCACATCACATTTGTGGGTCTTGGTCTTCAACAGATCTGGTGAAATTTTGAGCTGTCTGTGTTTGCTACAAGAGGAGATAACACAAAGTATGCGCTTTTGTTATTTCCATTGCTTTCAATGCATTTTGGCCTAAAACGTCCATTTGCAGTTTTCTCTTAAACACAACATGAGAGAAAAACCATTTCACATCACATTTGTGGGTCTTGGTCTTCAACACATCCAGTGAAATTTTGAGCTGTCTGTGTTTGCTACAAGAGGAGATATCACAAAGTATGCGCTTTTGTTGTTTTCATTGCTTTCAATGCATTTTGGCCTAAAACGTGCATTTGCTGTTTTCTCTTAAATGCAACATGGGAGAAAAACCATTTCACATCACATTTGTGGGTCTTGGTCTTCAACACATCCAGTGCAATTTTGAGCTGTCTGTGTTTGCTACAAGAGAAGATATCACAAAGTATGGACTTTTGTTATTTCCATTGCTTTCAATGCATTTTGGCCTAAAACTTGCATTTGCTGTTTTCTCTTAAACGCAACATGGGAGAAAAACCATTTCACATCACATTTGTGGGTCTTGGTCTTCAACACATCCAGTGAAATTTTGAGCTGTCTGTGTTTGCTACAAGAGGAGATATCACAATGTATGCGCTTTTGTTGTTCCATTGCTTTCAATGCATTTTGGCATAAAACATGCATTTGCAGTTTTCTCTTAAACACAACATGAGAGAAAAACCATTTCACATCACATTTGTGGGTCTTGGTCTTCAACAGATCTGGTGAAATTTTGAGCTGTCTGTGTTTGCTACAAGAGGAGATAACACAAAGTATGCGCTTTTGTTATTTCCATTGCTTTCAATGCATTTTGGCCTAAAACGTCCATTTGCTGTTTTCTCTTAAACACAACATGAGAGAAAAACCATTTCACATCACATTTGTGGGTCTTGGTCTTCAACACATCCAGTGAAATTTTGAGCTGTCTGTGTTTGCTACAAGAGGAGATAACACAAAGTATGCGCTTTTGTTGTTTCCATTGTTTTCAATGCATTTTGGCCTAAAACGTTCATTTGCTGTTTTCTCTTAAACGCAACATGGGAGAAAAACCATTTCACATCACATTTGTGGGTCTTGGTCTTCAACAGATCTGGTGAAATTTTGAGCTGTCTGTGTTTGCTACAAGAGGAGATAACACAAAGTACGCGCTTTTGTTGTTTCCATTGCTTTCAATGCATTTTGGCCTAAAACGAGCAACTGCTGTTTTCTCTTAAACGCAACATGGGAGAAAAACCATTTCACATCACATTTGTGTGTCTTGGTCTTCAACACATCCAGTGAAATTTTGAGCTGTCTGTGTTTGCTACAAGAGGAGATAACACAAAGTATGCGCTTTTGTTGTTTCCATTGTTTTCAATGCATTTTGGCCTAAAACGTTCATTTGCTGTTTTCTCTTAAACGCAACATGGGAGAAAAACCATTTCACATCACATTTGTGGGTCTTGGTCTTCAACAGATCTGGTGAAATTTTGAGCTGTCTGTGTTTGCTACAAGAGGAGATAACACAAAGTATGCGCTTTTGTTATTTCCATTGCTTTCAATGCATTTTGGCCTAAAACGTCCATTTGCTGTTTTCTCTTAAACGCAACATGGGAGAAAAAGCATTTCACATCACATTTGTGGGTCTTGGTCTTCAACACATCCAGTGAAATTTTGAGCTGTCTGTGTTTGCTACAAGAGGAGATAACACAAAGTATGCGCTTTTGTTGTTTCCATTGTTTTCAATGCATTTTGGCCTAAAATGTGCATTTGCTGTTTTCTCTTAAACGCAATATGGGAGAAAAACCATTTCACATCACATTTGTGGGTCTTGGTCTTCAACAGATCTGGTGAAATTTTGAGCTGTCTGTGTTTGCTACAAGAGGAGATAACACAAAGTATGCACTTTTGTTATTTCCATTGCTTTCAATGCATTTTGGCCTAAAACGAGCAATTGTTGTTTTCTCCTAAACGCAACATGGGAGAAAAACCATTTCACATCACATTTGTGTGTCTTGGTCTTCAACACATCCAGTGAAATTTTGAGCTGTCTGTGTTTGCTACAAGAGGAGATAACACAAAGTATGCGCTTTTGTTGTTTCCATTGCTTTCAATGCATTTTGGCCTAAAACGTGCATTTGCAGTTTTCTCTTAAACACAACATGAGAGAAAAACCATTTCACATCACATTTGTGGGTCTTGGTCTTCAACACATCCAGTGAAATTTTGAGCTGTCTGTGTTTGCTACAAGAGGAGATAACACAAAGTATGCGCTTTTGTTGTTTCCATTGTTTTCAATGCATTTTGGCCTAAAACGTTCATTTGCTGTTTTCTCTTAAACACAACATGAGAGAAAAACCATTTCACATCACATTTGTGGGTCTTGGTCTTCAACACATCCAGTGAAATTTTGAGCTGTCTGTGTTTGCTACAAGAGGAGATAACACAAAGTATGCGCTTTTGTTGTTTCCATTGTTTTCAATGCATATTGGCCTAAAACGTTCATTTGCTGTTTTCTCTTAAACGCAACATGGGAGTAAAACCATTTCACATCACATTTGTGGGTCTTGGTCTTCAACACATCCAGTGAAATTTTGAGCTGTCTGTGTTTGCTACAAGAGGAGATAACACAAAGTATGCGCTTTTGTTGTTTCCATTGTTTTCAATGCATTTTGGCCTAAAACGTTCATTTGCTGTTTTCTCTTAAACGCAACATGGGAGTAAAACCATTTCACATCACATTTGTGGGACTTGGTCTTCAACAGATCTGGTGAAATTTTGAGCTGTCTGTGTTTGCTACAAGAGGAGATAACACAAAGTATGCGCTTTTGTTATTTCCATTGCTTTCAATGCATTTTGGCCTAAAACGTGCATTTGCAGATTTCTCTTAAACACATAAACACAACATGAGAGAAAAACCATTTCACATCACATTTGTGGGTCTTGGTCTTCAACACATCCAGTGAAATTTTGAGCTGTCTGTGTTTGCTACAAGAGGAGATAACACAAAGTATGCGCTTTTGTTGTTTCCATTGTTTTCAATGCATTTTGGCCTAAAACGTTCATTTGCTGTTTTCTCTTAAACGCAACTTGGGAGTAAAACCATTTCACATCACATTTGTGGGTCTTGGTCTTCAACAGATCTGGTGAAATTTTGAGCTGTCTGTGTTTGCTACAAGAGGAGATAACACAAAGTATGCGCTTTTGTTATTTCCATTGCTTTCAATGCATTTTGGCCTAAAACGTGCATTTGCAGTTTTCTCTTAAACACAACATGAGAGAAAAACCATTTCACATCACATTTGTGGGTCTTGGTCTTCAACACATCCAGTGAAATTTTGAGCTGTCTGTGTTTGCTACAAGAGGAGATATCACAAAGTATGCGCTTTTGTTGTTTTCATTGCTTTCAATGCATTTTGGCCTAAAACGTGCATTTGCTGTTTTCTCTTAAATGCAACATGGGAGAAAAACCATTTCACATCACATTTGTGGGTCTTGGTCTTCAACACATCCAGTGCAATTTTGAGCTGTCTGTGTTTGCTACAAGAGAAGATATCACAAAGTATGGACTTTTGTTATTTCCATTGCTTTCAATGCATTTTGGCCTAAAACTTGCATTTGCTGTTTTCTCTTAAACGCAACATGGGAGAAAAACCATTTCACATCACATTTGTGGGTCTTGGTCTTCAACACATCCAGTGAAATTTTGAGCTGTCTGTGTTTGCTACACGAGGAGATATCACAATGTATGCGCTTTTGTTGTTCCATTGCTTTCAATGCATTTTGGCATAAAACATGCATTTGCAGTTTTCTCTTAAACACAACATGAGAGAAAAACCATTTCACATCACATTTGTGGGTCTTGGTCTTCAACAGATCTGGTGAAATTTTGAGCTGTCTGTGTTTGCTACAAGAGGAGATAACACAAAGTATGCGCTTTTGTTGTTTCCATTGTTTTCAATGCATTTTGGCCTAAAACGTTCATTTGCTGTTTTCTCTTAAACGCAACATGGGAGTAAAACCATTTCACATCACATTTGTGGGACTTGGTCTTCAACAGATCTGGTGAAATTTTGAGCTGTCTGTGTTTGCTACAAGAGGAGATAACACAAAGTATGCGCTTTTGTTATTTCCATTGCTTTCAATGCATTTTGGCCTAAAACGTGCATTTGCAGATTTCTCTTAAACACATAAACACAACATGAGAGAAAAACCATTTCACATCACATTTGTGGGTCTTGGTCTTCAACACATCCAGTGAAATTTTGAGCTGTCTGTGTTTGCTACAAGAGGAGATAACACAAAGTATGCGCTTTTGTTGTTTCCATTGTTTTCAATGCATTTTGGCCTAAAACGTTCATTTGCTGTTTTCTCTTAAACGCAACTTGGGAGTAAAACCATTTCACATCACATTTGTGGGTCTTGGTCTTCAACAGATCTGGTGAAATTTTGAGCTGTCTGTGTTTGCTACAAGAGGAGATAACACAAAGTATGCGCTTTTGTTATTTCCATTGCTTTCAATGCATTTTGGCCTAAAACGTCCATTTGCAGTTTTCTCTTAAACACAACATGAGAGAAAAACCATTTCACATCACATTTGTGGGTCTTGGTCTTCAACACATCCAGTGAAATTTTGAGCTGTCTGTGTTTGCTACAAGAGGAGATATCACAAAGTATGCGCTTTTGTTGTTTTCATTGCTTTCAATGCATTTTGGCCTAAAACGTGCATTTGCTGTTTTCTCTTAAATGCAACATGGGAGAAAAACCATTTCACATCACATTTGTGGGTCTTGGTCTTCAACACATCCAGTGCAATTTTGAGCTGTCTGTGTTTGCTACAAGAGAAGATATCACAAAGTATGGACTTTTGTTATTTCCATTGCTTTCAATGCATTTTGGCATAAAACTTGCATTTGCTGTTTTCTCTTAAACGCAACATGGGAGAAAAACCATTTCACATCACATTTGTGGGTCTTGGTCTTCAACACATCCAGTGAAATTTTGAGCTGTCTGTGTTTGCTACAAGAGGAGATATCACAATGTATGCGCTTTTGTTGTTCCATTGCTTTCAATGCATTTTGGCATAAAACATGCATTTGCAGTTTTCTCTTAAACACAACATGAGAGAAAAACCATTTCACATCACATTTGTGGGTCTTGGTCTTCAACAGATCTGGTGAAATTTTGAGCTGTCTGTGTTTGCTACAAGAGGAGATAACACAAAGTATGCGCTTTTGTTATTTCCATTGCTTTCAATGCATTTTGGCCTAAAACGTCCATTTGCTGTTTTCTCTTAAACACAACATGAGAGAAAAACCATTTCACATCACATTTGTGGGTCTTGGTCTTCAACACATCCAGTGAAATTTTGAGCTGTCTGTGTTTGCTACAAGAGGAGATAACACAAAGTATGCGCTTTTGTTGTTTCCATTGTTTTCAATGCATTTTGGCCTAAAACGTTCATTTGCTGTTTTCTCTTAAACGCAACATGGGAGAAAAACCATTTCACATCACATTTGTGGGTCTTGGTCTTCAACAGATCTGGTGAAATTTTGAGCTGTCTGTGTTTGCTACAAGAGGAGATAACACAAAGTACGCGCTTTTGTTGTTTCCATTGCTTTCAATGCATTTTGGCCTAAAACGAGCAACTGCTGTTTTCTCTTAAACGCAACATGGGAGAAAAACCATTTCACATCACATTTGTGTGTCTTGGTCTTCAACACATCCAGTGAAATTTTGAGCTGTCTGTGTTTGCTACAAGAGGAGATAACACAAAGTATGCGCTTTTGTTGTTTCCATTGTTTTCAATGCATTTTGGCCTAAAACGTTCATTTGCTGTTTTCTCTTAAACGCAACATGGGAGAAAAACCATTTCACATCACATTTGTGGGTCTTGGTCTTCAACAGATCTGGTGAAATTTTGAGCTGTCTGTGTTTGCTACAAGAGGAGATAACACAAAGTATGCGCTTTTGTTATTTCCATTGCTTTCAATGCATTTTGGCCTAAAACGTCCATTTGCTGTTTTCTCTTAAACGCAACATGGGAGAAAAAGCATTTCACATCACATTTGTGGGTCTTGGTCTTCAACACATCCAGTGAAATTTTGAGCTGTCTGTGTTTGCTACAAGAGGAGATAACACAAAGTATGCGCTTTTGTTGTTTCCATTGTTTTCAATGCATTTTGGCCTAAAATGTGCATTTGCTGTTTTCTCTTAAACGCAATATGGGAGAAAAACCATTTCACATCACATTTGTGGGTCTTGGTCTTCAACAGATCTGGTGAAATTTTGAGCTGTCTGTGTTTGCTACAAGAGGAGATAACACAAAGTATGCACTTTTGTTATTTCCATTGCTTTCAATGCATTTTGGCCTAAAACGAGCAATTGTTGTTTTCTCCTAAACGCAACATGGGAGAAAAACCATTTCACATCACATTTGTGTGTCTTGGTCTTCAACACATCCAGTGAAATTTTGAGCTGTCTGTGTTTGGTACAAGAGGAGATATCACAATGTATGCGCTTTTGTTGTTCCATTGCTTTCACTGCATTTTGGCCTAAAACATGCATTTGCTGTTTTCTCTTAAACGCAACATGGGAGAAAAACCATTTCACATCACATTTGTGGGTCTTGGTCTTCAACAGATCAGGTGAAATTTTGAGCTGTCTGTGTTTGCTACAAGAGGAGATAACACAAAGTATGCGCCTTTGTTATTTCCATTGCTTTCAATGCATTTTGGCCTAAAACGTCCATTTGCAGTTTTCTCTTAAACACAACATGAGAGAAAAACCATTTCACATCACATTTGTGGGTCTTGGTCTTCAACACATCCAGTGAAATTTTGAGCTGTCTGTGTTTGCTACAAGAGGAGATAACACAAAGTATGCGCTTTTGTTGTTTCCATTGCTTTCAATGCATTTTGGCCTAAAACGTGCATTTGCAGTTTTCTCTTAAACACAACATGAGAGAAAAACCATTTCACATCACATTTGTGGGTCTTGGTCTTCAACACATCCAGTGAAATTTTGAGCTGTCTGTGTTTGCTACAAGAGGAGATAACACAAAGTATGCGCTTTTGTTGTTTCCATTGTTTTCAATGCATTTTGGCCTAAAACGTTCATTTGCTGTTTTCTCTTAAACACAACATGAGAGAAAAACCATTTCACATCACATTTGTGGGTCTTGGTCTTCAACACATCCAGTGAAATTTTGAGCTGTCTGTGTTTGCTACAAGAGGAGATAACACAAAGTATGCGCTTTTGTTGTTTCCATTGTTTTCAATGCATATTGGCCTAAAACGTTCATTTGCTGTTTTCTCTTAAACGCAACATGGGAGTAAAACCATTTCACATCACATTTGTGGGTCTTGGTCTTCAACACATCCAGTGAAATTTTGAGCTGTCTGTGTTTGCTACAAGAGGAGATAACACAAAGTATGCGCTTTTGTTGTTTCCATTGTTTTCAATGCATTTTGGCCTAAAACGTTCATTTGCTGTTTTCTCTTAAACGCAACATGGGAGTAAAACCATTTCACATCACATTTGTGGGACTTGGTCTTCAACAGATCTGGTGAAATTTTGAGCTGTCTGTGTTTGCTACAAGAGGAGATAACACAAAGTATGCGCTTTTGTTATTTCCATTGCTTTCAATGCATTTTGGCCTAAAACGTGCATTTGCAGATTTCTCATAAACACATAAACACAACATGAGAGAAAAACCATTTCACATCACATTTGTGGGTCTTGGTCTTCAACACATCCAGTGAAATTTTGAGCTGTCTGTGTTTGCTACAAGAGGAGATAACACAAAGTATGCGCTTTTGTTGTTTCCATTGTTTTCAATGCATTTTGGCCTAAAACGTTCATTTGCTGTTTTCTCTTAAACGCAACTTGGGAGTAAAACCATTTCACATCACATTTGTGGGTCTTGGTCTTCAACAGATCTGGTGAAATTTTGAGCTGTCTGTGTTTGCTACAAGAGGAGATAACACAAAGTATGCGCTTTTGTTATTTCCATTGCTTTCAATGCATTTTGGCCTAAAACGTGCATTTGCAGTTTTCTCTTAAACACAACATGAGAGAAAAACCATTTCACATCACATTTGTGGGTCTTGGTCTTCAACACATCCAGTGAAATTTTGAGCTGTCTGTGTTTGCTACAAGAGGAGATATCACAAAGTATGCGCTTTTGTTGTTTTCATTGCTTTCAATGCATTTTGGCCTAAAACGTGCATTTGCTGTTTTCTCTTAAATGCAACATGGGAGAAAAACCATTTCACATCACATTTGTGGGTCTTGGTCTTCAACACATCCAGTGCAATTTTGAGCTGTCTGTGTTTGCTACAAGAGAAGATATCACAAAGTATGGACTTTTGTTATTTCCATTGCTTTCAATGCATTTTGGCCTAAAACTTGCATTTGCTGTTTTCTCTTAAACGCAACATGGGAGAAAAACCATTTCACATCACATTTGTGGGTCTTGGTCTTCAACACATCCAGTGAAATTTTGAGCTGTCTGTGTTTGCTACACGAGGAGATATCACAATGTATGCGCTTTTGTTGTTCCATTGCTTTCAATGCATTTTGGCATAAAACATGCATTTGCAGTTTTCTCTTAAACACAACATGAGAGAAAAACCATTTCACATCACATTTGTGGGTCTTGGTCTTCAACAGATCTGGTGAAATTTTGAGCTGTCTGTGTTTGCTACAAGAGGAGATAACACAAAGTATGCGCTTTTGTTGTTTCCATTGTTTTCAATGCATTTTGGCCTAAAACGTTCATTTGCTGTTTTCTCTTAAACGCAACATGGGAGTAAAACCATTTCACATCACATTTGTGGGACTTGGTCTTCAACAGATCTGGTGAAATTTTGAGCTGTCTGTGTTTGCTACAAGAGGAGATAACACAAAGTATGCGCTTTTGTTATTTCCATTGCTTTCAATGCATTTTGGCCTAAAACGTGCATTTGCAGATTTCTCTTAAACACATAAACACAACATGAGAGAAAAACCATTTCACATCACATTTGTGGGTCTTGGTCTTCAACACATCCAGTGAAATTTTGAGCTGTCTGTGTTTGCTACAAGAGGAGATAACACAAAGTATGCGCTTTTGTTGTTTCCATTGTTTTCAATGCATTTTGGCCTAAAACGTTCATTTGCTGTTTTCTCTTAAACGCAACTTGGGAGTAAAACCATTTCACATCACATTTGTGGGTCTTGGTCTTCAACAGATCTGGTGAAATTTTGAGCTGTCTGTGTTTGCTACAAGAGGAGATAACACAAAGTATGCGCTTTTGTTATTTCCATTGCTTTCAATGCATTTTGGCCTAAAACGTGCATTTGCAGTTTTCTCTTAAACACAACATGAGAGAAAAACCATTTCACATCACATTTGTGGGTCTTGGTCTTCAACACATCCAGTGAAATTTTGAGCTGTCTGTGTTTGCTACAAGAGGAGATATCACAAAGTATGCGCTTTTGTTGTTTTCATTGCTTTCAATGCATTTTGGCCTAAAACGTGCATTTGCTGTTTTCTCTTAAATGCAACATGGGAGAAAAACCATTTCACATCACATTTGTGGGTCTTGGTCTTCAACACATCCAGTGCAATTTTGAGCTGTCTGTGTTTGCTACAAGAGAAGATATCACAAAGTATGGACTTTTGTTATTTCCATTGCTTTCAATGCATTTTGGCCTAAAACTTGCATTTGCTGTTTTCTCTTAAACGCAACATGGGAGAAAAACCATTTCACATCACATTTGTGGGTCTTGGTCTTCAACACATCCAGTGAAATTTTGAGCTGTCTGTGTTTGCTACACGAGGAGATATCACAATGTATGCGCTTTTGTTGTTCCATTGCTTTCAATGCATTTTGGCATAAAACATGCATTTGCAGTTTTCTCTTAAACACAACATGAGAGAAAAACCATTTCACATCACATTTGTGGGTCTTGGTCTTCAACAGATCTGGTGAAATTTTGAGCTGTCTGTGTTTGCTACAAGAGGAGATAACACAAAGTATGCGCTTTTGTTATTTCCATTGCTTTCAATGCATTTTGGCCTAAAACGTCCATTTGCTGTTTTCTCTTAAACACAACATGAGAGAAAAACCATTTCACATCACATTTGTGGGTCTTGGTCTTCAACACATCCAGTGAAATTTTGAGCTGTCTGTGTTTGCTACAAGAGGAGATAACACAAAGTATGCGCTTTTGTTGTTTCCATTGTTTTCAATGCATTTTGGCCTAAAACGTTCATTTGCTGTTTTCTCTTAAACGCAACATGGGAGAAAAACCATTTCACATCACATTTGTGGGTCTTGGTCTTCAACAGATCTGGTGAAATTTTGAGCTGTCTGTGTTTGCTACAAGAGGAGATAACACAAAGTACGCGCTTTTGTTGTTTCCATTGCTTTCAATGCATTTTGGCCTAAAATGAGCAACTGCTGTTTTCTCTTAAACGCAACATGGGAGAAAAACCATTTCACATCACATTTGTGTGTCTTGGTCTTCAACACATCCAGTGAAATTTTGAGCTGTCTGTGTTTGCTACAAGAGGAGATAACACAAAGTATGCGCTTTTGTTGTTTCCATTGTTTTCAATGCATTTTGGCCTAAAACGTTCATTTGCTGTTTTCTCTTAAACGCAACATGGGAGAAAAACCATTTCACATCACATTTGTGGGTCTTGGTCTTCAACAGATCTGGTGAAATTTTGAGCTGTCTGTGTTTGCTACAAGAGGAGATAACACAAAGTATGCGCTTTTGTTATTTCCATTGCTTTCAATGCATTTTGGCCTAAAACGTCCATTTGCTGTTTTCTCTTAAACGCAACATGGGAGAAAAAGCATTTCACATCACATTTGTGGGTCTTGGTCTTCAACACATCCAGTGAAATTTTGAGCTGTCTGTGTTTGCTACAAGAGGAGATAACACAAAGTATGCGCTTTTGTTGTTTCCATTGTTTTCAATGCATTTTGGCCTAAAATGTGCATTTGCTGTTTTCTCTTAAACGCAATATGGGAGAAAAACCATTTCACATCACATTTGTGGGTCTTGGTCTTCAACAGATCTGGTGAAATTTTGAGCTGTCTGTGTTTGCTACAAGAGGAGATAACACAAAGTATGCACTTTTGTTATTTCCATTGCTTTCAATGCATTTTGGCCTAAAACGAGCAATTGTTGTTTTCTCTTAAACGCAACATGGGAGAAAAACCATTTCACATCACATTTGTGTGTCTTGGTCTTCAACACATCCAGTGAAATTTTGAGCTGTCTGTGTTTGGTACAAGAGGAGATATCACAATGTATGCGCTTTTGTTGTTCCATTGCTTTCAATGCATTTTGGCCTAAAACATGCATTTGCTGTTTTCTCTTAAACGCAACATGGGAGAAAAACCATTTCACATCACATTTGTGGGTCTTGGTCTTCAACAGATCAGGTGAAATTTTGAGCTGTCTGTGTTTGCTACAAGAGGAGATAACACAAAGTATGCGCCTTTGTTATTTCCATTGCTTTCAATGCATTTTGGCCTAAAACGTCCATTTGCAGTTTTCTCTTAAACACAACATGAGAGAAAAACCATTTCACATCACATTTGTGGGTCTTGGTCTTCAACACATCCAGTGAAATTTTGAGCTGTCTGTGTTTGCTACAAGAGGAGATAACACAAAGTATGCGCTTTTGTTGTTTCCATTGCTTTCAATGCATTTTGGCCTAAAACGTGCATTCGCAGTTTTCTCTTAAACACAACATGAGAGAAAAACCATTTCACATCACATTTGTGGGTCTTGGTCTTCAACACATCCAGTGAAATTTTGAGCTGTCTGTGTTTGCTACAAGAGGAGATAACACAAAGTATGCGCTTTTGTTGTTTCCATTGTTTTCAATGCATTTTGGCCTAAAACGTTCATTTGCTGTTTTCTCTTAAACACAACATGAGAGAAAAACCATTTCACATCACATTTGTGGGTCTTGGTCTTCAACACATCCAGTGAAATTTTGAGCTGTCTGTGTTTGCTACAAGAGGAGATAACACAAAGTATGCGCTTTTGTTGTTTCCATTGTTTTCAATGCATATTGGCCTAAAACGTTCATTTGCTGTTTTCTCTTAAACGCAACATGGGAGTAAAACCATTTCACATCACATTTGTGGGTCTTGGTCTTCAACAGATCTGGTGAAATTTTGAGCTGTCTGTGTTTGCTACAAGAGGAGATAACACAAAGTATGCGCTTTTGTTATTTCCATTGCTTTCAATGCATTTTGGCCTAAAACGTGCATTTGCAGTTTTCTCTTAAACACAACATGAGAGAAAAACCATTTCACATCACATTTGTGGGTCTTGGTCTTCAACACATCCAGTGAAATTTTGAGCTGTCTGTGTTTGGTACAAGAGGAGATAACACAAAGTATGCACTTTTGTTGTTTCCATTGTTTTCAATGCATTTTGGCCTAAAACGTTCATTTGCTGTTTTCTCTTAAACGCAACATGGGAGTAAAACCATTTCACATCACATTTGTGGGACTTGGTCTTCAACAGATCTGGTGAAATTTTGAGCTGTCTGTGTTTGCTACAAGAGGAGATAACACAAAGTATGCGCTTTTGTTATTTCCATTGCTTTCAATGCATTTTGGCCTAAAACGTGCATTTGCAGATTTCTCTTAAACACATAAACACAACATGAGAGAAAAACCATTTCACATCACATTTGTGGGTCTTGGTCTTCAACACATCCAGTGAAATTTTGAGCTGTCTGTGTTTGCTACAAGAGGAGATAACACAAAGTATGCGCTTTTGTTGTTTCCATTGTTTTCAATGCATTTTGGCCTAAAACGTTCATTTGCTGTTTTCTCTTAAACGCAACTTGGGAGTAAAACCATTTCACATCACATTTGTGGGTCTTGGTCTTCAACAGATCTGGTGAAATTTTGAGCTGTCTGTGTTTGCTACAAGAGGAGATAACACAAAGTATGCGCTTTTGTTATTTCCATTGCTTTCAATGCATTTTGGCCTAAAACGTCCATTTGCAGTTTTCTCTTAAACACAACATGAGAGAAAAACCATTTCACATCACATTTGTGGGTCTTGGTCTTCAACACATCCAGTGAAATTTTGAGCTGTCTGTGTTTGCTACAAGAGGAGATATCACAAAGTATGCGCTTTTGTTGTTTTCATTGCTTTCAATGCATTTTGGCCTAAAACGTGCATTTGCTGTTTTCTCTTAAATGCAACATGGGAGAAAAACCATTTCACATCACATTTGTGGGTCTTGGTCTTCAACACATCCAGTGCAATTTTGAGCTGTCTGTGTTTGCTACAAGAGAAGATATCACAAAGTATGGACTTTTGTTATTTCCATTGCTTTCAATGCATTTTGGCCTAAAACTTGCATTTGCTGTTTTCTCTTAAACGCAACATGGGAGAAAAACCATTTCACATCACATTTGTGGGTCTTGGTCTTCAACACATCCAGTGAAATTTTGAGCTGTCTGTGTTTGCTACAAGAGGAGATAACACAAAGTATGCGCTTTTGTTGTTTCCATTGTTTTCAATGCATTTTGGCCTAAAACGTTCATTTGCTGTTTTCTCTTAAACGCAACATGGGAGAAAAACCATTTCACATCACATTTGTGGGTCTTGGTCTTCAACAGATCTGGTGAAATTTTGAGCTGTCTGTGTTTGCTACAAGAGGAGATAACACAAAGTACGCGCTTTTGTTGTTTCCATTGCTTTCAATGCATTTTGGCCTAAAACGAGCAACTGCTGTTTTCTCTTAAACGCAACATGGGAGAAAAACCATTTCACATCACATTTGTGTGTCTTGGTCTTCAACACATCCAGTGAAATTTTGAGCTGTCTGTGTTTGCTACAAGAGGAGATAACACAAAGTATGCGCTTTTGTTGTTTCCATTGTTTTCAATGCATTTTGGCCTAAAACGTTCATTTGCTGTTTTCTCTTAAACGCAACATGGGAGAAAAACCATTTCACATCACATTTGTGGGTCTTGGTCTTCAACAGATCTGGTGAAATTTTGAGCTGTCTGTGTTTGCTACAAGAGGAGATAACACAAAGTATGCGCTTTTGTTATTTCCATTGCTTTCAATGCATTTTGGCCTAAAACGTCCATTTGCTGTTTTCTCTTAAACGCAACATGGGAGAAAAAGCATTTCACATCACATTTGTGGGTCTTGGTCTTCAACACATCCAGTGAAATTTTGAGCTGTCTGTGTTTGCTACAAGAGGAGATAACACAAAGTATGCACTTTTGTTGTTTCCATTGTTTTCAATGCATTTTGGCCTAAAACGTTCATTTGCTGTTTTCTCTTAAACGCAACATGGGAGTAAAACCATTTCACATCACATTTGTGGGACTTGGTCTTCAACAGATCTGGTGAAATTTTGAGCTGTCTGTGTTTGCTACAAGAGGAGATAACACAAAGTATGCGCTTTTGTTATTTCCATTGCTTTCAATGCATTTTGGCCTAAAACGTGCATTTGCAGATTTCTCTTAAACACATAAACACAACATGAGAGAAAAACCATTTCACATCACATTTGTGGGTCTTGGTCTTCAACACATCCAGTGAAATTTTGAGCTGTCTGTGTTTGCTACAAGAGGAGATAACACAAAGTATGCGCTTTTGTTGTTTCCATTGTTTTCAATGCATTTTGGCCTAAAACGTTCATTTGCTGTTTTCTCTTAAACGCAACTTGGAGTAAAACCATTTCACATCACATTTGTGGGTCTTGGTCTTCAACAGATCTGGTGAAATTTTGAGCTGTCTGTGTTTGCTACAAGAGGAGATAACACAAAGTATGCGCTTTTGTTATTTCCATTGCTTTCAATGCATTTTGGCCTAAAACGTCCATTTGCAGTTTTCTCTTAAACACAACATGAGAGAAAAACCATTTCACATCACATTTGTGGGTCTTGGTCTTCAACACATCCAGTGAAATTTTGAGCTGTCTGTGTTTGCTACAAGAGGAGATATCACAAAGTATGCGCTTTTGTTGTTTTCATTGCTTTCAATGCATTTTGGCCTAAAACGTGCATTTGCTGTTTTCTCTTAAATGCAACATGGGAGAAAAACCATTTCACATCACATTTGTGGGTCTTGGTCTTCAACACATCCAGTGCAATTTTGAGCTGTCTGTGTTTGCTACAAGAGAAGATATCACAAAGTATGGACTTTTGTTATTTCCATTGCTTTCAATGCATTTTGGCCTAAAACTTGCATTTGCTGTTTTCTCTTAACGCAACATGGGAGAAAAACCATTTCACATCACATTTGTGGGTCTTGGTCTTCAACAGATCTGGTGAAATTTTGAGCTGTCTGTGATTGCTACAAGAGGAGATAACACAAAGTATGCACTTTTGTTATTTCCATTGCTTTCAATGCATTTTGGCCTAAAACGAGCAATTGCTGTTTTCTCTTAAACGCAACATGGGAGATAAACCATTTCACATCACATTTGTGTGTCTTGGTCTTCAACACATCCAGTGAAATTTTGAGCTGTCTGTGTTTGGTACAAGAGGAGATATCACAATGTATGCGCTTTTGTTGTTCCATTGCTTTCAATGCATTTTGGCCTAAAACATGCATTTGCTGTTTTCTCTTAAATGCAACATGGGAGAAAAACCATTTCACATCACATTTGTGGGTCTTGGTCTTCAACAGATCTGGTGAAATTTTGAGCTGTCTGTGTTTGCTACAAGAGGAGATAACACAAAGTATGCGCTTTTGTTATTTCCATTGCTTTCAATGCATTTTGGCCTAAAACGTGCATTTGCAGTTTTCTCTTAAACACAACATGAGAGAAAAACCATTTCACATCACATTTGTGGGTCTTGGTCTTCAACACATCCAGTGAAATTTTGAGCTGTCTGTGTTTGCTACAAGAGGAGATAACACAAAGTATGCGCTTTTGTTGTTTCCATTGTTTTCAATGCATATTGGCCTAAAACGTGCATTTGCAGTTTTCTCTTAAACACAACATGAGAGAAAAACCATTTCACATCACGTTTGTGGGTCTTGGTCTTCAACACATCCAGTGAAATTTTGAGCTGTCTGTGTTTGCTACAAGAGGAGATAACACAAAGTATGCGCTTTTGTTGTTTCCATTGTTTTCAATGCATTTTGGCCTAAAACGTTCATTTGCTGTTTTCTCTTAAACGCAACATGGGAGTAAAACCATTACACATCACATTTGTGGGTCTTGGTCTTCAACAGATCTGGTGAAATTTTGAGCTCTCTGTGTTTGCTACAAGAGGAGATAACACAAAGTATGCGCTTTTGTTGTTTCCATTGTTTTCAATGCATATTGGCCTAAAACGTGCATTTGCAGTTTTCTCTTAAACACAACATGAGAGAAAAACCATTTCACATCACGTTTGTGGGTCTTGGTCTTCAACACATCCAGTGAAATTTTGAGTTGTCTGTGTTTGCTACAAGAAGAGATAACACAAAGTATGCGCTTTTGTTGTTTCCATTGTTTTCAATGCATTTTGGCCTAAAACGTTCATTTGCTGTTTTCTCTTAAACGCAACATGGGAGTAAAACCATTTCACATCACATTTGTGGGTCTTGGTCTTCAACAGATCTGGTGAAATTTTGAGCTGTCTGTGTTTGCTACAAGAGGAGATAACACAAAGTATGCCCTTTTGTTATTTCCATTGCTTTCAATGCATTTTGGCCTAAAACGTGCATTTGCAGTTTTCTCTTAAACACAACATGAGAGAAAAACCATTTCACATCACATTTGTGGGTCTTGGTCTTCAACACATCCAGTGAAATTTTGAGCTGTCTGTGTTTGCTACAAGAGGAGATAACACAAAGTATGCGCTTTTGTTGTTTCCATTGCTTTCAATGCATTTTGGCCTAAAACGAGCAATTGCTGTTTTCTCTTAAACGCAACATGGGAGAAAAACCATTTCACATCACATTTGTGTGTCTTGGTCTTCAACACATCCAGTGAAATTTTGAGCTGTCTGTGTTTGGTACAAGAGGAGATATCACAATGTATGCGCTTTTGTTGTTCCATTGCTTTCAATGCATTTTGGCCTAAAACATGCATTTGCTGTTTTCTCTTAAATGCAACATGGGAGAAAAACCATTTCACATCACATTTGTGGGTCTTGGTCTTCAACAGATCTGGTGAAATTTTGAGCTGTCTGTGTTTGCTACAAGAGGAGATAACACAAAGTATGCGCTTTTGTTATTTCCATTGCTTTCAATGCATTTTGGCCTAAAACGTGCATTTGCTGTTTTCTCTTAAACACAACATGAGAGAAAAACCATTTCACATCACATTTGTGGGTCTTGGTCTTCAACACATCCAGTGAAATTTTGAGCTGTCTGTGTTTGCTACAAGAGGAGATAACACAAAGTATGCGCTTTTGTTTCCATTGTTTTCAATGCATTTTGTTCTAAAACATTCATTTGCTGTTTTCTCTTAAACGCAACATGGGAGAAAAACCATTTCACATCACATTTGTGGGTCTTGGTCTTCAACAGATCCGGTGAAATTTTGAGCTGTCTGTGTTTGCTACAAGAGGAGATAACACAAAGTATGTGCTTTTGTTATTTCCATTGCTTTCAATGCATTTTGGCCTAAAACGTGCATTTGCAGTTTTCTCTTAAACGCAACATGGGAGAAAAACCATTTCACATCACATTTGTGGGTCTTGGTCTTCAACAGATCCAGTGAAATTTTGAGCTGTCTGTGTTTGCTACAAGAGGAGATAACACAAAGTATGCGCTTTTGTTATTTCCATTGCTTTCAATGCATTTTGGCCTAAAACGTGCATTTGCAGTTTTCTCTTAAACACAACATGAGAGAAAAACCATTTCACATCACATTTGTGGGTCTTGGTCTTCAACACATCCAGTGAAATTTTGAGCTGTCTGTGTTTGCTACAAGAGGAGATAACACAAAGTATGCGCTTTTGTTGTTTCCATTGTTTTCAATGCATTTTGGCCTAAAACGTTCATTCGCTGTTTTCTCTTAAACGCAACATGGGAGAAAAACCATTTCACATCACATTTGTGGGTCTTGGTCTTCAACAGATCTTTTGAAATTTTGAGCTGTCTGTGTTTGCTACAAGAGGAGATAACACAAAGTATGCGCTTTTGTTATTTCCATTGCTTTCAATGCATTTTGGCCTAAAACGTCCTTTTGCAGTTTTCTCTTAAACACAACATGAGAGAAAAACCATTTCACATCACATTTGTGGGTCTTGGTCTTCAACACATCCAGTGAAATTTTGAGCTGTCTGTGTTTGCTACAAGAGGAGATAACACAAAGTATGCGTTTTGTTGTTTCCATTGTTTTCAATGCATTTTGGCCTAAAATGTGCATTTGCTGTTTTCTCTTAAACGCAATATGGGAGAAAAACCATTTCACATCACATTTGTGGGTCTTGGTCTTCAACAGATCTGGTGAAATTTTGAGCTGTCTGTGTTTGCTACAAGAGGAGATAACACAAAGTATGCGCTTTTGTTATTTCCATTGCTTTCAATGCATTTTGGCCTAAAACGTGCATTTGCTGTTTTCTCTTAAACACAACATGAGAGAAAAACCATTTCACATCACATTTGTGGGTCTTGGTCTTCAACACATCCAGTGAAATTTTGAGCTGTCTGTGTTTGCTACAAGAGGAGATAACACAAAGTATGCGCTTTTGTTGTTTCCATTGTTTTCAATGCATTTTGGCCTAAAACGTTCATTTGCTGTTTTCTCTTAAACGCAACATGGGAGTAAAACCATTTCACATCACATTTGTGGGTTTTGGTCTTCAACAGATCTGGTGAAATTTTGAGCTGTCTGTGTTTGCTACAAGAGGAGATAACACAAAGTATGCGCTTTTGTTATTTCCATTGCTTTCAATGCATTTTGGCCTAAAACGTGCATTTGCAGTTTTCTCTTAAACACAACATGAGAGAAAAACCATTTCACATTACATTTGTGGGTCTTGGTCTTCAACACATCCAGTGAAATTTTGAGCTGTCTGTGTTTGCTACAAGAGGAGATAACACAAAGTATGCGCTTTTGTTGTTTCCATTGTTTTCAATGCATTTTGGCCTAAAATGTGCATTTGCTGTTTTCTTTTAAACGCAATATGGGAGAAAAACCATTTCACATCACATTTGTGGGTCTTGGTCTTCAACAGATCTGGTGAAATTTTGAGCTGTCTGTGATTGCTACAAGAGGAGATAACACAAAGTATGCACTTTTGTTATTTCCATTGCTTTCAATGCATTTTGGCCTAAAATGAGCAATTGCTGTTTTCTCTTAAACGCAACATGGGAGATAAACCATTTCACATCACATTTGTGTGTCTTGGTCTTCAACACATCCAGTGAAATTTTGAGCTGTCTGTGTTTGGTACAAGAGGAGATATCACAATGTATGCGCTTTTGTTGTTCCATTGCTTTCAATGCATTTTGGCCTAAAACATGCATTTGCTGTTTTCTCTTAAATGCAACATGGGAGAAAAACCATTTCACATCACATTTGTGGGTCTTGGTCTTCAACAGATCTGGTGAAATTTTGAGCTGTCTGTGTTTGCTACAAGAGGAGATAACACAAAGTATGCGCTTTTGTTATTTCCATTGCTTTCAATGCATTTTGGCCTAAAACGTGCATTTGCAGTTTTCTCTTAAACACAACATGAGAGAAAAACCATTTCACATCACATTTGTGGGTCTTGGTCTTCAACACATCCAGTGAAATTTTGAGCTGTCTGTGTTTGCTACAAGAGGAGATAACACAAAGTATGCGCTTTTGTTGTTTCCATTGTTTTCAATGCATATTGGCCTAAAACGTGCATTTGCAGTTTTCTCTTAAACACAACATGAGAGAAAAACCATTTCACATCACGTTTGTGGGTCTTGGTCTTCAACACATCCAGTGAAATTTTGAGCTGTCTGTGTTTGCTACAAGAGGAGATAACACAAAGTATGCGCTTTTGTTGTTTCCATTGTTTTCAATGCATTTTGGCCTAAAACGTTCATTTGCTGTTTTCTCTTAAACGCAACATGGGAGTAAAACCATTACACATCACATTTGTGGGTCTTGGTCTTCAACAGATCTGGTGAAATTTTGAGCTCTCTGTGTTTGCTACAAGAGGAGATAACACAAAGTATGCGCTTTTGTTGTTTCCATTGTTTTCAATGCATATTGGCCTAAAACGTGCATTTGCAGTTTTCTCTTAAACACAACATGAGAGAAAAACCATTTCACATCACGTTTGTGGGTCTTGGTCTTCAACACATCCAGTGAAATTTTGAGTTGTCTGTGTTTGCTACAAGAAGAGATAACACAAAGTATGCGCTTTTGTTGTTTCCATTGTTTTCAATGCATTTTGGCCTAAAACGTTCATTTGCTGTTTTCTCTTAAACGCAACATGGGAGTAAAACCATTTCACATCACATTTGTGGGTCTTGGTCTTCAACAGATCTGGTGAAATTTTGAGCTGTCTGTGTTTGCTACAAGAGGAGATAACACAAAGTATGCCCTTTTGTTATTTCCATTGCTTTCAATGCATTTTGGCCTAAAACGTGCATTTGCAGTTTTCTCTTAAACACAACATGAGAGAAAAACCATTTCACATCACATTTGTGGGTCTTGGTCTTCAACACATCCAGTGAAATTTTGAGCTGTCTGTGTTTGCTACAAGAGGAGATAACACAAAGTATGCGCTTTTGTTGTTTCCATTGCTTTCAATGCATTTTGGCCTAAAACGAGCAATTGCTGTTTTCTCTTAAACGCAACATGGGAGAAAAACCATTTCACATCACATTTGTGTGTCTTGGTCTTCAACACATCCAGTGAAATTTTGAGCTGTCTGTGTTTGGTACAAGAGGAGATATCACAATGTATGCGCTTTTGTTGTTCCATTGCTTTCAATGCATTTTGGCCTAAAACATGCATTTGCTGTTTTCTCTTAAATGCAACATGGGAGAAAAACCATTTCACATCACATTTGTGGGTCTTGGTCTTCAACAGATCTGGTGAAATTTTGAGCTGTCTGTGTTTGCTACAAGAGGAGATAACACAAAGTATGCGCTTTTGTTATTTCCATTGCTTTCAATGCATTTTGGCCTAAAACGTGCATTTGCTGTTTTCTCTTAAACACAACATGAGAGAAAAACCATTTCACATCACATTTGTGGGTCTTGGTCTTCAACACATCCAGTGAAATTTTGAGCTGTCTGTGTTTGCTACAAGAGGAGATAACACAAAGTATGCGCTTTTGTTTCCATTGTTTTCAATGCATTTTGTTCTAAAACATTCATTTGCTGTTTTCTCTTAAACGCAACATGGGAGAAAAACCATTTCACATCACATTTGTGGGTCTTGGTCTTCAACAGATCCGGTGAAATTTTGAGCTGTCTGTGTTTGCTACAAGAGGAGATAACACAAAGTATGTGCTTTTGTTATTTCCATTGCTTTCAATGCATTTTGGCCTAAAACGTGCATTTGCAGTTTTCTCTTAAACGCAACATGGGAGAAAAACCATTTCACATCACATTTGTGGGTCTTGGTCTTCAACAGATCCAGTGAAATTTTGAGCTGTCTGTGTTTGCTACAAGAGGAGATAACACAAAGTATGCGCTTTTGTTATTTCCATTGCTTTCAATGCATTTTGGCCTAAAACGTGCATTTGCAGTTTTCTCTTAAACACAACATGAGAGAAAAACCATTTCACATCACATTTGTGGGTCTTGGTCTTCAACACATCCAGTGAAATTTTGAGCTGTCTGTGTTTGCTACAAGAGGAGATAACACAAAGTATGCGCTTTTGTTGTTTCCATTGTTTTCAATGCATTTTGGCCTAAAACGTTCATTCGCTGTTTTCTCTTAAACGCAACATGGGAGAAAAACCATTTCACATCACATTTGTGGGTCTTGGTCTTCAACAGATCTTTTGAAATTTTGAGCTGTCTGTGTTTGCTACAAGAGGAGATAACACAAAGTATGCGCTTTTGTTATTTCCATTGCTTTCAATGCATTTTGGCCTAAAACGTCCTTTTGCAGTTTTCTCTTAAACACAACATGAGAGAAAAACCATTTCACATCACATTTGTGGGTCTTGGTCTTCAACACATCCAGTGAAATTTTGAGCTGTCTGTGTTTGCTACAAGAGGAGATAACACAAAGTATGCGTTTTGTTGTTTCCATTGTTTTCAATGCATTTTGGCCTAAAATGTGCATTTGCTGTTTTCTCTTAAACGCAATATGGGAGAAAAACCATTTCACATCACATTTGTGGGTCTTGGTCTTCAACAGATCTGGTGAAATTTTGAGCTGTCTGTGTTTGCTACAAGAGGAGATAACACAAAGTATGCGCTTTTGTTATTTCCATTGCTTTCAATGCATTTTGGCCTAAAACGTGCATTTGCTGTTTTCTCTTAAACACAACATGAGAGAAAAACCATTTCACATCACATTTGTGGGTCTTGGTCTTCAACACATCCAGTGAAATTTTGAGCTGTCTGTGTTTGCTACAAGAGGAGATAACACAAAGTATGCGCTTTTGTTGTTTCCATTGTTTTCAATGCATTTTGGCCTAAAACGTTCATTTGCTGTTTTCTCTTAAACGCAACATGGGAGTAAAACCATTTCACATCACATTTGTGGGTTTTGGTCTTCAACAGATCTGGTGAAATTTTGAGCTGTCTGTGTTTGCTACAAGAGGAGATAACACAAAGTATGCGCTTTTGTTATTTCCATTGCTTTCAATGCATTTTGGCCTAAAACGTGCATTTGCAGTTTTCTCTTAAACACAACATGAGAGAAAAACCATTTCACATTACATTTGTGGGTCTTGGTCTTCAACACATCCAGTGAAATTTTGAGCTGTCTGTGTTTGCTACAAGAGGAGATAACACAAAGTATGCGCTTTTGTTGTTTCCATTGTTTTCAATGCATTTTGGCCTAAAATGTGCATTTGCTGTTTTCTTTTAAACGCAATATGGGAGAAAAACCATTTCACATCACATTTGTGGGTCTTGGTCTTCAACAGATCTGGTGAAATTTTGAGCTGTCTGTGATTGCTACAAGAGGAGATAACACAAAGTATGCACTTTTGTTATTTCCATTGCTTTCAATGCATTTTGGCCTAAAACGAGCAATTGCTGTTTTCTCTTAAACGCAACATGGGAGATAAACCATTTCACATCACATTTGTGTGTCTTGGTCTTCAACACATCCAGTGAAATTTTGAGCTGTCTGTGTTTGGTACAAGAGGAGATATCACAATGTATGCGCTTTTGTTGTTCCATTGCTTTCAATGCATTTTGGCCTAAAACATGCATTTGCTGTTTTCTCTTAAATGCAACATGGGAGAAAAACCATTTCACATCACATTTGTGGGTCTTGGTCTTCAACAGATCTGGTGAAATTTTGAGCTGTCTGTGTTTGCTACAAGAGGAGATAACACAAAGTATGCGCTTTTGTTATTTCCATTGCTTTCAATGCATTTTGGCCTAAAATGTGCATTTGCAGTTTTCTCTTAAACACAACATGAGAGAAAAACCATTTCACATCACATTTGTGGGTCTTGGTCTTCAACACATCCAGTGAAATTTTGAGCTGTCTGTGTTTGCTACAAGAGGAGATAACACAAAGTATGCGCTTTTGTTGTTTCCATTGTTTTCAATGCATATTGGCCTAAAACGTGCATTTGCAGTTTTCTCTTAAACACAACATGAGAGAAAACCATTTCACATCACGTTTGTGGGTCTTGGTCTTCAACACATCCAGTGAAATTTTGAGCTGTCTGTGTTTGCTACAAGAGGAGATAACACAAAGTATGCGCTTTTGTTGTTTCCATTGTTTTCAATGCATTTTGGCCTAAAACGTTCATTTGCTGTTTTCTCTTAAACGCAACATGGGAGTAAAACCATTTCACATCACATTTGTGGGTCTTGGTCTTCAACAGATCTGGTGAAATTTTGAGCTCTCTGTGTTTGCTACAAGAGGAGATAACACAAAGTATGCGCTTTTGTTGTTTCCATTGTTTTCAATGCATATTGGCCTAAAACGTGCATTTGCAGTTTTCTCTTAAACACAACATGAGAGAAAAACCATTTCACATCACGTTTGTGGGTCTTGGTCTTCAACACATCCAGTGAAATTTTGAGCTGTCTGTGTTTGCTACAAGAGGAGATAACACAAAGCATGCGCTTTTGTTGTTTCCATTGTTTTCAATGCATTTTGGCCTAAAACGTTCATTTGCTGTTTTCTCTTAAACGCAACATGGGAGTAAAACCATTTCACATCACATTTGTGGGACTTGGTCTTCAACAGATCTGGTGAAATTTTGAGCTGTCTGTGTTAGCTACAAGAGGAGATAACACAAAGTACACGCTTTTGTTATTTCCATTGCTTTCAATGCATTTTGGCCTAAAACGTGCATTTGCAGTTTTCTCTTAAACACAACATGAGAGAAAAACCATTTCACATCACATTTGTGTGTCTTGGTCTTCAACACATCCAGTGAAATTTTGAGCTGTCTGTGTATGCTACAAGAGGAGATAACACAAAGTATGCGCTTTTGTTATTTCCATTGCTTTCAATGCATTTTGGCCTAAAACGTCCATTTGCTGTTTTCTCTTAAACGCAACATGGGAGAAAAACCATTTCGCATCACATTTGTGGGTCTTGGTCTTCAACACATCCAGTGAAATTTTGAGCTGTCTGTGTTTGCTACAAGAGGAGATAACACAAAGTATGCGCTTTTGTTGTTTCCATTGTTTTCAATGCATTTTGGCCTAAAATGTGCATTTGCTGTTTTCTCTTAAACGCAATATGGGAGAAAAACCATTTCACATCACATTTGTGGGTCTTGGTCTTCAACAGATATGGTGAAATTTTGAGCTGTCTGTGTTTGCTACAAGAGGAGATAACACAAAGTATGCGCTTTTGTTATTTCCATTGCTTTCAATGCATTTTGGCCTAAAACGTGCATTTGCTGTTTTCTCTTAAACACAACATGAGAGAAAAACCATTTCACATCACATTTGTGGGTCTTGGTCTTCAACACATCCAGTGAAATTTTGAGCTGTCTGTGTTTGCTACAAGAGGAGATAACACAAAGTATGCGCTTTTGTTGTTTCCATTGTTTTCAATGCATTTTGGCCTAAAACGTTCATTTGCTGTTTTCTCTTAAACGCAACATGGGAGTAAAACCATTTCACATCACATTTGTGGGTCTTGGTCTTCAACAGATCTGGTGAAATTTTGAGCTGTCTGTGTTTGCTACAAGAGGAGATAACACAAAGTATGCGCTTTTGTTATTTCCATTGCTTTCAATGCATTTTGGCCTAAAACGTGCATTTGCAGTTTTCTCTTAAACACAACATGAGAGAAAAACCATTTCACATCACATTTGTGGGTCTTGGTCTTCAACACATCCAGTGAAATTTTGAGCTGTCTGTGTTTGCTACAAGAGGAGATAACACAAAGTATGCGCTTTTGTTGTTTCCATTGTTTTCAATGCATTTTGGCCTAAAACGTTCATTTGCTGTTTTCTCTTAAACGCAACATGGGAGAAAAACCATTTCACATCACATTTGTGTGTCTTGGTCTTCAACACATCCAGTGAAATTTTGAGCTGTCTGTGTTTGGTACAAGAGGAGATATCACAATGTATGCGCTTTTGTTGTTCCATTGCTTTCAATGCATTTTGGCCTAAAACATGCATTTGCTGTTTTCTCTTAAACGCAACATGGGAGAAAAACCATTTCACATCACATTTGTGGGTCTTGGTCTTCAACAGATGAGGTGAAATTTTGAGCTGTCTGTGTTTGCTACAAGAGGAGATAACACAAAGTATGCGCTTTTGTTATTTCCATTGCTTTCAATGCATTTTGGCCTAAAACGTCCATTTGCTGTTTTCTCTTAAACGCAACATGGGAGAAAAACCATTTCGCATCACATTTGTGGGTCTTGGTCTTCAACACATCCAGTGAAATTTTGAGCTGTCTGTGTTTGCTACAAGAGGAGATAACACAAAGTATGCGCTTTTGTTGTTTCCATTGTTTTCAATGCATTTTGGCCTAAAATGTGCATTTGCTGTTTTCTCTTAAACGCAATATGGGAGAAAAACCATTTCACATCACATTTGTGGGTCTTGGTCTTCAACAGATCTGGTGAAATTTTGAGCTGTCTGTGTTTGCTACAAGAGGAGATAACACAAAGTATGCGCTTTTGTTATTTCCATTGCTTTCAATGCATTTTGGCCTAAAACGTGCATTTGCTGTTTTCTCTTAAACACAACATGAGAGAAAAACCATTTCACATCACATTTGTGGGTCTTGGTCTTCAACACATCCAGTGAAATTTTGAGCTGTCTGTGTTAGCTACAAGAGGAGATAACACAAAGTATGCGCTTTTGTTGTTTCCATTGTTTTCAATGCATTTTGGCCTAAAACGTTCATTTGCTGTTTTCTCTTAAACGCAACATGGGAGTAAAACCATTTCACATCACATTTGTGGGTCTTGGTCTTCAACAGATCTGGTGAAATTTTGAGCTGTCTGTGTTTGCTACAAGAGGAGATAACACAAAGTATGCCCTTTTGTTATTTCCATTGCTTTCAATGCATTTTGGCCTAAAACGTGCATTTGCAGTTTTCTCTTAAACACAACATGAGAGAAAAACCATTTCACATCACATTTGTGGGTCTTGGTCTTCAACACATCCAGTGAAATTTTGAGCTGTCTGTGTTTGCTACAAGAGGAGATAACACAAAGTATGCGCTTTTGTTGTTTCCATTGTTTTCAATGCATTTTGGCCTAAAATGTGCATTTGCTGTTTTCTCTTAAACGCAATATGGGAGAAAAACCATTTCACATCACATTTGTGGGTCTTGGTCCTCAACAGATCTGGTGAAATTTTGGGCTGTCTGTGTTTGCTACAAGAGGAGATAACACAAAGTATGCACTTTTGTTATTTCCATTGCTTTCAATGCATTTTGGCCTAAAACGAGCAATTGCTGTTTTCTCTTAAACACAACATGGGAGAAAAACCATTTCACATCACATTTGTGTGTCTTGGTCTTCAACACATCCAGTGAAATTTTGAGCTGTCTGTGTTTGGTACAAGAGGAGATATCACAATGTATGCGCTTTTGTTGTTCCATTGCTTTCAATGCATTTTGGCCTAAAACATGCATTTGCTGTTTTCTCTTAAATGCAACATGGGAGAAAAACCATTTCACATCACATTTGTGGGTCTTGGTCTTCAACAGATCTGGTGAAATTTTGAGCTGTCTGTGTTTGCTACAAGAGGAGATAACACAAAGTATGCGCTTTTGTTATTTCCATTGCTTTCAATGCATTTTGGCCTAAAACGTGCATTTGCTGTTTTCTCTTAAACACAACATGAGAGAAAAACCATTTCACATCACATTTGTGGGTCTTGGTCTTCAACACATCCAGTGAAATTTTGAGCTGTCTGTGTTTGCTACAAGAGGAGATAACACAAAGTATGCGCTTTTGTTTCCATTGTTTTCAATGCATTTTGGTCTAAAACATTCATTTGCTGTTTTCTCTTAAACGCAACATGGGAGAAAAACCATTTCACATCACATTTGTGGGTCTTGGTCTTCAACAGATCCGGTGAAATTTTGAGCTGTCTGTGTTTATACAAGAGGAGATAACACAAAGTATGTGCTTTTGTTATTTCCATTGCTTTCAATGCATTTTGGCCTAAAACGTGCATTTGCAGTTTTCTCTTAAACGCAACATGGGAGAAAAACCATTTCACATCACATTTGTGGGTCTTGGTCTTCAACAGATCCAGTGAAATTTTGAGCTGTCTGTGTTTGCTACAAGAGGAGATAACACAAAGTATGCGCTTTTGTTATTTCCATTGCTTTCAATGCATTTTGGCCTAAAACGTGCATTTGCAGTTTTCTCTTAAACACAACATGAGAGAAAAACCATTTCACATCACATTTGTGGGTCTTGGTCTTCAACACATCCAGTGAAATTTTGAGCTGTCTGTGTTTGCTACAAGAGGAGATAACACAAAGTATGCGCTTTTGTTGTTTCCATTGTTTTCAATGCATTTTGGCCTAAAACGTTCATTCGCTGTTTTCTCTTAAACGCAACATGGGAGAAAAACCATTTCACATCACATTTGTGGGTCTTGGTCTTCAACAGATCTTTTGAAATTTTGAGCTGTCTGTGTTTGCTACAAGAGGAGATAACACAAAGTATGCGCTTTTGTTATTTCCATTGCTTTCAATGCATTTTGGCCTAAAACGTCCTTTTGCAGTTTTCTCTTAAACACAACATGAGAGAAAAACCATTTCACATCACATTTGTGGGTCTTGGTCTTCAACACATCCAGTGAAATTTTGAGCTGTCTGTGTTTGCTACAAGAGGAGATAACACAAAGTATGCGCTTTTGTTGTTTCCATTGTTTTCAATGCATTTTGGCCTAAAATGTGCATTTGCTGTTTTCTCTTAAACGCAATATGGGAGAAAAACCATTTCACATCAAATTTGTGGGTCTTGGTCTTCAACAGATCTGGTGAAATTTTGAGCTGTCTGTGTTTGCTACAAGAGGAGATAACACAAAGTATGCGCTTTTGTTATTTCCATTGCTTTCAATGCATTTTGGCCTAAAACGTGCATTTGCTGTTTTCTCTTAAACACAACATGAGAGAAAAACCATTTCACATCACATTTGTGGGTCTTGGTCTTCAACACATCCAGTGAAATTTTGAGCTGTCTGTGTTTGCTACAAGAGGAGATAACACAAAGTATGCGCTTTTGTTGTTTCCATTGTTTTCAATGCATTTTGGCCTAAAACGTTCATTTGCTGTTTTCTCTTAAACGCAACATGGGAGTAAAACCATTTCACATCACATTTGTGGGTTTTGGTCTTCAACAGATCTGGTGAAATTTTGAGCTGTCTGTGTTTGCTACAAGAGGAGATAACACAAAGTATGCGCTTTTGTTATTTCCATTGCTTTCAATGCATTTTGGCCTAAAACGTGCATTTGCAGTTTTCTCTTAAACACAACATGAGAGAAAAACCATTTCACATTACAGTTGTGGGTCTTGGTCTTCAACACATCCAGTGAAATTTTGAGCTGTCTGTGTTTGCTACAAGAGGAGATAACACAAAGTATGCGCTTTTGTTGTTTCCATTGTTTTCAATGCATTTTGGCCTAAAATGTGCATTTGCTGTTTTCTTTTAAACGCAATATGGGAGAAAAACCATTTCACATCACATTTGTGGGTCTTGGTCTTCAACAGATCTGGTGAAATTTTGAGCTGTCTGTGATTGCTACAAGAGGAGATAACACAAAGTATGCACTTTTGTTATTTCCATTGCTTTCAATGCATTTTGGCCTAAAACGAGCAATTGCTGTTTTCTCTTAAACGCAACATGGGAGATAAACCATTTCACATCACATTTGTGTGTCTTGGTCTTCAACACATCCAGTGAAATTTTGAGCTGTCTGTGTTTGGTACAAGAGGAGATATCACAATGTATGCGCTTTTGTTGTTCCATTGCTTTCAATGCATTTTGGCCTAAAACATGCATTTGCTGTTTTCTCATAAATGCAACATGGGAGAAAAACCATTTCACATCACATTTGTGGGTCTTGGTCTTCAACAGATCTGGTGAAATTTTGAGCTGTCTGTGTTTGCTACAAGAGGAGATAACACAAAGTATGCGCTTTTGTTATTTCCATTGCTTTCAATGCATTTTGGCCTAAAACGTGCATTTGCAGTTTTCTCTTAAACACAACATGAGAGAAAAACCATTTCACATCACATTTGTGGGTCTTGGTCTTCAACACATCCAGTGAAATTTTGAGCTGTCTGTGTTTGCTACAAGAGGAGATAACACAAAGTATGCGCTTTTGTTGTTTCCATTGTTTTCAATGCATATTGGCCTAAAACGTGCATTTGCAGTTTTCTCTTAAACACAACATGAGAGAAAAACCATTTCACATCACGTTTGTGGGTCTTGGTCTTCAACACATCCAGTGAAATTTTGAGCTGTCTGTGTTTGCTACAAGAGGAGATAACACAAAGTATGCGCTTTTGTTGTTTCCATTGTTTTCAATGCATTTTGGCCTAAAACGTTCATTTGCTGTTTTCTCTTAAACGCAACATGGGAGTAAAACCATTTCACATCACATTTGTGGGTCTTGGTCTTCAACAGATCTGGTGAAATTTTGAGCTCTCTGTGTTTGCTACAAGAGGAGATAACACAAAGTATGCGCTTTTGTTGTTTCCATTGTTTTCAATGCATATTGGCCTAAAACGTGCATTTGCAGTTTTCTCTTAAACACAACATGAGAGAAAAACCATTTCACATCACGTTTGTGGGTCTTGGTCTTCAACACATCCAGTGAAATTTTGAGTTGTCTGTGTTTGCTACAAGAAGAGATAACACAAAGTATGCGCTTTTGTTGTTTCCATTGTTTTCAATGCATTTTGGCCTAAAACGTTCATTTGCTGTTTTCTCTTAAACGCAACATGGGAGTAAAACCATTTCACATCACATTTGTGGGTCTTGGTCTTCAACAGATCTGGTGAAATTTTGAGCTGTCTGTGTTTGCTACAAGAGGAGATAACACAAAGTATGCCCTTTTGTTATTTCCATTGCTTTCAATGCATTTTGGCCTAAAACGTGCATTTGCAGTTTTCTCTTAAACACAACATGAGAGAAAAACCATTTCACATCACATTTGTGGGTCTTGGTCTTCAACACATCCAGTGAAATTTTGAGCTGTCTGTGTTTGCTACAAGAGGAGATAACACAAAGTATGCGCTTTTGTTGTTTCCATTGCTTTCAATGCATTTTGGCCTAAAACGAGCAATTGCTGTTTTCTCTTAAACGCAACATGGGAGAAAAACCATTTCACATCACATTTGTGTGTCTTGGTCTTCAACACATCCAGTGAAATTTTGAGCTGTCTGTGTTTGGTACAAGAGGAGATATCACAATGTATGCGCTTTTGTTGTTACATTGCTTTCAATGCATTTTGGCCTAAAACATGCATTTGCTGTTTTCTCTTAAATGCAACATGGGAGAAAAACCATTTCACATCACATTTGTGGGTCTTGGTCTTCAACAGATCTGGTGAAATTTTGAGCTGTCTGTGTTTGCTACAAGAGGAGATAACACAAAGTATGCGCTTTTGTTATTTCCATTGCTTTCAATGCATTTTGGCCTAAAACGTGCATTTGCTGTTTTCTCTTAAACACAACATGAGAGAAAAACCATTTCACATCACATTTGTGGGTCTTGGTCTTCAACACATCCAGTGAAATTTTGAGCTGTCTGTGTTTGCTACAAGAGGAGATAACACAAAGTATGCGCTTTTGTTTCCATTGTTTTCAATGCATTTTGTTCTAAAACATTCATTTGCTGTTTTCTCTTAAACGCAACATGGGAGAAAAACCATTTCACATCACATTTGTGGGTCTTGGTCTTCAACAGATCCGGTGAAATTTTGAGCTGTCTGTGTTTGCTACAAGAGGAGATAACACAAAGTATGTGCTTTTGTTATTTCCATTGCTTTCAATGCATTTTGGCCTAAAACGTGCATTTGCAGTTTTCTCTTAAACGCAACATGGGAGAAAAACCATTTCACATCACATTTGTGGGTCTTGGTCTTCAACAGATCCAGTGAAATTTTGAGCTGTCTGTGTTTGCTACAAGAGGAGATAACACAAAGTATGCGCTTTTGTTATTTCCATTGCTTTCAATGCATTTTGGCCTAAAACGTGCATTTGCAGTTTTCTCTTAAACACAACATGAGAGAAAAACCATTTCACATCACATTTGTGGGTCTTGGTCTTCAACACATCCAGTGAAATTTTGAGCTGTCTGTGTTTGCTACAAGAGGAGATAACACAAAGTATGCGCTTTTGTTGTTTCCATTGTTTTCAATGCATTTTGGCCTAAAACGTTCATTCGCTGTTTTCTCTTAAACGCAACATGGGAGAAAAACCATTTCACATCACATTTGTGGGTCTTGGTCTTCAACAGATCTTTTGAAATTTTGAGCTGTCTGTGTTTGCTACAAGAGGAGATAACACAAAGTATGCGCTTTTGTTATTTCCATTGCTTTCAATGCATTTTGGCCTAAAACGTCCTTTTGCAGTTTTCTCTTAAACACAACATGAGAGAAAAACCATTTCACATCACATTTGTGGGTCTTGGTCTTCAACACATCCAGTGAAATTTTGAGCTGTCTGTGTTTGCTACAAGAGGAGATAACACAAAGTATGCGTTTTGTTGTTTCCATTGTTTTCAATGCATTTTGGCCTAAAATGTGCATTTGCTGTTTTCTCTTAAACGCAATATGGGAGAAAAACCATTTCACATCACATTTGTGGGTCTTGGTCTTCAACAGATCTGGTGAAATTTTGAGCTGTCTGTGTTTGCTACAAGAGGAGATAACACAAAGTATGCGCTTTTGTTATTTCCATTGCTTTCAATGCATTTTGGCCTAAAACGTGCATTTGCTGTTTTCTCTTAAACACAACATGAGAGAAAAACCATTTCACATCACATTTGTGGGTCTTGGTCTTCAACACATCCAGTGAAATTTTGAGCTGTCTGTGTTTGCTACAAGAGGAGATAACACAAAGTATGCGCTTTTGTTGTTTCCATTGTTTTCAATGCATTTTGGCCTAAAACGTTCATTTGCTGTTTTCTCTTAAACGCAACATGGGAGTAAAACCATTTCACATCACATTTGTGGGTTTTGGTCTTCAACAGATCTGGTGAAATTTTGAGCTGTCTGTGTTTGCTACAAGAGGAGATAACACAAAGTATGCGCTTTTGTTATTTCCATTGCTTTCAATGCATTTTGGCCTAAAACGTGCATTTGCAGTTTTCTCTTAAACACAACATGAGAGAAAAACCATTTCACATTACATTTGTGGGTCTTGGTCTTCAACACATCCAGTGAAATTTTGAGCTGTCTGTGTTTGCTACAAGAGGAGATAACACAAAGTATGCGCTTTTGTTGTTTCCATTGTTTTCAATGCATTTTGGCCTAAAATGTGCATTTGCTGTTTTCTTTTAACGCAATATGGGAGAAAAACCATTTCACATCACATTTGTGGGTCTTGGTCTTCAACAGATCTGGTGAAATTTTGAGCTGTCTGTGTTTGCTACAAGAGGAGATAACACAAAGTATGCCCTTTTGTTATTTCCATTGCTTTCAATGCATTTTGGCCTAAAACGTGCATTTGCAGTTTTCTCTTAAACACAACATGAGAGAAAAACCATTTCACATCACATTTGTGGGTCTTGGTCTTCAACACATCCAGTGAAATTTTGAGCTGTCTGTGTTTGCTACAAGAGGAGATAACACAAAGTATGCGCTTTTGTTGTTTCCATTGCTTTCAATGCATTTTGGCCTAAAACGAGCAATTGCTGTTTTCTCTTAAACGCAACATGGGAGAAAAACCATTTCACATCACATTTGTGTGTCTTGGTCTTCAACACATCCAGTGAAATTTTGAGCTGTCTGTGTTTGGTACAAGAGGAGATATCACAATGTATGCGCTTTTGTTGTTACATTGCTTTCAATGCATTTTGGCCTAAAACATGCATTTGCTGTTTTCTCTTAAATGCAACATGGGAGAAAAACCATTTCACATCACATTTGTGGGTCTTGGTCTTCAACAGATCTGGTGAAATTTTGAGCTGTCTGTGTTTGCTACAAGAGGAGATAACACAAAGTATGCGCTTTTGTTATTTCCATTGCTTTCAATGCATTTTGGCCTAAAACGTGCATTTGCTGTTTTCTCTTAAACACAACATGAGAGAAAAACCATTTCACATCACATTTGTGGGTCTTGGTCTTCAACACATCCAGTGAAATTTTGAGCTGTCTGTGTTTGCTACAAGAGGAGATAACACAAAGTATGCGCTTTTGTTTCCATTGTTTTCAATGCATTTTGTTCTAAAACATTCATTTGCTGTTTTCTCTTAAACGCAACATGGGAGAAAAACCATTTCACATCACATTTGTGGGTCTTGGTCTTCAACAGATCCGGTGAAATTTTGAGCTGTCTGTGTTTGCTACAAGAGGAGATAACACAAAGTATGTGCTTTTGTTATTTCCATTGCTTTCAATGCATTTTGGCCTAAAACGTGCATTTGCAGTTTTCTCTTAAACGCAACATGGGAGAAAAACCATTTCACATCACATTTGTGGGTCTTGGTCTTCAACAGATCCAGTGAAATTTTGAGCTGTCTGTGTTTGCTACAAGAGGAGATAACACAAAGTATGCGCTTTTGTTATTTCCATTGCTTTCAATGCATTTTGGCCTAAAACGTGCATTTGCAGTTTTCTCTTAAACACAACATGAGAGAAAAACCATTTCACATCACATTTGTGGGTCTTGGTCTTCAACACATCCAGTGAAATTTTGAGCTGTCTGTGTTTGCTACAAGAGGAGATAACACAAAGTATGCGCTTTTGTTGTTTCCATTGTTTTCAATGCATTTTGGCCTAAAACGTTCATTCGCTGTTTTCTCTTAAACGCAACATGGGAGAAAAACCATTTCACATCACATTTGTGGGTCTTGGTCTTCAACAGATCTTTTGAAATTTTGAGCTGTCTGTGTTTGCTACAAGAGGAGATAACACAAAGTATGCGCTTTTGTTATTTCCATTGCTTTCAATGCATTTTGGCCTAAAACGTCCTTTTGCAGTTTTCTCTTAAACACAACATGAGAGAAAAACCATTTCACATCACATTTGTGGGTCTTGGTCTTCAACACATCCAGTGAAATTTTGAGCTGTCTGTGTTTGCTACAAGAGGAGATAACACAAAGTATGCGTTTTGTTGTTTCCATTGTTTTCAATGCATTTTGGCCTAAAATGTGCATTTGCTGTTTTCTCTTAAACGCAATATGGGAGAAAAACCATTTCACATCACATTTGTGGGTCTTGGTCTTCAACAGATCTGGTGAAATTTTGAGCTGTCTGTGTTTGCTACAAGAGGAGATAACACAAAGTATGCGCTTTTGTTATTTCCATTGCTTTCAATGCATTTTGGCCTAAAACGTGCATTTGCTGTTTTCTCTTAAACACAACATGAGAGAAAAACCATTTCACATCACATTTGTGGGTCTTGGTCTTCAACACATCCAGTGAAATTTTGAGCTGTCTGTGTTTGCTACAAGAGGAGATAACACAAAGTATGCGCTTTTGTTGTTTCCATTGTTTTCAATGCATTTTGGCCTAAAACGTTCATTTGCTGTTTTCTCTTAAACGCAACATGGGAGTAAAACCATTTCACATCACATTTGTGGGTTTTGGTCTTCAACAGATCTGGTGAAATTTTGAGCTGTCTGTGTTTGCTACAAGAGGAGATAACACAAAGTATGCGCTTTTGTTATTTCCATTGCTTTCAATGCATTTTGGCCTAAAACGTGCATTTGCAGTTTTCTCTTAAACACAACATGAGAGAAAAACCATTTCACATTACATTTGTGGGTCTTGGTCTTCAACACATCCAGTGAAATTTTGAGCTGTCTGTGTTTGCTACAAGAGGAGATAACACAAAGTATGCGCTTTTGTTGTTTCCATTGTTTTCAATGCATTTTGGCCTAAAATGTGCATTTGCTGTTTTCTTTTAACGCAATATGGGAGAAAAACCATTTCACATCACATTTGTGGGTCTTGGTCTTCAACAGATCTGGTGAAATTTTGAGCTGTCTGTGATTGCTACAAGAGGAGATAACACAAAGTATGCACTTTTGTTATTTCCATTGCTTTCAATGCATTTTGGCCTAAAACGAGCAATTGCTGTTTTCTCTTAAACGCAACATGGGAGATAAACCATTTCACATCACATTTGTGTGTCTTGGTCTTCAACACATCCAGTGAAATTTTGAGCTGTCTGTGTTTGGTACAAGAGGAGATATCACAATGTATGCGCTTTTGTTGTTCCATTGCTTTCAATGCATTTTGGCCTAAAACATGCATTTGCTGTTTTCTCTTAAATGCAACATGGGAGAAAAACCATTTCACATCACATTTGTGGGTCTTGGTCTTCAACAGATCTGGTGAAATTTTGAGCTGTCTGTGTTTGCTACAAGAGGAGATAACACAAAGTATGCGCTTTTGTTATTTCCATTGCTTTCAATGCATTTTGGCCTAAAATGTGCATTTGCAGTTTTCTCTTAAACACAACATGAGAGAAAAACCATTTCACATCACATTTGTGGGTCTTGGTCTTCAACACATCCAGTGAAATTTTGAGCTGTCTGTGTTTGCTACAAGAGGAGATAACACAAAGTATGCGCTTTTGTTGTTTCCATTGTTTTCAATGCATATTGGCCTAAAACGTGCATTTGCAGTTTTCTCTTAAACACAACATGAGAGAAAACCATTTCACATCACGTTTGTGGGTCTTGGTCTTCAACACATCCAGTGAAATTTTGAGCTGTCTGTGTTTGCTACAAGAGGAGATAACACAAAGTATGCGCTTTTGTTGTTTCCATTGTTTTCAATGCATTTTGGCCTAAAACGTTCATTTGCTGTTTTCTCTTAAACGCAACATGGGAGTAAAACCATTTCACATCACATTTGTGGGTCTTGGTCTTCAACAGATCTGGTGAAATTTTGAGCTCTCTGTGTTTGCTACAAGAGGAGATAACACAAAGTATGCGCTTTTGTTGTTTCCATTGTTTTCAATGCATATTGGCCTAAAACGTGCATTTGCAGTTTTCTCTTAAACACAACATGAGAGAAAAACCATTTCACATCACGTTTGTGGGTCTTGGTCTTCAACACATCCAGTGAAATTTTGAGCTGTCTGTGTTTGCTACAAGAGGAGATAACACAAAGTATGCGCTTTTGTTGTTTCCATTGTTTTCAATGCATTTTGGCCTAAAACGTTCATTTGCTGTTTTCTCTTAAACGCAACATGGGAGTAAAACCATTTCACATCACATTTGTGGGTCTTGGTCTTCAACAGATCTGGTGAAATTTTGAGCTGTCTGTGTTTGCTACAAGAGGAGATAACACAAAGTATGCGCTTTTGTTATTTCCATTGCTTTCAATGCATTTTGGCCTAAAACGTGCATTTGCAGTTTTCTCTTAAACACAACATGAGAGAAAAACCATTTCACATCACATTTGTGGGTCTTGGTCTTCAACACATCCAGTGAAATTTTGAGCTGTCTGTGTTTGCTACAAGAGGAGATAACACAAAGTATGCGCTTTTGTTGTTTCCATTGTTTTCAATGCATTTTGGCCTAAAATGTGCATTTGCTGTTTTCTCTTAAACGCAATATGGGAGAAAAACCATTTCACATCACATTTGTGGGTCTTGGTCTTCAACAGATCTGGTGAAATTTTGAGCTGTCTGTGATTGCTACAAGAGGAGATAACACAAAGTATGCACTTTTGTTATTTCCATTGCTTTCAATGCATTTTGGCCTAAAACGTGCATTTGCAGTTTTCTCTTAAACACAACATGAGAGAAAAACCATTTCACATCACATTTGTGGGTCTTGGTCTTCAACAGATCTGGTGAAATTTTGAGCTGTCTGTGATTGCTACAAGAGGAGATAACACAAAGTATGCACTTTTGTTATTTCCATTGCTTTCAATGCATTTTGGCCTAAAACGAGCAATTGCAGTTTTCTCTTAAACACAACATGAGAGAAAAACCATTTCACATCACATTTGTGTGTCTTGGTCTTCAACACATCCAGTGAAATTTTGAGCTGTCTGTGTTTGGTACAAGAGAAGATATCACAATGTATGCGCTTTTGTTGTTCCATTGCTTTCAATGCATTTTGGCCTAAAACATGCATTTGCTGTTTTCTCTTAAACGCAACATGGGAGAAAAACCATTTCACATCACATTTGTGGGTCTTGGTCTTCAACAGATCAGGTGAAATTTTGAGCTGTCTGTGTTTGCTACAAGAGGAGATAACACAAAGTATGCGCTTTTGTTGTTTCCATTGTTTTCAATGCATATTGGCCTAAAACGTGCATTTGCAGTTTTCTCTTAAACACAACATGAGAGAAAAACCATTTCACATCACGTTTGTGGGTCTTGGTCTTCAACACATCCAGTGAAATTTTGAGCTGTCTGTGTTTGCTACAAGAGGAGATAACACAAAGTATGCGCTTTTGTTGTTTCCATTGTTTTCAATGCATTTTGGCCTAAAACGTTCATTTGCTGTTTTCTCTTAAACGCAACATGGGAGTAAAACCATTTCACATCACATTTGTGGGTCTTGGTCTTCAACAGATCTGGTGAAATTTTGAGCTGTCTGTGTTTGCTACAAGAGGAGATAACACAAAGTATGCGCTTTTGTTATTTCCATTGCTTTCAATGCATTTTGGCCTAAAACGTGCATTTGCAGTTTTCTCTTAAACACAACATGAGAGAAAAACCATTTCACATCACATTTGTGGGTCTTGGTCTTCAACACATCCAGTGAAATTTTGAGCTGTCTGTGTTTGCTACAAGAGGAGATAACACAAAGTATGCGCTTTTGTTGTTTCCATTGTTTTCAATGCATTTTGGCCTAAAATGTGCATTTGCTGTTTTCTCTTAAACGCAATATGGGAGAAAAACCATTTCACATCACATTTGTGGGTCTTGGTCTTCAACAGATCTGGTGAAATTTTGAGCTGTCTGTGATTGCTACAAGAGGAGATAACACAAAGTATGCGCTTTTGTTATTTCCATTGCTTTCAATGCATTTTGGCCTAAAACGTGCATTTGCAGTTTTCTCTTAAACACAACATGAGAGAAAAACCATTTCACATCACATTTGTGGGTCTTGGTCTTCAACAGATCTGGTGAAATTTTGAGCTGTCTGTGATTGCTACAAGAGGAGATAACACAAAGTATGCACTTTTGTTATTTCCATTGCTTTCAATGCATTTTGGCCTAAAACGAGCAATTGCAGTTTTCTCTTAAACACAACATGAGAGAAAAACCATTTCACATCACATTTGTGTGTCTTGGTCTTCAACACATCCAGTGAAATTTTGAGCTGTCTGTGTTTGGTACAAGAGAAGATATCACAATGTATGCGCTTTTGTTGTTCCATTGCTTTCAATGCATTTTGGCCTAAAACATGCATTTGCTGTTTTCTCTTAAACGCAACATGGGAGAAAAACCATTTCACATCACATTTGTGGGTCTTGGTCTTCAACAGATCAGGTGAAATTTTGAGCTGTCTGTGTTTGCTACAAGAGGAGATAACACAAAGTATGCGCTTTTGTTATTTCCATTGCTTTCAATGCATTTTGGCCTAAAACGTCCATTTGCTGTTTTCTCTTAAACGCAACATGGGAGAAAAACCATTTCGCATCACATTTGTGGGTCTTGGTCTTCAACACATCCAGTGAAATTTTGAGCTGTCTGTGTTTGCTACAAGAGGAGATAACAAAAAGTATGCGCTTTTGTTGTTTCCATTGTTTTCAATGCATTTTGGCCTAAAATGTGCATTTGCTGTTTTCTCTTAAACGCAATATGGGAGAAAAACCATTTCACATCACATTTGTGGGTCTTGGTCTTCAACAGACCTGGTGAAATTTTGAGCTGTCTGTGTTTGCTACAAGAGGAGATAACACAAAGTATGCGCTTTTGTTATTTCCATTGCTTTCAATGCATTTTGGCCTAAAACGTGCATTTGCTGTTTTCTCTTAAACACAACATGAGAGAAAAACCATTTCACATCACATTTGTGGGTCTTGGTCTTCAACACATCCAGTGAAATTTTGAGCTGTCTGTGTTTGCTACAAGAGGAGATAACACAAAATATGCGCTTTTGTAGTTTCCATTGTTTTCAATGCATTTTGGCCTAAAACGTTCATTTGCTGTTTTCTCTTAAACGCAACATGGGAGTAAAACCATTTCACATCACATTTGTGGGTCTTGGTCTTCAACAGATCTGGTGAAATTTTGAGCTGTCTGTGTTTGCTACAAGAGGAGATAACACAAAGTATGCGCTTTTGTTATTTCCATTGCTTTCAATGCATTTTGGCCTAAAACGTGCATTTGCAGTTTTCTCTTAAACACAACATGAGAGAAAAACCATTTCACATCACATTTGTGGGTCTTGGTCTTCAACACATCCAGTGAAATTTTGAGCTGTCTGTGTTTGCTACAAGAGGAGATAACACAAAGTATGCGCTTTTGTTGTTTCCATTGTTTTCAATGCATTTTGGCCTAAAATGTGCATTTGCTGTTTTCTCTTAAACGCAATATGGGAGAAAAACCATTTCACATCACATTTGTGGGTCTTGGTCCTGAACAGATCTGGTGAAATTTTGAGCTGTCTGTGTTTGGTACAAGAGGAGATATCACAATGTATGCGCTTTTGTAATTTCCATTGCTTTCAATGCATTTTGGCCTAAAACGTGCATTTGCAGTTTTCTCTTAAACACAACATGAGAGAAAAACCATTTCACATCACATTTGTGGGTCTTGGTCTTCAACACATCCAGTGAAATTTTGAGCTGTCTGTGTTTGCTACAAGAGGAGATAACACAAAGTATGCACTTTTGTTATTTCCATTGCTTTCAATGCATTTTGGCCTAAAACGAGCAATTGCTGTTTTCTCTTAAACGCAACATGGGAGAAAAACCATTTCACATCACATTTGTGTGTCTTGGTCTTCAACACATCCAGTGAAATTTTGAGCTGTCTGTGTTTGGTACAAGAGGAGATATCACAATGTATGCGCTTTTGTTGTTCCATTGCTTTCAATGCATTTTGGCCTAAAACATGCATTTGCTGTTTTCTCTTAAATGCAACATGGGAGAAAAACCATTTCACATCACATTTGTGGGTCTTGGTCTTCAACAGATCTGGTGAAATTTTGAGCTGTCTGTGTTTGCTACAAGAGGAGATAACACAAAGTATGCGCTTTTGTTATTTCCATTGCTTTCAATGCATTTTGGCCCAAAACGTGCATTTGCTGTTTTCTCTTAAACACAACATGAGAGAAAAACCATTTCACATCACATTTGTGGGTCTTGGTCTTCAACACATCCAGTGAAATTTTGAGCTGTCTGTGTTTGCTACAAGAGGAGATAACACAAAGTATGCGCTTTTGTTGTTTCCATTGTTTTCAATGCATTTTGGTCTAAAACATTCATTTGCTGTTTTCTCTTAAACGCAACATGGGAGAAAAACCATTTCACATCACATTTGTGGGTCTTGGTCTTCAACAGATCCGGTGAAATTTTGAGCTGTCTGTGTTTGCTACAAGAGGAGATAACACAAAGTATGTGCTTTTGTTATTTCCATTGCTTTCAATGCATTTTGGCCTAAAACGTGCATTTGCAGTTTTCTCTTAAACGCAACATGGGAGAAAAACCATTTCACATCACATTTGTGGGTCTTGGTCTTCAACAGATCCAGTGAAATTTTGAGCTGTCTGTGTTTGCTACAAGAGGAGATAACACAAAGTATGCGCTTTTGTTATTTCCATTGCTTTCAATGCATTTTGGCCTAAAACGTGCATTTGCAGTTTTCTCTTAAACACAACATGAGAGAAAAACCATTTCACATCACATTTGTGGGTCTTGGTCTTCAACACATCCAGTGAAATTTTGAGCTGTCTGTGTTTGCTACAAGAGGAGATAACACAAAGTATGCGCTTTTGTTGTTTCCATTGTTTTCAATGCATTTTGGCCTAAAACGTTCATTTGCTGTTTTCTCTTAAACGCAACATGGGAGTAAAACCATTTCACATCACATTTGTGGGTCTTGGTCTTCAACAGATCTTTTGAAATTTTGAGCTGTCTGTGTTTGCTACAAGAGGAGATAACACAAAGTATGCGCTTTTGTTATTTCCATTGCTTTCAATGCATTTTGGCCTAAAACGTCCTTTTGCAGTTTTCTCTTAAACACAACATGAGAGAAAAACCATTTCACATCACATTTGTGGGTCTTGGTCTTCAAGAGATCCAGTGAAATTTTGAGCTGTCTGTGTTTGCTACAAGAGGAGATAACACAAAGTATGTGCTTTTGTTATTTCCATTGTTTTCAATGCATTTTGGCCTAAAACGTTCATTTGCTGTTTTCTCTTAAACGCAACATGGGAGTAAAACCATTTCACATCACATTTGTGGGTCTTGGTCTTCAACAGATCTGGTGAAATTTTGAGCTGTCTGTGTTTGCTACAAGAGGAGATAACACAAAGTATGCGCTTTTGTTATTTCCATTGCTTTCAATGCATTTTGGCCTAAAACGTGCATTTGCAGTTTTCTCTTAAACACAACATGAGAGAAAAACCATTTCACATCACATTTGTGGGTCTTGGTCTTCAACAGATCTGGTGAAATTTTGAGCTGTCTGTGATTGCTACAAGAGGAGATAACACAAAGTATGCACTTTTGTTATTTCCATTGCTTTCAATGCATTTTGGCCTAAAACGAGCAATTGCAGTTTTCTCTTAAACACAACATGAGAGAAAAACCATTTCACATCACATTTGTGTGTCTTGGTCTTCAACACATCCAGTGAAATTTTGAGCTGTCTGTGTTTGGTACAAGAGAAGATATCACAATGTATGCGCTTTTGTTGTTCCATTGCTTTCAATGCATTTTGGCCTAAAACATGCATTTGCTGTTTTCTCTTAAACGCAACATGGGAGAAAAACCATTTCACATCACATTTGTGGGTCTTGGTCTTCAACAGATCAGGTGAAATTTTGAGCTGTCTGTGTTTGCTACAAGAGGAGATAACACAAAGTATGCGCTTTTGTTATTTCCATTGCTTTCAATGCATTTTGGCCTAAAACGTCCATTTGCTGTTTTCTCTTAAACGCAACATGGGAGAAAAACCATTTCGCATCACATTTGTGGGTCTTGGTCTTCAACACATCCTGTGAAATTTTGAGCTGTCTGTGTTTGCTACAAGAGGAGATAACAAAAAGTATGCGCTTTTGTTGTTTCCATTGTTTTCAATGCATTTTGGCCTAAAATGTGCATTTGCTGTTTTCTCTTAAACGCAATATGGGAGAAAAACCATTTCACATCACATTTGTGGGTCTTGGTCTTCAACAGACCTGGTGAAATTTTGAGCTGTCTGTGTTTGCTACAAGAGGAGATAACACAAAGTATGCGCTTTTGTTATTTCCATTGCTTTCAATGCATTTTGGCCTAAAACGTGCATTTGCTGTTTTCTCTTAAACACAACATGAGAGAAAAACCATTTCACATCACATTTGTGGGTCTTGGTCTTCAACACATCCAGTGAAATTTTGAGCTGTCTGTGTTTGCTACAAGAGGAGATAACACAAAATATGCGCTTTTGTAGTTTCCATTGTTTTCAATGCATTTTGGCCTAAAACGTTCATTTGCTGTTTTCTCTTAAACGCAACATGGGAGTAAAACCATTTCACATCACATTTGTGGGTCTTGGTCTTCAACAGATCTGGTGAAATTTTGAGCTGTCTGTGTTTGCTACAAGAGGAGATAACACAAAGTATGCGCTTTTGTTATTTCCATTGCTTTCAATGCATTTTGGCCTAAAACGTGCATTTGCAGTTTTCTCTTAAACACAACATGAGAGAAAAACCATTTCACATCACATTTGTGGGTCTTGGTCTTCAACACATCCAGTGAAATTTTGAGCTGTCTGTGTTTGCTACAAGAGGAGATAACACAAAGTATGCGCTTTTGTTGTTTCCATTGTTTTCAATGCATTTTGGCCTAAAATGTGCATTTGCTGTTTTCTCTTAAACGCAATATGGGAGAAAAACCATTTCACATCACATTTGTGGGTCTTGGTCCTGAACAGATCTGGTGAAATTTTGAGCTGTCTGTGTTTGGTACAAGAGGAGATATCACAATGTATGCGCTTTTGTTATTTCCATTGCTTTCAATGCATTTTGGCCTAAAACGTGCATTTGCAGTTTTCTCTTAAACACAACATGAGAGAAAAACCATTTCACATCACATTTGTGGGTCTTGGTCTTCAACACATCCAGTGAAATTTTGAGCTGTCTGTGTTTGCTACAAGAGGAGATAACACAAAGTATGCACTTTTGTTATTTCCATTGCTTTCAATGCATTTTGGCCTAAAACGAGCAATTGCTGTTTTCTCTTAAACGCAACATGGGAGAAAAACCATTTCACATCACATTTGTGTGTCTTGGTCTTCAACACATCCAGTGAAATTTTGAGCTGTCTGTGTTTGGTACAAGAGGAGATATCACAATGTATGCGCTTTTGTTGTTCCATTGCTTTCAATGCATTTTGGCCTAAAACATGCATTTGCTGTTTTCTCTTAAATGCAACATGGGAGAAAAACCATTTCACATCACATTTGTGGGTCTTGGTCTTCAACAGATCTGGTGAAATTTTGAGCTGTCTGTGATTGCTACAAGAGGAGATAACACAAAGTATGCACTTTTGTTATTTCCATTGCTTTCAATGCATTTTGGCCTAAAACGAGCAATTGCAGTTTTCTCTTAAACACAACATGAGAGAAAAACCATTTCACATCACATTTGTGTGTCTTGGTCTTCAACACATCCAGTGAAATTTTGAGCTGTCTGTGTTTGGTACAAGAGAAGATATCACAATGTATGCGCTTTTGTTGTTCCATTGCTTTCAATGCATTTTGGCCTAAAACATGCATTTGCTGTTTTCTCTTAAACGCAACATGGGAGAAAAACCATTTCACATCACATTTGTGGGTCTTGGTCTTCAACAGATCAGGTGAAATTTTGAGCTGTCTGTGTTTGCTACAAGAGGAGATAACACAAAGTATGCGCTTTTGTTATTTCCATTGCTTTCAATGCATTTTGGCCTAAAACGTCCATTTGCTGTTTTCTCTTAAACGCAACATGGGAGAAAAACCATTTCGCATCACATTTGTGGGTCTTGGTCTTCAACACATCCAGTGAAATTTTGAGCTGTCTGTGTTTGCTACAAGAGGAGATAACAAAAAGTATGCGCTTTTGTTGTTTCCATTGTTTTCAATGCATTTTGGCCTAAAATGTGCATTTGCTGTTTTCTCTTAAACGCAATATGGGAGAAAAACCATTTCACATCACATTTGTGGGTCTTGGTCTTCAACAGACCTGGTGAAATTTTGAGCTGTCTGTGTTTGCTACAAGAGGAGATAACACAAAGTATGCGCTTTTGTTATTTCCATTGCTTTCAATGCATTTTGGCCTAAAACGTGCATTTGCTGTTTTCTCTTAAACACAACATGAGAGAAAAACCATTTCACATCACATTTGTGGGTCTTGGTCTTCAACACATCCAGTGAAATTTTGAGCTGTCTGTGTTTGCTACAAGAGGAGATAACACAAAATATGCGCTTTTGTAGTTTCCATTGTTTTCAATGCATTTTGGCCTAAAACGTTCATTTGCTGTTTTCTCTTAAACGCAACATGGGAGTAAAACCATTTCACATCACATTTGTGGGTCTTGGTCTTCAACAGATCTGGTGAAATTTTGAGCTGTCTGTGTTTGCTACAAGAGGAGATAACACAAAGTATGCGCTTTTGTTATTTCCATTGCTTTCAATGCATTTTGGCCTAAAACGTGCATTTGCAGTTTTCTCTTAAACACAACATGAGAGAAAAACCATTTCACATCACATTTGTGGGTCTTGGTCTTCAACACATCCAGTGAAATTTTGAGCTGTCTGTGTTTGCTACAAGAGGAGATAACACAAAGTATGCGCTTTTGTTGTTTCCATTGTTTTCAATGCATTTTGGCCTAAAATGTGCATTTGCTGTTTTCTCTTAAACGCAATATGGGAGAAAAACCATTTCACATCACATTTGTGGGTCTTGGTCCTGAACAGATCTGGTGAAATTTTGAGCTGTCTGTGTTTGGTACAAGAGGAGATATCACAATGTATGCGCTTTTGTTATTTCCATTGCTTTCAATGCATTTTGGCCTAAAACGTGCATTTGCAGTTTTCTCTTAAACACAACATGAGAGAAAAACCATTTCACATCACATTTGTGGGTCTTGGTCTTCAACACATCCAGTGAAATTTTGAGCTGTCTGTGTTTGCTACAAGAGGAGATAACACAAAGTATGCACTTTTGTTATTTCCATTGCTTTCAATGCATTTTGGCCTAAAACGAGCAATTGCTGTTTTCTCTTAAACGCAACATGGGAGAAAAACCATTTCACATCACATTTGTGTGTCTTGGTCTTCAACACATCCAGTGAAATTTTGAGCTGTCTGTGTTTGGTACAAGAGGAGATATCACAATGTATGCGCTTTTGTTGTTCCATTGCTTTCAATGCATTTTGGCCTAAAACATGCATTTGCTGTTTTCTCTTAAATGCAACATGGGAGAAAAACCATTTCACATCACATTTGTGGGTCTTGGTCTTCAACAGATCTGGTGAAATTTTGAGCTGTCTGTGTTTGCTACAAGAGGAGATAACACAAAGTATGCGCTTTTGTTATTTCCATTGCTTTCAATGCATTTTGGCCCAAAACGTGCATTTGCTGTTTTCTCTTAAACACAACATGAGAGAAAAACCATTTCACATCACATTTGTGGGTCTTGGTCTTCAACACATCCAGTGAAATTTTGAGCTGTCTGTGTTTGCTACAAGAGGAGATAACACAAAGTATGCGCTTTTGTTGTTTCCATTGTTTTCAATGCATTTTGGTCTAAAACATTCATTTGCTGTTTTCTCTTAAACGCAACATGGGAGAAAAACCATTTCACATCACATTTGTGGGTCTTGGTCTTCAACAGATCCGGTGAAATTTTGAGCTGTCTGTGTTTGCTACAAGAGGAGATAACACAAAGTATGTGCTTTTGTTATTTCCATTGCTTTCAATGCATTTTGGCCTAAAACGTGCATTTGCAGTTTTCTCTTAAACGCAACATGGGAGAAAAACCATTTCACATCACATTTGTGGGTCTTGGTCTTCAACAGATCCAGTGAAATTTTGAGCTGTCTGTGTTTGCTACAAGAGGAGATAACACAAAGTATGCGCTTTTGTTATTTCCATTGCTTTCAATGCATTTTGGCCTAAAACGTGCATTTGCAGTTTTCTCTTAAACACAACATGAGAGAAAAACCATTTCACATCACATTTGTGGGTCTTGGTCTTCAACACATCCAGTGAAATTTTGAGCTGTCTGTGTTTGCTACAAGAGGAGATAACACAAAGTATGCGCTTTTGTTGTTTCCATTGTTTTCAATGCATTTTGGCCTAAAACGTTCATTTGCTGTTTTCTCTTAAACGCAACATGGGAGTAAAACCATTTCACATCACATTTGTGGGTCTTGGTCTTCAACAGATCTTTTGAAATTTTGAGCTGTCTGTGTTTGCTACAAGAGGAGATAACACAAAGTATGCGCTTTTGTTATTTCCATTGCTTTCAATGCATTTTGGCCTAAAACGTCCTTTTGCAGTTTTCTCTTAAACACAACATGAGAGAAAAACCATTTCACATCACATTTGTGGGTCTTGGTCTTCAACACATCCAGTGAAATTTTGAGCTGTCTGTGTTTGCTACAAGAGGAGATAACACAAAGTATGCGCTTTTGTTATTTCCATTGCTTTCAATGCATTTTGGCCTAAAACGTGCATTTGCAGTTTTCTCTTAAACACAACATGAGAGAAAAACCATTTCACATCACATTTGTGGGTCTTGGTCTTCAACACATCCAGTGAAATTTTGAGCTGTCTGTGTTTGCTACAAGAGGAGATAACACAAAGTATGCGCTTTTGTTGTTTCCATTGTTTTCAATGCATTTTGGCCTAAAATGTGCATTTGCTGTTTTCTCTTAAACGCAATATGGGAGAAAAACCATTTCACATCACATTTGTGGGTCTTGGTCCTGAACAGATCTGGTGAAATTTTGAGCTGTCTGTGTTTGGGACAAGAGGAGATATCACAATGTATGCGCTTTTGTTATTTCCATTGCTTTCAATGCATTTTGGCCTAAAACGTGCATTTGCAGTTTTCTCTTAAACACAACATGAGAGAAAAACCATTTCACATCACATTTGTGGGTCTTGGTCTTCAACACATCCAGTGAAATTTTGAGCTGTCTGTGTTTGCTACAAGAGGAGATAACACAAAGTATGCACTTTTGTTATTTCCATTGCTTTCAATGCATTTTGGCCTAAAACGAGCAATTGCTGTTTTCTCTTAAACGCAACATGGGAGAAAAACCATTTCACATCACATTTGTGTGTCTTGGTCTTCAACACATCCAGTGAAATTTTGAGCTGTCTGTGTTTGGTACAAGAGGAGATATCACAATGTATGCGCTTTTGTTGTTCCATTGCTTTCAATGCATTTTGGCCTAAAACATGCATTTGCTGTTTTCTCTTAAATGCAACATGGGAGAAAAACCATTTCACATCACATTTGTGGGTCTTGGTCTTCAACAGATCTGGTGAAATTTTGAGCTGTCTGTGTTTGCTACAAGAGGAGATAACACAAAGTATGCGCTTTTGTTATTTCCATTGCTTTCAATGCATTTTGGCCCAAAACGTGCATTTGCTGTTTTCTCTTAAACACAACATGAGAGAAAAACCATTTCACATCACATTTGTGGGTCTTGGTCTTCAACACATCCAGTGAAATTTTGAGCTGTCTGTGTTTGCTACAAGAGGAGATAACACAAAGTATGCGCTTTTGTTGTTTCCATTGTTTTCAATGCATTTTGGTCTAAAACATTCATTTGCTGTTTTCTCTTAAACGCAACATGGGAGAAAAACCATTTCACATCACATTTGTGGGTCTTGGTCTTCAACAGATCCGGTGAAATTTTGAGCTGTCTGTGTTTGCTACAAGAGGAGATAACACAAAGTATGTGCTTTTGTTATTTCCATTGCTTTCAATGCATTTTGGCCTAAAACGTGCATTTGCAGTTTTCTCTTAAACGCAACATGGGAGAAAAACCATTTCACATCACATTTGTGGGTCTTGGTCTTCAACAGATCCAGTGAAATTTTGAGCTGTCTGTGTTTGCTACAAGAGGAGATAACACAAAGTATGCGCTTTTGTTATTTCCATTGCTTTCAATGCATTTTGGCCTAAAACGTGCATTTGCAGTTTTCTCTTAAACACAACATGAGAGAAAAACCATTTCACATCACATTTGTGGGTCTTGGTCTTCAACACATCCAGTGAAATTTTGAGCTGTCTGTGTTTGCTACAAGAGGAGATAACACAAAGTATGCGCTTTTGTTGTTTCCATTGTTTTCAATGCATTTTGGCCTAAAACGTTCATTTGCTGTTTTCTCTTAAACGCAACATGGGAGTAAAACCATTTCACATCACATTTGTGGGTCTTGGTCTTCAACAGATCTTTTGAAATTTTGAGCTGTCTGTGTTTGCTACAAGAGGAGATAACACAAAGTATGCGCTTTTGTTATTTCCATTGCTTTCAATGCATTTTGGCCTAAAACGTCCTTTTGCAGTTTTCTCTTAAACACAACATGAGAGAAAAACCATTTCACATCACATTTGTGGGTCTTGGTCTTCAACACATCCAGTGAAATTTTGAGCTGTCTGTGTTTGCTACAAGAGGAGATAACACAAAGTATGCGCTTTTGTTGTTTCCATTGTTTTCAATGCATTTTGGCCTAAAACGAGCATTTGCAGTTTTCTCTTAAACGCAACATGGGAGAAAAACCATTTCACATCACATTTGTGGGTCTTGGTCTTCAACAGATCCAGTGAAATTTTGAACTGTCTGTGTTTGCTACAAGAGGAGATAACACAAAGTATGCGCTTTTGTTATTTCCATTGCTTTCAATGCATTTTTGCCTAAAACGTGCATTTGCAGTTTTCTCTTAAACACAACATGAGAGAAAAACCATTTCACATCACATTTGTGGGTCTTGGTCTTCAACACATCCAGTGAAATTTTGAGCTGTCTGTGTTTGCTACAAGAGGAGATAACACAAAGTATGCGCTTTTGTTGTTTCCATTGTTTTCAATGCATATTGGCCTAAAACGTGCATTTGCAGTTTTCTCTTAAACACAACATGAGAGAAAAACCATTTCACATCACATTTGTGGGTCTTGGTCTTCAACACATCCAGTGAAATTTTGAGCTGTCTGTGTTTGCTACAAGAGGAGATAACACAAAGTATGCGCTTTTGTTGTTTCCATTGTTTTCAATGCATTTTGGCCTAAAATGTGCATTTGCTGTTTTCTCTTAAACGCAATATGGGAGAAAAACCATTTCACATCACATTTGTGGGTCTTGGTCTTCAACAGATCTGGTGAAATTTTGAGCTGTCTGTGTTTGCTACAAGAGGAGATAACACAAAGTATGCACTTTTGTTATTTCCATTGCTTTCAATGCATTTTGGCCTAAAACGAGCAATTGCTGTTTTCTCTTAAACACAACATGGGAGAAAAACCATTTCACATCACATTTGTGGGTCTTGGTCTTCAACACATCCAGTGAAATTTTGAGCTGTCTGTGTTTGGTACAAGAGGAGATATCACAATGTATGCGCTTTTGTTGTTCCATTGCTTTCAATGCATTTTGGCCTAAAACATGCATTTGCTGTTTTCTCTTAAATGCAACATGGGAGAAAAACCATTTCACATCACATTTGTGGGTCTTGGTCTTCAACAGATCTGGTGAAATTTTGAGCTGTCTGTGTTTGCTACAAGAGGAGATAACACAAAGTATGCGCTTTTGTTATTTCCATTGCTTTCAATGCATTTTGGCCTAAAACGTGCATTTGCTGTTTTCTCTTAAACACAACTGTGAGAAAAACCATTTCACATCACATTTGTGGGTCTTGGTCTTCAACACATCCAGTGAAATTTTGAGCTGTCTGTGTTTGCTACAAGAGGAGATAACACAAAGTATGCGCTTTTGTTGTTTCCATTGTTTTCAATGCATTTTGGTCTAAAACATTCATTTGCAGTTTTCTCTTAAACGCAACATGGGAGAAAAACCATTTCACATCACATTTGTGGGTCTTGGTCTTCAACAGATCTGGTGAAATTTTGAGCTGTCTGTGTTTGCTACAAGAGGAGATAACACAAAGTATGCGCTTTTGTTATTTCCATTGCTTTCAATGCATTTTGGCCTAAAACGTGCATTTGCAGTTTTCTCTTAAACACAACA
>JAUIMM010002980.1:0-118445 GCA_031769625.1 Taudactylus pleione | reverse complement strand
CTTCTATCTGCTATATACATTACACACATCTCCCCAGCCAGTATACCTGTAACCTTATTATATACCCTTCTATCTGCTATATACATTACACACATCTCCCAGCCAGTATACCTGTAACCTTATTATATACCCTTCTATCTGCTATATACATTACACACATCTCCCAGCCAGTATACCTGTAACCTTATTATATACCCCTTCTATCTGCTATATACATTACACACATCTCCCAGCCAGTATACCTGTAACCTTATTATATACCCTTCTATCTGCTATATACATTACACACATCTCCCAGCCAGTATACTGTAACCTTATTATATACCCTTCTATCTGCTATATACATTACACACATCTCCCAGCCAGTATACCTGTAACCTTATTATATACCCTTCTATCTGCTATATACATTACACACATCTCCCAGCCAGTATACCTGTAACCTTATTATATACCCTTCTATCTGCTATATACATTACACACATCTCCCAGCCAGTATACCTGTAACCTTATTATATACCCTTCTATCTGCTATATACATTACACACATCTCCCAGCCAGTATACCTGTAACCTTATTATATACCCTTCTATCTGCTATATACATTACACACATCTCCCAGCCAGTATACCTGTAACCTTATTATATACCCTTCTATCTGCTATATACATTACACACATCTCCCAGCCAGTATACCTGTAACCTTATTATATACCCTTCTATCTGCTATATACATTACACACATCTCCCAGCCAGTATACCTGTAACCTTATTATATACCCTTCTATCTGCTATATACATTACACACATCTCCCAGCCAGTATACCTGTAACCTTATTATATACCCCTTCTATCTGCTATATACATTACACACATCTCCCAGCCAGTATACCTGTAACCTTATTATATACCCTTCTATCTGCTATATACATTACACACATCTCCCAGCCAGTATACCTGTAACCTTATTATATACCCTTCTATCTGCTATATACATTACACACATCTCCCAGCCAGTATACCTGTAACCTTATTATATACCCTTCTATCTGCTATATACATTACACACATCTCCCAGCCAGTATACCTGTAACCTTATTATATACCCTTCTATCTGCTATATACATTACACACATCTCCCAGCCAGTATACCTGTAACCTTATTATATACCCTTCTATCTGCTATATACATTACACACATCTCCCAGCCAGTATACCTGTAACCTTATTATATACCCTTCTATCTGCTATATACATTACACACATCTCCCAGCCAGTATACCTGTAACCTTATTATATACCCTTCTATCTGCTATATACATTACACACATCTCCCAGCCAGTATACCTGTAACCTTATTATATACCCCTCTATCTGCTATATACATTACACACATCTCCCAGCCAGTATACCTGTAACCTTATTATATACCCATCTATCTGCTATATACATTACACACATCTCCCAGCCAGTATACCTGTAACCTTATTATATACCCTTCTATCTGCTATATACATTACACACATCTCCCAGCCAGTATACCTGTAACCTTATTATATACCCTTCTATCTGCTATATACATTACACACATCTCCCAGCCAGTATACCTGTAACCTTATTATATACCCTTCTATCTGCTATATACATTACACACATCTCCCAGCCAGCATACCTGTAACCTTATTATATACCCATCTATCTGCTATATACATTACACACATCTCCCAGCCATACCTGTAACCTTATTATATACCCTTCTATCTGCTATATACATTACACACATCTCCCAGCCAGTATACCTGTAACCTTATTATATACCCTTCTATCTGCTATATACATTACACACATCTCCCAGCCAGTATACCTGTAACCTTATTATATACCCTTCTATCTGCTATATACATTACACACATCTCCCAGCAGTACCTGTAACCTTATTATATACCCCTCTATCTGCTATATACATTACACACATCTCCCAGCCAGTATACCTGTAACCTTATTATATACCCTTCTATCTGCTATATACATTACACACATCTCCCAGCCAGCATACCTGTAACCTTATTATATACCCATCTATCTGCTATATACATTACACACATCTCCCAGCCAGTATACCTGTAACCTTATTATATACCCTTCTATCTGCTATATACATTACACACATCTCCCAGCCAGTATACCTGTAACCTTATTATATACCCTTCTATCTGCTATATACATTACACACATCTCCCAGCCAGTATACCTGTAACCTTATTATATACCCTTCTATCTGCTATATACATTACACACATCTCCCAGCCAGTATACCTGTAACCTTATTATATACCCTTCTATCTGCTATATACATTACACACATCTCCCAGCCAGTATACCTGTAACCTTATTATATACCCTTCTATCTGCTATATACATTACACACATCTCCCAGCCAGTATACCTGTAACCTTATTATATACCCATCTATCTGCTATATACATTACACACACATCTCCCAGCCAGTATACCTGTAACCTTATTATATACCCATCTATCTGCTATATACATTACACACATCTCCCAGCCAGTATACCTGTAACCTTATTATATACCCTTCTATCTGCTATATACATTACACACATCTCCCAGCCAGTATACCTGTAACCTTATTATATACCCTTCTATCTGCTATATACATTACACACATCTCCCAGCAGTATACCTGTAACCTTATTATATACCCTTCTATCTGCTATATACATTACACACATCTCCCAGTATACCTGTAACCTTATTATATACCCTTCTATCTGCTATATACATTACACACATCTCCCAGCCAGTATACCTGTAACCTTATTATATACCCTTCTATCTGCTATATACATTACACACATCTCCCAGCATACCTGTAACCTTATTATATACCCATCTATCTGCTATATACATTACACACATCTCCCAGCCAGTATACCTGTAACCTTATTATATACCCTTCTATCTGCTATATACATTACACACATCTCCCAGCCAGTATACCTGTAACCTTATTATATACCCTTCTATCTGCTATATACATTACACACATCTCCCAGTATACCTGTAACCTTATTATATACCCTTCTATCTGCTATATACATTACACACATCTCCCAGTATACCTGTAACCTTATTATATACCCTTCTATCTGCTATATACATTACACACATCTCCCAGCCAGTATACCTGTAACCTTATTATATACCCATCTATCTGCTATATACATTACACACATCTCCCAGCCAGTATACCTGTAACCTTATTATATACCCTTCTATCTGCTATATACATTACACACATCTCCCAGCCAGTATACCTGTAACCTTATTATATACCCATCTATCTGCTATATACATTACACACATCTCCCAGCCAGTATACCTGTAACCTTATTATATACCCATCTATCTGCTATATACATTACTCACATCTCCCAGCCAGTATACCTGTAACCTTATTATATACCCATCTATCTGCTATATACATTACACACATCTCCCAGTATACCTGTAACCTTATTATATACCCTTCTATCTGCTATATACATTACACACATCTCCCAGCCAGCATACCTGTAACCTTATTATATACCCTTCTATCTGCTATATACATTACACACATCTCCCAGCCAGTATACCTGTAACCTTATTATATACCCTTCTATCTGCTATATACATTACACACATCTCCCAGCCAGTATACCTTTAACCTTATTATATACCCTTCTATCTGCTATATACATTACACACATCTCCCAGCCAGTATACCTGTAACCTTATTATATACCCATCTATCTGCTATATACATTACACACATCTCCCAGCCAGTATACCTGTAACCTTATTATATACCCATCTATCTGCTATATACATTACTCACATCTCCCAGCATACCTGTAACCTTATTATATAACCTTCTATCTGCTATATACATTACACACATCTCCCAGCCAGTATACCTGTAACCTTATTATATACCCTTCTATCTGCTATATACATTACACACATCTCCCAGCCAGTATACCTGTAACCTTATTATATACCCTTCTATCTGCTATATACATTACACACATCTCCCAGCCAGTATACCTGTAACCTTATTATATACCCTTCTATCTGCTATATACATTACACACATCTCCCAGCCAGCATACCTGTAACCTTATTATATACCCATCTATCTGCTATATACATTACACACATCTCCCAGCCAGTATACCTGTAACCTTATTATATACCCTTCTATCTGCTATATACATTACACACATCTCCCAGCCAGTATACCTGTAACCTTATTATATACCCATCTATCTGCTATATACATTACACACATCTCCCAGCCAGTATACCTGTAACCTTATTATATACCCATCTATCTGCTATATACATTACTCACATCTCCCAGCATACCTGTAACCTTATTATATAACCTTCTATCTGCTATATACATTACACACATCTCCCAGCCAGTATACCTGTAACCTTATTATATACCCTTCTATCTGCTATATACATTACACACATCTCCCAGCCAGTATACCTGTAACCTTATTATATACCCTTCTATCTGCTATATACATTACACACATCTCCCAGCCAGTATACCTGTAACCTTATTATATACCCTTCTATCTGCTATATACATTACACACATCTCCCAGCCAGCATACCTGTAACCTTATTATATACCCATCTATCTGCTATATACATTACACACATCTCCCAGCCAGTATACCTGTAACCTTATTATATACCCTTCTATCTGCTATATACATTACACACATCTCCCAGCCAGTATACCTGTAACCTTATTATATACCCATCTATCTGCTATATACATTACACACATCTCCCAGCCAGTATACCTGTAACCTTATTATATACCCATCTATCTGCTATATACATTACACACATCTCCCAGCCAGCATACCTGTAACCTTATTATATACCCTTCTATCTGCTATATACATTACACACATCTCCCAGCCAGTATACCTGTAACCTTATTATATACCCTTCTATCTGCTATATACATTACTCACATCTCCCAGCATACCTGTAACCTTATTATATACCCTTCTATCTGCTATATACATTATACACTTATACCTTATATCTTCTATATGCATTATTACACATTTATCCCTATCTGCTATATACATTATGATTACACACTTCTCTCTTCTATATACTTTATTACACACTTACTCTGAATACATGGTATTGCGTTTGTGGACAATAAATGTCCTATCACCAGACAGTAACCCCTGACACTGAAGGCCCCCATACTCAGGGCGATATAGCAGGCGATCCGACTGATTGGTGCGATTTGTCTGCTATATCGCACAGTGTATGGCCCCGATATCGGGCCGAGCGCGCTCCCGCGGGGTCATACACTACATCTACGGGGGAGCCGGCATATCGGGCAGTTGGCCACCCAATTGCACCGTGCGTGCGGACCGCCTGATATGTCGGACGACGGATCCCCTATCGCCTCGCACCGTGTATGGGGGCCTCAAGTGTGGGTTTTTGGAAGTGGAGATGTTGCCCATAGCAATCAGAGTCTAGCTATAATCTACTAGAAGGTACTAGATAAATGTTAAGTAGAATGATTGGTTGCTATGGGCAACATCTCCGCTTCTAAAAACCTGCACTTTAATAATTATACCCCATAGTGGCCCTTGAGCATTATCTCTATTGCCACCTCTTGTCTATGGGGCCCCTGGTGTGTTTGCTGTGTGGGAGAGTGTGTACTGTATGTGTAATATGTCATGTGATAGAAGGTATATGACCTGTGTATGTGTAATATGTCATGTGATAGAAGGTATATAACCTGTGTATGTGTATTGTGTCATGTGATAGAAGGTATATAACCTGTGTATGTGTATTATGTCATGTGATAGAAGGTATATAACCTGTGTATGTGTATTGTGTCATGTGATAGAAGGTATATAACCTGTGTATGTGTAATATGTCATGTGATAGAAGGTATATAACCTGTGTATGTGTAATATGTCATGTGATAGAAGGTATATAACCTGTGTATGTGTAATATGTCATGTGATAGAAGGTATATGACCTGTGTATGTGTAATATGTCATGTGATAGAAGGTATATAACCTGTGTATGTGTAATATGTCATGTGATAGAAGGTATATAACCTGTGTATGTGTAATATGTCATGTGATAGAAGGTATATAACCTGTGTATGTGTATTGTGTCATGTGATAGAAGGTATATAACCTGTGTATGTGTATTGTGTCATGTGATAGAAGGTATATGACCTGTGTATGTGTAATATGTCATGTGATAGAAGGTATATGACCTGTGTATGTGTAATATGTCATGTGATAGAAGGTATATAACCTGTGTATGTGTATTATGTCATGTGATAGAAGGTATATAACCTGTGTATGTGTATTATGTCATGTGATAGAAGGTATATAACCTGTGTATGTGTAATATGTCATGTGATAGAAGGTATATAACTTGTGTATGTGTATTATGTCATGTGATAGAAGGTATATAACCTGTGTATGTGTAATATGTCATGTGATAGAAGGTATATAACCTGTGTATGTGTATTATGTCATGTGACAGAAGGTATATAACCTGTGTATGTGTATTATGTCATGTGACAGAAGGTATATAACCTGTGTATGTGTAATATGTCATGTGATAGAAGGTATATAACCTGTGTATGTGTAATGTGTCATGTGATAGAAGGTATATAACCTGTGTATGTGTATTATGTCATGTGATAGAAGGTATATGACCTGTGTATGTGTAATATGTCATGTGATAGAAGGTATATCACCTGTGTATGTGTATTATGTCATGTGATAGAAGGTATATAACCTGTGTATGTGTAATATGTCATGTGATAGAAGGTATATAACTTGTGTATGTGTATTATGTCATGTGATAGAAGGTATATAACCTGTGCATGTATATTGTGTCATGTGATAGAAGGTATATAACCTGTGCATGTGTATTGTGTCATGTGATAGAAGGTATATAACCTGTGTATGTGTAATATGTCATGTGATAGAAGGTATATAACCTGTGTATGTGTATTGTGTCATGTGATAGAAGGTATATAACCTGTGCATGTGTATTGTGTCATGTGATAGAAGGTATATAACCTGTGTATGTGTATTATGTCATGTGATAGAAGGTATATGACCTGTGTATGTGTATTATGTCATGTGATAGAAGGTATATAACCTGTGTATGTGTATTATGTCATGTGATAGAAGGTATATAACCTGTGTATGTGTAATATGTCATGTGATAGAAGGTATATAACCTGTGTATGTGTATTATGTCATGTGATAGAAGGTATATAACCTGTGTATGTGTAATGTGTCATGTGATAGAAGGTATATAACCTGTGTATGTGTATTATGTCATGTGACAGAAGGTATATAACCTGTGCATGTGTAATATGTCATGTGATAGAAGGTATATAACCTGTGTATGTGTATTGTGTCATGTGATAGAAGGTATATAACCTGTGTATGTGTAATGTGTCATGTGATAGAAGGTATATGACCTGTGTATGTGTAATATGTCATGTGATAGAAGGTATATAACCTGTGCATGTGTAATATGTCATGTGATAGAAGGTATATAACCTGTGTATGTGTATTATGTCATGTGATAGAAGGTATATAACCTGTGTATGTGTATTATGTCATGTGATAGAAGGTATATAACCTGTGTATGTGTATTATGTCATGTGATAGAAGGTATATAACCTGTGTATGTGTATTATGTCATGTGATAGAAGGTATATGACCTGTGTATGTGCAATATGTCATGTGATAGAAGGTATATAACCTGTGTATGTGTATTATGTCATGTGATAGAAGGTATATGACCTGTGTATGTGTATTATGTCATGTGATAGAAGGTATATAACCTGTGTATGTGTATTATGTCATGTGATAGAAGGTATATAACCTGTGTATGTGTAATATGTCATGTGATAGAAGGTATATAACCTGTGTATGTGTATTATGTCATGTGATAGAAGGTATATAACCTGTGTATGTGTAATGTGTCATGTGATAGAAGGTATATAACCTGTGTATGTGTATTATGTCATGTGACAGAAGGTATATAACCTGTGCATGTGTAATATGTCATGTGATAGAAGGTATATAACCTGTGTATGTGTATTATGTCATGTGATAGAAGGTATATAACTTGTGTATGTGTATTGTGTCATGTGATAGAAGGTATATAACCTGTGTATGTGTATTATGTCATGTGATAGAAGGTATATGACCTGTGTATGTGTATTATGTCATGTGATAGAAGGTATATAACCTGTGTATGTGTATTATGTCATGTGATAGAAGGTATATAACCTGTGTATGTGTATTATGTCATGTGATAGAAGGTATATAACCTGTGTATGTGTATTATGTCATGTGATAGAAGGTATATAACCTGTGTATGTGTATTATGTCATGTGATAGAAGGTATATAACCTGTGTATGTGTAATATGTCATGTGATAGAAGGTATATAACCTGTGTATGTGTATTATGTCATGTGATAGAAGGTATATAACCTGTGTATGTGTATTATGTCATGTGATAGAAGGTATATAACCTGTGTATGTGTATTATGTCATGTGATAGAAGGTATATAACCTGTGTATGTGTATTATGTCATGTGATAGAAGGTATATGAACTGTGTATGTGTATTGTGTCATGTGATAGAAGGTATATAACCTGTGTATGTGTATTATGTCATGTGATAGAAGGTATATAACCTGTGCATGTGTATAGTGTCATGTGATAGAAGGTATGTAACCTGTGTATGTGTATTATGTCATGTGATAGAAGGTATATAACCTGTGCATGTATATTGTGTCATGTGATAGAAGGTATATAACCTGTGTATGTGTATTGTGTCATGTGATAGAAGGTATATAACCTGTGTATGTGTATAGTGTCATGTGATAGAAGGTATATAACCTGTGTATGTGTATAGTGTCATGTGATAGAAGGTATATAACCTGTGTATGTGTATTGTGTCATGTGATAGAAGGTATATAACCTGTGTATGTGTAATATGTCATGTGATAGAAGGTATATAACCTGTGTATGTGTAATATGTCATGTGACAGAAGGTATATAACCTGTGTATGTGTATTATGTCATGTGATAGAAGGTATATAACCTGTGTATGTGTATTATGTCATGTGATAGAAGGTATATCACCTGTGTATGTGTATTATGTCATGTGATAGAAGGTATATAACCTGTGTATGTGTATTATGTCATGTGATAGAAGGTATATCACCTGTGTATGTGTAATATGTCATGTGATAGAAGGTATATCACCTGTGTATGTGTAATATGTCATGTGATAGAAGGTATATAACCTGTGTATGTGTATAGTGTCTTGTGATAGAAGGTATATCACCTGTGTATGTGTATTATGTCATGTGATAGAAGGTATATAACCTGTGTATGTGTATTATGTCATGTGATAGAAGGTATATCACCTGTGTATGTGTATTATGTCATGTGATAGAAGGTATATAACCTGTGTATGTGTAATGTGTCATGTGATAGAAGGTATATAACCTGTGTATGTGTAATATGTCATGTGATAGAAGGTATATAACCTGTGTATGTGTATTATGTCATGTGATAGAAGGTATATAACCTGTGTATGTGTATTGTGTCATGTGATAGAAGGTATATAACCTGTGCATGTGTATTGTGTCATGTGATAGAAGGTATATCACCTGTGTATGTGTAATATGTCATGTGATAGAAGGTATATCACCTGTGCATGTGTATAGTGTCATGTGATAGAAGGTATATAACCTGTGTATGTGTATTATGTCATGTGATAGAAGGTATATAACCTGTGTATGTGTATTATGTCATGTGATAGAAGGTATATAACCTGTGTATGTGTAATATGTCATGTGACAGAAGGTATATAACCTGTGTATGTGTATTATGTCATGTGATAGAAGGTATATAACCTGTGTATGTGTATTATGTCATGTGATAGAAGGTATATAACCTGTGTATGTGTAATATGTCATGTGATAGAAGGTATATAACCTGTGTATGTGTATTATGTCATGTGACAGAAGGTATATAACCTGTGTATGTGTATTATGTCATGTGATAGAAGGTATATCACCCGTGTATGTGTATTATGTCATGTGATAGAAGGTATATAACCTGTGTATGTGTATTATGTCATGTGATAGAAGGTATATAACCCGTGTATGTGTATTATGTCATGTGATAGAAGGTATATAACCTGTGTATGTGTATTATGTCATGTGATAGAAGGTATATAACCTGTGCATGTGTATTATGTCATGTGATAGACGGTATATAACCTGTGCATGTGTAATATGTCATGTGATAGAAGGTATATCACCTGTGTATGTGTAATATGTCATGTGATAGAAGGTATATAACCTGTGTATGTGTAATATGTCATGTGATAGAAGGTATATAACCTGTGTATGTGTATTATGTCATGTGATAGAAGGTATATAACCTGTGTATGTGTAATATGTCATGTGATAGAAGGTATATAACCTGTGTATGTGTAATATGTCATGTGATAGAAGGTATGTAACCTGTGTATGTGTATAGTGTCATGTGATAGAAGGTATATCACCTGTGTATGTGTATTATGTCATGTGATAGAAGGTATATCACCTGTGTATGTGTATAGTGTCATGTGATAGAAGGTATATCACCTGTGTATGTGTATTATGTCATGTGATAGAAGGTATATCACCTGTGTATGTGTATTGTGTCATGTGATAGAAGGTATATAACCTGTGTATGTGTATTATGTCATGTGATAGAAGGTATATCACCTGTGTATGTGTATTGTGTCATGTGATAGAAGGTATATCACCTGTGTATGTGTAATATGTCATGTGATAGAAGGTATATCACCTGTGTATGTGTATTATGTCATGTGACAGAAGGTATATAACCTGTGTATGTGTATTATGTCATGTGATAGAAGGTATATAACCTGTGTATGTGTATTATGTCATGTGATAGAAGGTATATCACCTGTGTATGTGTAATATGTCATGTGATAGAAGGTATATAACCTGTGCATGTGTATAGTGTCATGTGATAGAAGGTATATAACCTGTGTATGTGTATTATGTCATGTGATAGAAGGTATATAACCTGTGTATGTGTAATATGTCATGTGATAGAAGGTATATAACCTGTGTATGTGTATTATGTCATGTGATAGAAGGTATATAACCTGTGTATGTGTATTATGTCATGTGATAGAAGGTATATAACCTGTGTATGTGTAATATGTCATGTGATAGAAGGTATATAACCTGTGTATGTGTATTATGTCATGTGACAGAAGGTATATAACCTGTGTATGTGTATTATGTCATGTGATAGAAGGTATATCACCTGTGTATGTGTATTATGTCATGTGATAGAAGGTATATAACCTGTGTATGTGTATTATGTCATGTGATAGAAGGTATATAACCTGTGTATGTGTATTATGTCATGTGATAGAAGGTATATAACCTGTGTATGTGTATTATGTCATGTGATAGAAGGTATATCACCTGTGTATGTGTATTATGTCATGTGATAGAAGGTATATGACCTGTGTATGTGTAATATGTCATGTGATAGAAGGTATATAACCTGTGCATGTGTATTGTGTCATGTGATAGAAGGTATATCACCTGTGCATGTATATTGTGTCATGTGATAGAAGGTATATAACCTGTGTATGTGTATTATGTCATGTGATAGAAGGTATATCACCTGTGTATGTGTATTGTGTCATGTGATAGAAGGTATATAACCTGTGTATGTGTATTATGTCATGTGATAGAAGGTATATCACCTGTGTATGTGTATTGTGTCATGTGATAGAAGGTATATAACCTGTGTATGTGTATTATGTCATGTGATAGAAGGTATATAACCTGTGTATGTGTATTATGTCATGTGATAGAAGGTATATAACCTGTGTATGTGTATTGTGTCATGTGATAGAAGGTATATAACCTGTGTATGTGTAATATGTCATGTGATAGAAGGTATATAACCTGTGCATGTGTATTGTGTCATGTGATAGAAGGTATATAACCTGTGTATGTGTAATATGTCATGTGATAGAAGGTATATAACCTGTGTATGTGTATTATGTCATGTGATAGAAGGTATATAACCTGTGTATGTGTATTATGTCATGTGATAGAAGGTATATAACCTGTGCATGTGTAATATGTCATGTGATAGAAGGTATATAACCTGTGCATGTGTAATATGTCATGTGATAGAAGGTATATAACCTGTGTATGTGTATTATGTCATGTGATAGAAGGTATATAACCTGTGTATGTGTATTATGTCATGTGATAGAAGGTATATAACCTGTGTATGTGTATTATGTCATGTGATAGAAGGTATATAACCTGTGCATGTATATTGTGTCATGTGATAGAAGGTATATAACCTGTGTATGTGTATTATGTCATGTGATAGAAGGTATATAACCTGTGTATGTGTATTATGTCATGTGATAGAAGGTATATAACCTGTGTATGTGTATTATGTCATGTGATAGAAGGTATATAACCTGTGTATGTGTATTATGTCATGTGATAGAAGGTATATAACCTGTGCATGTATATTGTGTCATGTGATAGAAGGTATATAACCTGTGTATGTGTAATATGTCATGTGATAGAAGGTATATAACCTGTGTATGTGTATTATGTCATGTGATAGAAGGTATATAACCTGTGTATGTGTATTATGTCATGTGATAGAAGGTATATAACCTGTGTATGTGTAATATGTCATGTGATAGAAGGTATATAACCTGTGTATGTGTAATATGTCATGTGATAGAAGGTATATAACCTGTGTATGTGTATTATGTCATGTGATAGAAGGTATATAACCTGTGTATGTATATTGTGTCATGTGATAGAAGGTATATAACCTGTGTATGTGTATTGTGTCATGTGATAGAAGGTATATAACCTGTGTATGTGTAATATGTCATGTGATAGAAGGTATATAACCTGTGTATGTGTAATATGTCATGTGATAGAAGGTATATAACCTGTGTATGTGTATTATGTCATGTGATAGAAGGTATATAACCTGTGTATGTGTATTATGTCATGTGATAGAAGGTATATAACCTGTGTATGTGTATTATGTCATGTGATAGAAGGTATATAACCTGTGTATGTGTATTATGTCATGTGATAGAAGGTATATAACCTGTGTATGTGTAATATGTCATGTGATAGAAGGTATATCACCTGTGTATGTGTATTATGTCATGTGATAGAAGGTATATAACCTGTGTATGTGTATTGTGTCATGTGATAGAAGGTATATAACCTGTGTATGTGTAATATGTCATGTGATAGAAGGTATATAACCTGTGTATGTGTATTATGTCATGTGATAGAAGGTATATAACCTGTGTATGTATATTGTGTCATGTGATAGAAGGTATATAACCTGTGTATGTGTATTATGTCATGTGATAGAAGGTATGTAACCTGTGTATGTGTATTATGTCATGTGATAGAAGGTATATAACCTGTGTATGTGTATTGTGTCATGTGATAGAAGGTATATAACCTGTGTATGTGTATTGTGTCATGTGATAGAAGGTATATAACCTGTGTATGTGTATTATGTCATGTGATAGAAGGTATATAACCTGTGTATGTGTATTATGTCATGTGATAGAAGGTATATAACCTGTGTATGTGTAATATGTCATGTGATAGAAGGTATATAACCTGTGTATGTGTATTATGTCATGTGATAGAAGGTATATAACCTGTGTATGTGTATTGTGTCATGTGATAGAAGGTATATAACCTGTGTATGTGTATTGTGTCATGTGATAGAAGGTATATAACCTGTGTATGTGTATTATGTCATGTGATAGAAGGTATATCACCTGTGTATGTGTATTGTGTCATGTGATAGAAGGTATATAACCTGTGTATGTGTATTATGTCATGTGATAGAAGGTATATAACCTGTGTATGTGTATTATGTCATGTGATAGAAGGTATATAACCTGTGTATGTGTAATATGTCATGTGATAGAAGGTATATAACCTGTGTATGTGTATTATGTCATGTGATAGAAGGTATATCACCTGTGTATGTGTATTGTGTCATGTGATAGAAGGTATATAACCTGTGTATGTGTAATGTGTCATGTGATAGAAGGTATATAACCTGTGTATGTGTATTATGTCATGTGATAGAAGGTATATAACCTGTGTATGTGTATTATGTCATGTGATAGAAGGTATATCACCTGTGTATGTGTATTGTGTCATGTGATAGAAGGTATATAACCTGTGTATGTGTATTATGTCATGTGATAGAAGGTATATAACCTGTTGATGGAGTTTCTTGTGTTCCCGTCAGGGCAGCGCAGGGTGGTCCCTTCTCTCTACTCAGCCTGGGGAGGGTCCTGTTCTTTGGAAACATCGGTGACAACAGGAGAGACATATCCGGAGTGATTTCCAATGGGAGCAGACCCCGTTGAGGGGGTGAGTAGGCTCCCACAGGGGACTGGCGGGGCGGAAAGCTTGGATGCCAGGGCAGGACATAGGGAAAGTCCAGGACTGAGCTTTGCGGTGAGAAGGGGTAAGACGGGTAAAGCGGCCGCATGTTAGTAGTCAGACGCAGAAATAAGTTGGAAGAAGGGAAAGCTGACGCCCCGGCTCCATAGATCAAAATATTATGATCAGCAATGATGAAGACATTGGTGATCAGTGCCACAGTCAGCAGGAAGACAGATACAATGTGGGTGAGGATGGTTCAGCCATCACATGGAGGCACATATTACAGGCAGGAGGCACATATTACAGGCAGGAGGCATGTGTCATAGGCAGACAGAAGAATCCACATCACATGTAGGAAGCAAGACCATAGGTAAGAGTTGTGTCACAGCCAGGAAGTATATATAACAGGCAGGAGGCACAAAGCAGAGGTAGGAGGCACAAAGCAGAGGTAGAGCCGGGTTGCAAGCATGAGAATCGCAGCCCCAAAGATGATGCAGGAGGGGGACATTTGGTGAGGCAGGAGGTCGGAGGTTAGGCAGGAAGTAGGGTGAGAGGTGATGATGCAGGAGGGGGACATTTGGTGAGGCAGGAGGTCGGAGGTTAGGCAGGAAGTAGGGTGAGAGGTGATGATGCAGGAGGGGGACATTTGGTGAGGCAGGAGGTCGGACGTTAGGCAGGAAGTAGGGTGAGAGGTGATGATGCAGGAGGGGGACATTTGGTGAGGCAGGAGGTCGGAGGTTAAGCAGGAAGTAGGGTGAGGTGATGATGGTGAGGCAGGAGGTTAGGCAGGAAGTAGGGTGAGAGGTGATGATGCAGGAGGGGGACATTTGGTGAGGCAGGAGGTCGGAGGTTAAGCAGGAAGTAGGGTGAGAGGTGATGATGAGGCAGGAGGTTAGGCAGGAAGTAGGGTGAGAGGTGATGATGCAGGAGGGGGACATTTGGTGAGGCAGGAGGTCGGAGGTTAAGCAGGAAGTAGGGTGAGAGGTGATGATGAGGCAGGAGGTTAGGCAGGAAGTAGGGTGAGAGGTGATGATGAGGCAGGAGGTTAGGCAGGAAGTAGGGTGAGAGGTGATGATGAGGCAGGAGGTTAGGCAGGAAGCAGGGTGAGAGGTGATGCAGGAGAGGGACATGTGGTTAGGTAGGAGGTTGGAGGTTTAGGAGGAAACAGGAGACATGTGGTAAGGCAGGAGGTTGGAGGTTTGGGAGCAAACAGGAGACATGGTGAGGTAGGAGGTTTGGGAGGAAGCAGGAGACATGTGGTGAGGTAGGAGGTTTGGGAGGAAGCAGGAGACATGTGGTGAGGTAGGAGGTTTAGGAGGAAGCAGGAGACATGTGGTGAGGTAGGAGGTTTGGGAGGAAGCAGGAGACATGTGGTGAGGTAGGAGGTTTGGGAGAAAGCAGGAGACATGGTGAGGTAGGAGGTTTGGGAGGAAGCAGGAGACATGTGGTGAGGTAGGAGGTTTGGGAGGAAGCAGGAGACATGTGGTGAGGTAGGAGGTTTGGGAGGAAGCAGGAGACATGTGGTGAGGTAGGAGGTTTGGGAGGAAGCAGGAGACATGTGGTGAGGCAGGAGGTTTGGGAGGAAGCAGGAGACATGTGGTGAGGTAGGAGGTTTGGGAGGAAGCAGGAGACATGTGGTGAAGTAGGAGGTTTGGGAGGAAGCAGGGTGAGAGATGGAACAGTTAGTTTGACCAGATACAATCAAGTTGAAAATTAATCTCACTCAGACAGACAGACACACACACACACACTCACACAGACAGACACACTCACTCAGACAGACACACACTCACGCAGACAGACACACTCACACAGACACACGCGCACACACACACACTCACACAGACAGACACTCACTCACTCAGACAGACACACACTCACTCCGTATCAGGTAACGAGGATTTCACCAGCAATGGATAGTGCAATGCTCCTGTGCAGGCCCAATGGCGTGGATGGTGCAGGAATTACTACATTGATTTGCATCTATCTCAGCGCATGTTATAAGTAGAGTGTACTTCATCCAGAGGAACCACAGAGCCGTCATTCAAGAGATTCCCGCTCACTTGTCCTGCCAGGAGAAGACCCGGCCATTCCCAAGCACCGATATACCAGTATAGTAACCCAATCACTGGACAGCTCCCCAATGCTGCGAGTGGTGCCATACTGGGCCTCACATTCTCTATAATAACAATATTTCCCCGTGGGGCCTTTGTCAGGTGACAGCAGTACAAAAGATGGACCTCCACCTTGTAGTCAGCAGTCTCCTTGCCATCTGCACGTCCACTGCGTCCCAGGCTTTGTCGCCCAATAGTAACATTAGAGTGCCTTGACAAAGACTAAAGAGTCGAAACGCGTTGGTGGAGGAGGTGACTTCACAGGACCTAACCAGAACCATTGTGGGACCGATGTGGACGGATAGCTGAGGTTGTGACCCGGGCAGAGAACATCTTTCCCAGTTATTTTACGCATATGTTACTCTGGATTCTGGTAGGAGGCCCAACTGTACCTGTGACAGATGATGTATTTGTTCTGTGTGTAAGGAAGGCTCATTGCTTTCTGAGTGCTCTCCTTTATTGTATTGGATTTATGTTTGTGTCCTTTTATTATATGCACCATAGAGTAAACAGATTTTTTGTATATGACACCAGCTGCTTACTTTGCAAATAAGAAACTTGTAAAGTATTTAGTGTAAGAATATATTACGATCTGCACTAGATTTTTGATCTCTTTTCTCTCACGTTACTATATTTATGTGTTTATCATAAAACCACCGAAAAGAATCACCAAGAATAAGATTTCATATGATACACAAAAGCGAAGTATCTTGGGTGTATATTTCTTACAGGCGCTAAGGTGGGGTGTCCTATCTACTGGGTTTTGCATATTAGTATTGGAGAGGATAGATACCCTCTCTGTAGGATACCTAACCCAAGCCGCCGTTAGGGCGCGAAGAGTAAAAACATTATACTTTTGTTTTGAAGTAACAGAGTGTACACTGCATAAAATGTGAGGAAGACTCCCCTTATGGTCCAGCAGGATCAGGGATGGAAGAGGTGGGGTGGGAGGTGGTCAGCCTGGATTGCTTAATGGCTCATATAGCATGGTGAAGTGGAGCAGCAGACCCCCACCCCAGTTATAACTAGTGGTGGGATAAAGGCCGGGGGCTGTGTGAAGTCTTCAGCTTCAGGAGAGAAGGATCTGCTGCACTGGGGGGACACAGACGCTGTAATGTAGACTTGTCCTCCAGGTAACATAATATCCTATACAGTGATATGAGGAGACCGCGAGGTGTGAGGACAGCCATAGTGGAGAGGCCCCTGAAGGAAGCATCTGCCAGTGACCATGGACATAACTACACTACCATAGGGGCAAGGGGTGCAGCTTCTATGGGACCCAAAGTTACATGTGTTATATACATTTGTCACCATTGGGTGGTACATAGGGGCCCTTGCAAACTTTTGCTATGGGGCCTTCAACTACCTAGTTACACCCCTGGCAGTGACTGTGCCCAAGGAGATACCTGAGCAGCACCCAAAACAGTATCTACAAGGATCTCCCCAAGTCCCATGCCCTCTGGCAGCCGTTGGTACCAGGACCATGGGCTCCTTCTATCAACGGCCGCTCACCTTCCCCATGGACGTGCCAGGAGCTAATGACGCTGGAGAGCAGCTTGTTGCCCAGGTGGTACCGTGACCTTCCCCGAGTTATCTGCAGCTCCACATAGTCTAGGACATTGCTAGGACAGCGTATAGCCGGCATTACCAGGGAACATTCAGGGCTTAGTCCAACAGAACCATATTACACCCATGAGGAGTTCATCACCCAGCTATGGCAATTCATGGTGAGATTAGGGCTGAGTGACCTATTCAGCCGCTGGTGGACACCAGAGATCCAGGCCACATAACTACAGACCCATCGTCATGACAAGAGCCGCCCATAAATCACCTGTATTACATCTGTCTTCCTATTGTTCTCACAAAATGATGAAATTGTTCTACTTTTCCCTATTTTTTAGCCATTGGGACTGATAGTGTAGGGGTGTACACGCCCACATGTCAATGGCCACGCCCACATAACACTGGCCACGCCCACACACCGCTGACCACAGCGTCTCTGCTTCTGGCAAAAGGTCCTTAATCATTTTTACCATTTTCATTTTATTTATATATAAGTAAAAACTAAATAAAAAAAAAAAAATACAATATAAATGATCCCTGTAAATATAAAGTTATACAAACAAAATATAGTATTGATGTATATACGGCCTGGGTAGTATTAGACTTAGGGTGCATACACACTGTCATATTTTGTAGGACGATAAACAATAGTTTATAGTTATATCGTTCATTTTTTGGCCCCTTCCAACCCCCAAACGACGGACGATGCACGGGCGCGGATGATCGATAGCGACCATCACCCGTGTATGTAGTCCAACCTGATCGATATCGGCCAGGTTACTATATATCGTTCAGATCGTCATTGTACAAATCGTCCAGTTTTTGGCCCCTTCCAATGAAGATCGATGCGCGGGCACAAATGGACATTAACGACCATCGCCCGTGCATGCTGGTCAACTTGGTCGATATCGACCTGGTTACTATAGGGACCAGAGATCGTTGAACGCGGGTAGTTAGTCATTTGGGGGTTGGTGGTGGGTGTGCTGGATGATCGATATCGATCATCTAGCACATGCAGGACGTTCAGACAACGATATCGTTCTCATCTGACCGTGTGTGCGCACCATTGACCACTTAACTGACTTTTTTCCAACAACCGCTCAGAAATTGTTGGGTTTTTATTATGACTGAATTAGGTCAAGAACTTCTTTTTAAAAACTTATCCGACACGATTTTTGTAAACACCGTATACCATAAAAATGTAAATGTTTATGGTATACTGTAATGATGGCCATTGAAAGCTGTACCATTGATGGCCAATGGGTTCAACCATCAATATAAACCATCGATTGTTTGAGGCCACAGCCACCGATGTTTCCTTCACATCGGTTTGCAAACCAGTGATGGTCAGTGGCCATCTCTAGTATACTGTATAGCCGTGGTTCCCAAACTGTGCGCTGCGGTACTTTGGGGTGCCCCGAGACACTTGCAGGGGCGCTTCAGGTTGGTGGTCCAGCACCAAATCAAGTTTATGGTCAACGCAATGTAAATGTGTACGAACAGAAGCGCAAACCTGTCCCCACCACATAACTGAGCCCATGGATGAGAGGTCAGCGCTATTTACTTCACTTTACTACATTTTGTTCTGAATTTCTCAATAACAAACATAAACTTAGGGGTGCCGTGATAACCATCCTGATACTCTGGGGCGCTGTGCCTCAAAGGTTTGGGAACCACTGCTGTATAGTATACCAACCCTAAGCAGAGGGCCCGTATCGAGTCTTAATCGTACAGGACTGCCATAGTAGTAATAAAATGACCTAATATCAATGTTCAAAATAAATAAAACCCGAATAGTTTGGATGTGCCGTGACCTGGTGTCATGACGTTACTGTGTCACTGTCCAATGACTGCCGGCGTGGGAGTAGCTTTGCACCCATTCTCTCACCAGTTACTTCTCTTCCACAGCACAAGAACCCCCTGCGGACACCACTGGACCCCCGCACCCTGCCATGGCAGCCATTGTACCCCCGCAACGCAAGCCGGACCCCCAGGTATTCTAAATACTGAAAAAAACATATCCGAATTGCTCCTGGTCCTGAGCATTTTGGATATGGTAGACTCAATAGATAGACCAATAATTTAACCATTTATAATGACCCCATCAAACTGGGGATGGTAAAGTGCTTAATAAATACCTAAAAAATATACCAGTGATATAAACAGAGTGTGATAAAGATAAATATATAGCAATTTTATTATACATGGATCTTTTCCAAAACACAGCCCAGCAATAATCACACAGCCCAGCAATGACCACACGGCCCAGCAATGGTCACACGGCCCAGCTATAGTCACACGGCCCAGCAATGGTCACACGGCCCAGCAATGGTCACACGGCCCAGCAATAATCACACGGCCCAGCTATAGTCACACGGCCCAACAATGGTCACACGGCCCAGCAATGGTCACACGGCCCAGCAATAATCACACGGCCCAGCAATGGTCACACGGCCCAGCAATGGTCACACGGCCCAGCAATAATCACACGGCCCAGCAATGATCACAGTTTCTAATCAACCCTTAATGGGTAACCAGGTGGATAATAGAGTGCAATGTGCTGTGCAATTATTATCAGACAATAACTTAATAAATACACCTCATAAAACAATAGTTAATAACACCCAGTTCATAGCACAGAAAGAGTAAAAGGTTCAATTCTTATCTGATTCAAATGTAAGTTCATAAGTCAAGAGACGCAGCTTCCCCACATACTTCATCCATCTAGCACTGCTACATTTATACCCCAGGAGGTAGGGACTAACCTAGCACTTCATCAAGGGCCGATACGAGGCACTGCTACATTTATACCCCAGGAGGTAGGGACTAACCTAGCACTTCATCAAGGGCCGCTACGAGGCACTGCTACATTTATACCCCAGGAGGTAGGGACTAACCTAGCACTTCATCAAGGGCCGCTATGAGGCACTGCTACATTTATACCCCAGGAGGTAGGGACTAACCTAGCACTTCATCAAGGGCCGCTACGAGGCACTGCTACATTTATACCCCAGGAGGTAGGGACTAACCTAGCACTTCATCAAGGGCCGCTACGAGGCACTGCTACATTTATACCCCAGGAGGTAGGGACTAACCTAGCACTTCATCAAGGGCCGCTATGAGGCACTGCTACATTTATACCCCAGGAGGTAGGGACTAACCTAGCACTTCATCAAGGGCCGCTACGAGGCACTGCTACATTTATACCCCAGGAGGTAGGGACTAACCTAGCACTTCATCAAGGGCCGCTACGAGGCACTGCTACATTTATACCCCAGGAGGTAGGGACTAATCTAGCACTTCATCAAGGGCCGCTATGAGGCACTGCTACATTTATACCCCAGGAGGTAGGGACTAACCTAGCACTTCATCAAGGGCCGCTAAGAGGCACTGCTACATTTATAACCCCAGGAGGTAGGGACTAACCTAGCACTTCATCAAGGGCCGCTAAGAGGCACTGCTACATTTATACCCCAGGAGGTAGGGACTAACCTAGCACTTCATCAAGGGCCGCTATGAGGCACTGCTACATTTATACCCCAGGAGGTAGGGACTAACCTAGCACTTCATCAAGGGCCGCTACGAGGCACTGCTACATTTATACCCCAGGAGGTAGGGACTAACCTAGCACTTCATCAAGGGCCGCTATGAGGCACTGCTACATTTATACCCCAGGAGGTAGGGACTAACCTAGCACTTCATCAAGGGCCGCTACGAGGCACTGCTACATTTATACCCCAGGAGGTAGGGACTAACCTAGCACTTCATCAAGGGCCGCTATGAGGCACTGCTACATTTATACCCCAGGAGGTAGGGACTAACCTAGCACTTCATCAAGGGCCGCTACGAGGCACTGCTACATTTATACCCCAGGAGGTAGGGACTAACCTAGCACTTCATCACGGGCCGCTACGAGGCACTGCTACATTTATACCCCAGGAGGTAGGGACTAACCTAGCACTTCATCAAGGGCCGCTAGGAGGCACTGCTACATTTATACCCCAGGAGGTAGGGACTAACCTAGCACTTCATCAAGGGCCGCTATGAGGCACTGCTACATTTATACCCCAGGAGGTAGGGACTAACCTAGCACTTCATCAAGGGCCGCTACGAGGCACTGCTACATTTATACCCCAGGAGGTAGGGACTAACCTAGCACTTCATCAAGGGCCGCTACGAGGCACTGCTACATTTATACCCCAGGAGGTAGGGACTAATCTAGCACTTCATCAAGGGCCGCTATGAGGCACTGCTACATTTATACCCCAGGAGGTAGGGACTAACCTAGCACTTCATCAAGGGCCGCTAAGAGGCACTGCTACATTTATAACCCCAGGAGGTAGGGACTAACCTAGCACTTCATCAAGGGCCGCTAAGAGGCACTGCTACATTTATACCCCAGGAGGTAGGGACTAATCTAGCACTTCATCAAGGGCCGCTATGAGGCACTGCTACATTTATACCCCAGGAGGTAGGGACTAACCTAGCACTTCATCAAGGGCCGCTATGAGGCACTGCTACATTTATACCCCAGGAGGTAGGGACTAACCTAGCACTTCATCAAGGGCCGCTATGAGGCACTGCTACATTTATACCCCAGGAGGTAGGGACTAACCTAGCACTTCATCAAGGGCCGCTACGAGGCACTGCTACATTTATACACCAGGAGGTAGGGACTAACCTAGCACTTCATCAAGGGCCGCTATGAGGCACTGCTACATTTATACCCCAGGAGGTAGGGACTAACCTAGCACTTCATCAAGGGCCGCTACGAGGCACTGCTACATTTATACCCCAGGAGGTAGGGACTAACCTAGCACTTCATCACGGGCCGCTATGAGGCACTGCTACATTTATACCCCAGGAGGTAGGGACTAACCTAGCACTTCATCAAGGGCCGCTAGGAGGCACTGCTACATTTATACCCCAGGAGGTAGGGACTAACCTAGCACTTCATCAAGGGCCGCTATGAGGCACTGCTACATTTATACCCCAGGAGCTAGGGACTAACCTAGTACTTCATCAAGGGCCGCTACGAGGCACTGCTACATTTATACCCCAGGAGGTAGGGACTAACCTAGCACTTCATCAAGGGCCGCTATGAGGCACTGCTACATTTATACCCCAGGAGGTAGGGATTAACCTAGCACTTCATCAAGTGCCGCTACGAGGCACTGCTACATTTATACCCCAGGAGGTAGGGACTAACCTAGCACTTCATCAAGGGCCGCTATGAGGCACTGCTACATTTATACCCCAGGAGGTAGGGACTAACCTAGCACTTCATCAAGGGCCGCTACGAGGCACTGCTACATTTATACCCCAGGAGGTAGGGACTAACCTAGCACTTCATCAAGGGCCGCTACGAGGCACTGCTACATTTATACCCCAGGAGGTAGGGACTAACCTAGCACTTCATCAAGGGCCGCTATGAGGCACTGCTACATTTATACCCCAGGAGGTATTGACTAACCTAGCACTTCATCAAGGGCCGCTACGAGGCACTGCTACATTTATACCCCAGGAGGTAGGGACTAACCTAGCACTTCATCAAGGGCCGCTATGAGGCACTGCTACATTTATACCCCAGGAGGTAGGGACTAACCTAGCACTTCATCAAGGGCCGCTACGAGGCACTGCTACATTTATACCCCAGGAGGTAGGGACTAACCTAGCACTTCATCAAGGGCCGCTATGAGGCACTGCTACATTTATACCCCAGGAGGTAGGGACTAACCTAGCACTTCATCAAGGGCCGCTATGAGGCACTGCTACATTTATACCCCAGGAGGTAGGGACTAACCTAGCACTTCATCAAGGGCCGCTATGAGGCACTGCTACATTTATACCCCAGGAGGTAGGGACTAACCTAGCACTTCATCAAGGGCCGCTATGAGGCACTGCTACATTTATACCCCAGGAGGTAGGGACTAACCTAGCACTTCATCAAGGGCCGCTACGAGGCACTGCTACATTTATACCCCAGGAGGTAGGGACTAACCTAGCACTTCATCAAGGGCCGCTACGAGGCACTGCTACATTTATACCCCAGGAGGTAGGGACTAACTTAGCACTTCATCAAGGGCCGCTACGAGGCACTGCCACATTTATACCCCAGGAGGTAGGGACTAACCTAGCACTTCATCAAGGGCCGCTACGAGGCACTGCTACATTTATACCCCAGGAGGTAGGGACTAACCTAGCACTTCAGCAAGGGCCGCTACGAGGCACTGCTACATTTATACCCCAGGAGGTAGGGACTAACCTAGCACTTCATCAAGGGCCGCTACGAGGCACTGCTACATTTATACCCCAGGAGGTAGGGACTAACCTAGCACTTCATCAAGGGCCGCTACGAGGCACTGCTACATTTATACCCCAGGAGGTAGGGACTAACCTAGCACTTCATCAAAGGCCGCTACGAGGCACTGCTACATTTATACCCCAGGAGGTAGGGACTAACCTAGCACTTCATCAAAGGCCGCTACGAGGCACTGCTACATTTATACCCCAGGAGGTAGGGACTAACCTAGCACTTCATCAAGGGCCGCTACGAGGCACTGCTACATTTATACCCCAGGAGGTAGGGACTAATCTAGCACTTCATCAAGGGCCGCTACGAGGCACTGCTACATTTATACCCCAGGAGGTAGGGACTAACCTAGCACTTCATCAAGGGCCGCTAGGAGGCACTGCTACATTTATACCCCAGGAGGTAGGGACTAACCTAGCACTTCATCAAGGGCCGCTAGGAGGCACTGCTACATTTATACCCCAGGAGGTAGGTACTAACCTAGCACTTCATCAAGGGCCGCTAGGAGGCACTGCTACATTTATACCCCAGGAGGTAGGGACTAACCTAGCACTTCATCAAGGGCCGCTACGAGGCACTGCTACATTTATACCCCAGGAGGTAGGGACTAATCTAGCACTTCATCAAGGGCCGCTACGAGGCACTGCTACATTTATACCCCAGGAGGTAGGGACTAACCTAGCACTTCATCAAGGGCCGCTACGAGGCACTGCTACATTTATACCCCAGGAAGTAGGGACTAACCTAGCACTTCATCAAGGGCCGCTACGAGGCACTGCTACATTTATACCCCAGGAAGTAGGGACTAACCTAGCACTTCATCAAGGGCCGCTACGAGGCACTGCTACATTTATACCCCAGGAGGTAGGGACTAATCTAGCACTTCATCAAGGGCCGCTATGAGGCACTGCTACATTTATACCCCAGGAGGTAGGGACTAACCTAGCACTTCATCAAGGGCCGCTAGGAGGCACTGCTACATTTATACCCCAGGAGGTAGGGACTAACCTAGCACTTCATCAAGGGCCGCTAGGAGGCACTGCTACATTTATACCCCAGGAGGTAGGGACTAACCTAGTACTTCATCAAGGGCCGCTACGAGGCACTGCTACATTTATACCCCAGGAGGTAGGGACTAATCTAGTACTTCATCAAGGGCCGCTACGAGGCACTGCTACATTTATACCCCAGGAGGTAGGGACTAATCTAGCACTTCATCAAGGGCCGCTACGAGGCACTGCTACATTTATACCCCAGGAGGTAGGGACTAACCTAGCACTTCATCAAGGGCCGCTACGAGGCACTGCTACATTTATACCCCAGGAGGTAGGGACTAATCTAGCACTTCATCAAGGGCCGCTATGAGGCACTGCTACATTTATACCCCAGGAGGTAGGGACTAATCTAGCACTTCATCAAGGGCCGCTATGAGGCACTGCTACATTTATACCCCAGGAGGTAGGGACTAACCTAGCACTTCATCAAGGGCCGCTAAGAGGCACTGCTACATTTATACCCCAGGAGGTAGGGACTAACCTAGCACTTCATCAAGGGCCGCTATGAGGCACTGCTACATTTATACCCCAGGAGGTAGGGACTAACCTAGCACTTCATCAAGGGCCGCTATGAGGCACTGCTACATTTATACCCCAGGAGGTAGGGACTAACCTAGCACTTCATCAAGGGCCGCTATGAGGCACTGCTACATTTATACCCCAGGAGGTAGGGACTAATCTAGCACTTCATCAAGGGCCGCTATGAGTCACTGCTACATTTATACCCCAGGAGGTAGGGACTAACGTAGCACTTCATCAAGGGCCGCTATGAGGCACTGCTACATTTATACCCCAGGAGGTAGGGGCTAACCTAGCACTTCATCAAGGGCCACTATGAGGCACTGCTACATTTATACCCCAGGAGGTAGGGGCTAACCTAGCACTTCATCAAGGGCCGCTATGAGGCACTGCTACATTTATACCCCAGGAGGTAGGGGCTAATCTAGCACTTCATCAAGGGCCGCTATGAGGCACTGCTACATTTATACCCCAGGAGGTAGGGACTAATCTAGCACTTCATCAAGGGCCGCTACGAGGCACTGCTACATTTATACCCCAGGAGGTAGGGACTAATCTAGCACTTCATCAAGGGCCGCTACGAGGCACTGCTACATTTATACCCCAGGAGGTAGGGACTAACCTAGCACTTCATCAAGGGCCGCTACGAGGCACTGCTACATTTATACCCCAGGAAGTAGGGACTAATCTAGCACTTCATCAAGGGCCGCTATGAGGCACTGCTACATTTATACCCCAGGAGGTAGGGACTAATCTAGCACTTCATCAAGGGCCGCTATGAGGCACTGCTACATTTATACCCCAGGAGGTAGGGACTAATCTAGCACTTCATCAAGGGCCGCTACGAGGCACTGCTACATTTATACATTTATATATAGCTGTAGCTGGTCATGGCTGCTCCAAAGTGCCTGGCAGCCGTGACGGTGGAGAACGGGGTGGTCGCGCCGCTGGATACCTGGACAGGAACAACAGCAGCCGCGGCTACTGCCTCTGGGGGAGGAATGGATGAGCGTCGGGGGTGGAGTGATTGGCGCCGAGGGAGAAGGAGATGATTATGCCGCCAGCTGCGCGGGCCGGGGACAGTGCCGCGCCGGGAAGTGGTCCCGCTGGATGCCTGATCACTGTGGCCAGCAATGATTGGGACACAAAGGAGTGGGAGCCGAGGGTGTAGAGGTGACACTGAGACCTTCATCCATACCTGACCAGGTTATCACTGACACTGAGACCTTCACCCATCCCTGACCAGGTTATCACTGACACTGAGACGTTCACCCATCCCTGACCAGGTTATGACTGACACTGAGACCTTCACTCATCCCTGACCAGATTATCACTGACACTGAGACCTTCACCCATCCCTGACCAGGTTATCACTGACACTGAGACCTTCACCCATCCCTGACCAGGTTATGACTGACACTGAGACCTTCATCCATCCCTGACCAGGTAATCACTGACACTGAGACCTTCACCCATTCCTGACCAGGTTATGACTGACACTGAGACCTTCACCCATCCCTGACCAGGTTATCACTGACACTGAGACCTTCACCCATCCCTGACCAGGTTATGACTGACACTGAGACCTTCACCCATCCCTGACCAGGTTATGAATGACACTGAGACCTTCACCCACCCCTGACCAGGTTATGACTGACACTGAGACCTTCACCCATCCCTGACCAGGTTATGACTGACACTGAGACCTTCACCCATCCCTGACCAGGTTATGACTGACACTGAGACCTTCACCCATCCCTGACCAGGTTATGACTGACACTGAGACCTTCACCCATCCCTGACCAGGTAATCACTGACACTGAGACCTTCACCCATCCCTGACCAGGTAATCACTGACACTGAGACCTTCATCCATCCCTGACCAGGTAATCATTGACACTGAGACCTTCACCCATCCCTGACCAAGTTATGATTAACACAGAAACCATCATCCTTCCCTGACCAGGTTATCACTGACACTGAGACCTTCACCCATCCCTGACCAGGTTATCACTGAGACCTTCACCCATCCCTGACCAGGTAATCACTGACACTGAGACCTTCACCCATCCCTGACCACGTTATCACTGACACTGAGACCTTCACCCATCCCTGACCAGGTAATCACTGACACTGAGACCTTCACCCATCCCTGACCAGGTAATCACTGACACTGAGACCTTCACCCATCCCTGACCAGGTAATCACTGACACTGAGACCTTCACCCATCCCTGACCAGGTTATGACTGACACTGAGACCTTCACCCATCCCTGACCAGGTTATGACTGACACTGAGACCTTCACCCATCCCTGACCAGGTTATCACTGACACTTGAGACCTTCACCCACCCCTGACCAGGTTATGACTGACACTGAGACCTTCACCCATCCCTGACCAGGTTATGACTGACACTGAGACCTTCACCCATCTCTGACCAGGTTATGACTGACACTGAGACCTTCACCCATCCCTGACCAGGTTATGACTGACACTGAGACCTTCACCCATCCCTGACCAGGTAATCACTGACACAGAGACCTTCACCCATCCCTGACCAGGTTATGACTGACACTGAGACCTTCATCCATCCCTGACCAGGTAATCACTGACACTGAGACCTTCATCCATCCCTGACCAGGTAATCACTGACACTGAGACCTTCACCCATCCCTGACCAGGTTATGATTAACACTGAAACCTTCATCCATCCCTGACCAGGTAATCACTGACACTGAGACCTTCACCCATCCCTAACCAGGTTATCACTGAGACCTTCACCCATCCCTGACCAGGTAATCACTGACACTGAGACCTTCACCCATCCCTGACCACGTTATCACTGACACTGAGACCTTCACCCATCCCTGACCAGGTAATCACTGACACTGAGACCTTCACCCATTCCTGACCAGGTAATCACTGACACTGAGACCTTCACCCATCCCTGACCAGGTAATCACTGACACTGAGACCTTCACCCATCCCTGACCAGGTTATCACTGACACTGAGACCTTCACCCATCCCTGACAAGGTTATCACTGACACTGAAACCTTCACCCATCCCTGACCAGGTTATCACTGACACTGAGACCTTCACCCATCCCTGACCAGGTAATCACTGACACTGAGACCTTCACCCATTGCTGACCAGGTTATGACTGACACTGAAACCTTCACCCATCCCTGACCAGGTTATCACTGACACTGAGACCTTCACCCATCCCTGACCAGGTTATGACTGACACTGAGACTTTCACCCACCCCTGACCAGGTTATGACTGACACTGAGACCTTCACCCATCCCTGACCAGGTTATGACTGACACTGAGACCTTCACCCATCCCTGACCAGGTTATGACTGACACTGAGACCTTCACCCATCCCTGACCAGGTTATGACTGACAATGAGACGTTCACCCATCCCTGACCAGGTAATCACTGAAACTGAGACCTTCACCCATCCCTGACCAGGTAATCACTGACACTGAGACCTTCATCCATCCCTGACCAGGTAATCACTGACACTGAGACCTTCACCCATCCCTGACCAAGTTATGATTAACACTGAAACCTTCATCCATCCCTGACCAGGTTATCACTGACACTGAGACCTTCACCCATCCCTAACCAGGTTATCACTGAGACCTTCACCCATCCCTGACCACGTTATCACTGACACCGAGACCTTCACCCATCCCTGACCAGGTAATCACTGACACTGAGACCTTCACCCATCCCTGACCAGGTAATCACTGACATTGAGACCTTCACCCATCCCTGACCAGGTAATCACTGACACTGAGACCTTCACCCATCCCTGACCAGGTTATGACTGACACTGAGACCTTCACCCATCCCTGACCAGGTTATGACTGACACTGAGACCTTCACCCATCCCTGACCAGGTTATCACTGACACTTGAGACCTTCACCCATCCCTGACCAGGTTATCACTGACACTGAGACCTTCACCCACCCCTGACCAGGTTATGACTGACACTGAGACCTTCACCCATCCCTGACCAGGTTATGACTGACACTGAGACCTTCACCCATCTCTGACCAGGTTATGACTGACACTGAGACCTTCACCCATCCCTGACCAGGTTATGACTGACACTGAGACCTTCACCCATCCCTGAACAGGTAATCACTGACACTGAGACCTTCACCAATCCCTGACCAGGTTATGACTGACACTGAGACCTTCATCCATCCCTGACCAGGTAATCACTGACACTGAGACCTTCACCCATCCCTGACCAGGTTATGACTGACACTGAGACCTTCATCCATCCCTGACCAGGTAATCACTGACACTGAAACCTTCATCCATCCCTGACCAGGTAATCACTGACACTGAGACCTTCACCCATCCCTGACCAGGTTATGATTAACACTGAAACCTTCATCCATCCCTGACCAGGTTATCACTGAGACCTTCACCCATCCCTGACCAGGTAATCACTGACACTGAGACCTTCACCCATCCCTGACCACGTTATCACTGACACTGAGACCTTCACCCATCCCTGACCAGGTAATCACTGACACTGAGACCTTCACCCATTCCTGACCAGGTAATCACTGACTCTGAGACCTTCACCCATCCCTGACCAGGTAATCACTGACACTGAGACCTTCACCCATCCCTGACCAGGTTATGACTGACACTGAGACCTTCACCCATCCCTGACCAGGTAATCACTGACACTGAGACCTTCACCCATCCCTGACCAGGTTATGATTGACACTGAGACCTTCATCCATCCCTGACCAGGTAATCACTGACACTGAGACCTTCATACATCCCTGACCAGGTAATCACTGACACTGAGACCTTCACCCATCCCTGACCAGGTTATGATTAACACTGAAACCTTCATCCATCCCTGACCAGGTTATCACTGAGACCTTCACCCATCCCTGACCAGGTAATCACTGACACTGAGACCTTCACCCATCCCTGACCACGTTATCACTGACACTGAGACCTTCACCCATCCCTGACCAGGTAATCACTGACACTGAGACCTTCACCCATTCCTGACCAGGTAATCACTGACACTGAGACCTTCACCCATCCCTGACCAGGTAATCACTGACACTGAGACCTTCACCCATCCCTGACCAGGTTATCACTGACACTGAGACCTTCACCCATCCCTGACCAGGTAATCACTGACACTGAGACCTTCACCCATCCCTGACCAGGTTATCACTGACACTGAGACCTTCACCCATCCCTGACCAGGTAATCACTGACACTGAGACCTTCACCCATCCCTGACCAGGTTATGACTGACACTGAAACCTTCACACATCCCTGACCAGGTTATCACTGACACTGAGACCTTCACCCAGCCCTGATCAGGTTATCACTGACACTGAGACCTTCATCTATCCCTGACCAGGTAATCACTGACACTCAGACCTTCACCCATCCCTGACCAAGTTATGATTAACACTGAAACCTTCATCCATCCCTGACCAGGTTATCACTGACACTGAGACTTTCACCCATCCCTAACCAGGTTATCACTGAGACCTTCACCCATCCCTGACCAGGTTATGATTAACACTGAAACCTTCATCCATCCCTGACCAAGTTATCACTGAGACCTTCACCCATCCCTGACCAGGTAATCACTGACACTGAGACCTTCACCCATCCCTGACCACGTTATCACTGACACTGAGACCTTCACCCATCCCTGACCAGGTAATCACTGACACTGAGACCTTCACCCATTCCTGACCAGGTAATCACTGACACTGAGACCTTCACCCATCCCTGACCAGGTAATCACTGACACTGAGACCTTCACCCATCCCTGACCAGGTAATCACTGACACTGAGACCTTCACCCATCCCTGACCAGGTTATCACTGACACTGAGACCTTCACCCATCCCTGACCAGGTTATCACTGACACTGAGACCTTCACCCATCCCTGACCAGGTAATCACTGACACTGAGACCTTCACCCATCCCTGACCAGGTTATGACTGACACTGAAACCTTCACACATCCCTGACCAGGTTATCACTGACACTGAGACCTTCACCCAGCCCTGATCAGGTTATCACTGACACTGAGACCTTCATCCATCCCTGACCAGGTAATCACTGACACTGAGACCTTCACCCATCCCTGACCAAGTTATGATTAACACTGAAACCTTCATCCATCCCTGACCAGGTTATCACTGACACTGAGACCTTCACCCATCCCTAACCAGGTTATCACTGAGACCTTCACCCATCCCTGACCAGGTAATCACTGACACTGAGACCTTCACCCATCCCTGACCACGTTATCACTGACACTGAGACCTTCACCCATCCCTGACCAGGTAATCACTGACACTGAGACCTTCACCCATCCCTGACCAGGTAATCACTGACACTGAGACCTTCACCCATCCCTGACCAGGTAATCACTGACACTGAGACCTTCACCCATCCCTGACCAGGTTATGACTGACACTGAGACCTTCACCCATCCCTGACCAGGTTATGACACGGAACCTTCACCCATCCCTGACCAGGTTATCACTGACACTTGAGACCTTCACCCATCCCTGACCAGGTTATCACTGACACTGAGACCTTCACCCACCCCTGACCAGGTTATGACTGACACTAAGACCTTCACCCATCCCTGACCAGGTTATGACTGACACTGAGACCTTCACCCATCTCTGACCAGGTTATGACTGACACTGAGACCTTCACCCATCCCTGACCAGGTTATGACTGACACTGAGACCTTCACCCATCCCTGACCAGGTAATCACTGACACTGAGTCCTTCACCCATCCCTGACCAGGTTATGACTGACACTGAGACCTTCATCCATCCCTGACCAGGTAATCACTGACACTGAGACCTTCATCCATCCCTGACCAGGTAATCACTGACACTGAGACCTTCACCGATCCCTGACCAGGTTATGATTAACATTGAAACCTTCATCCATCCCTGACCAGGTTATCACTGAGACCTTCACCCATCCCTGACCAGGTAATCACTGACACTGAGACCTTCACCCATCCCTGACCACGTTATCACTGACACTGAGACCTTCACCCATCCCTGACCAGGTAATCACTGACACTGAGACCTTCACCCATTCCTGATCAGGTAATCACTGACACTGAGACCTTCACCCATCCCTGACCAGGTAATCACTGACACTGAGACCTTCACCCATCCCTGACCAGGTTATCACTGACACTGAGACCTTCACCCATCCCTGACCAGGTTATCACTGACACTGAGACCTTCACCCATCCCTGACCAGGTTATCACTGACACTGAGACCTTCACCCATCCCTGACCAGGTTATGACTGACACTGAAACCTTCACCCATCCCTGACCAGGTTATCACTGACACTGAGACCTTCACCCAGCCCTGATCAGGTTATCACTGACACTGAGGTTTTCACCCATCCCTGACCAGGTTATCACTGACACTGAGAAAAGTCACCCAGCCCTGATCAGGTTATCACTGACACTGAGATTTTCACCCATCCCTGACCAGGTAATCACTGACACTGAGAAAAGTCACCCATCCCTGACCAGGTTATGACTGACACTGAGACCTTCACCCATCCCTGACCAGGTTATGACTGACACTGAGACCTTCATCCATCCCTGACCAGGTAATCACTGACACTGAGACCTTCACCCATCCCTGACCAGGTTATGACTGACACTGAGACCTTCATCCATCCCTGACCAGGTAATCACTGACACTGAGACCTTCATCCATCCCTGACCAGGTAATCACTGACACTGAGACCAGGTTATGATTAACACTGAAACCTTCATCCATCCCTGATCAGGTTATCACTGACACTGAGACCTTCACCCATCCCTGACCAGGTTATGACTGACACTGAAACCTTCACCCATCCCTGACCAGGTTATGATTAACACTGAAACCTTCATCCATCCCTGATCAGGTTATCACTGACACTGAGACCTTCACCCATCCCTAACCAGGTTATCACTGAGACCTTCACCCATCCCTGACCAGGTAATCACTGACACTGAGACCTTCACCCATCCCTGACCACGTTATCACTGACACTGAGACCTTCACCCATCCCTGACCAGGTTATCACTGACACTGAGACCTTCACCCATCCCTGACCAGGTAATCACTGACACTGAGACCTTCACCCATCCCTGACCAGGTTATCACTGACACTGAGACCTTCACCCATCCCTGACCAGGTAATCACTGACACTGAGACCTTCACCCATCCCTGACCAGGTTATGACTGACACTGAAACCTTCACACATCCCTGACCAGGTTATCACTGACACTGAGACCTTCACCCAGCCCTGATCAGGTTATCACTGACACTGAGACCTTCATCCATCCCTGACTAGGTAATCACTGACACTCAGACCTTCACCCATCCCTGACCAAGTTATGATTAACACTGAAACCTTCATCCATCCCTGACCAGGTTATCACTGACACTGAGAACTTCACCCATCCCTGACCAAGTTATGATTAACACTGAAACCTTCACCCATCCCTGACCAAGTTATGATTAACACTGAAACCTTCATCCATCCCTGACCAGGTTATGACTGACACTGAGAACTTCACCCATCCCTGACCAGGTTATGACTGACACTGAAACCTTCACCCAGCCCTGATCAGGTTATCACTGACACTGAAACCTTCACCCATCCCTGACCAGGTAATCACTGACACTGAGACCTTCACCCATCCCTGAATAGGTAATCACTGACACTGAGACCTTCACCCATCCTTGACCAGGTAATCACTGACACTGAGACCTTCACCCATCCCTGACCAGGTTATCACTGACACTGAGACCTTCACCCATCCCTGACCAGGTTATCACTGACACTGAGACCTTCACCCATCCCTGACCAGGTTATCACTGACACTGAGACCTTCACCCATCCCTGACCAGGTAATCACTGACACTGAGACCTTCACCCATCCCTGACCAGGTTATGACTGACACTGAAACCTTCACCCATCCCTGACCAGGTTATCACTGACACTGAGACCTTCACCCAGCCCTGATCAGGTTATCACTGACACTGAGATTTTCACCCATCCCTGACCAGGTAATCACTGACACTGATAAAAATCACCCATCCCTGACCAGGTTATGACTGACACTGAGACCTTCACCCATCCCTGACCAGGTTATGACTGACACTGAGACCTTCACCCATCCCTGACCAGGTAATCACTGACACTGAGACCTTCACCCATCCCTGACCAGGTTATGACTGACGCTGAGACCTTCATCCATCCCTGACCAGGTAATCACTGACACTGAGACCTTCATCCATCCCTGACCAGGTAATCACTGACACTGAGACCTTCACCCATCCCTGACCAGGTTATGATTAACACTGAAACCTTCATCCATCCCTGACCAGGTTATCACTGACACTGAGACCTTCACCCATCCCTAACCAGGTTATCACTGAGACCTTCACCCATCCCTGACCAGGTAATCACTGACACTGAGACCTTCACCCATCCCTGACCACGTTATCACTGACACTGAGACCTTCACCCATCCCTGACCAGGTAATCACTGACACTGAGACCTTCACCCATCCCTGACCAGGTAATCACTGACACTGAGACCTTCACCCATCCTTGACCAGGTAATCACTGACACTGAGACCTTCACCCATCCCTGACCAGGTTATCACTGACACTGAGACCTTCACCCATCCCTGACCAGGTTATCACTGACACTGAGACCTTCACGCATCCCTGACCAGGTTATCACTGACACTGAGACCTTCACCCATCCCTGACCAGGTAATCACTGACACTGAGACCTTCACCCATCCCTAACCAGGTTATCACTGACACTGAGACCTTGACCCATCCCTGACCAGGTTATGACTGACACTGAGACCTTCACCCATCCCTGACCAGGTTATGACTGACACTGAAACCTTCACCCATCCCTGACCAGGTTATCACTGACACTGAGACCTTCACCCAGCCCTGATCAGGTTATCACTGACACTGAAACCTTCACCCATCCCTGACCAGGTAATCACTGACACTGAGACCTTCACCCATCCCTGAATAGGTAATCACTGACACTGAGACCTTCACCCATCCTTGACCAGGTAATCACTGACACTGAGACCTTCACCCATCCCTGACCAGGTTATCACTGACACTGAGACCTTCACCCATCCCTGACCAGGTTATCACTGACACTGAGACCTTCACCCATCCCTGACCAGGTTATCACTGACACTGAGACCTTCACCCATCCCTGACCAGGTAATCACTGACACTGAGACCTTCACCCATCCCTGACCAGGTTATCACTGACACTGAAACCTTCACCCATCCCTGACCAGGTTATCACTGACACTGCGACCTTCACCCAGCCCCGATCAGGTTATCACTGACACTGAGATTTTCACCCATCCCTGACCAGGTAATCACTGACACTGAGAAAAGTCACCCATCCCTGACCAGGTTATGACTGACACTGAGACCTTCACCCATCCCTGACCAGGTTATGACTGACACTGAGACCTTCACCCATCCCTGACCAGGTAATCACTGACACTGAGACCTTCACCCATCCCTGACCAGGTTATGACTGACACTGAGACCTTCATCCATCCCTGACCAGGTAATCACTGACACTGAGACCTTCATCCATCCCTGACCAGGTAATCACTGACACTGAGACCTTCACCCATCCCTGACCAGGTTATGATTAGCACTGAAACCTTCATCCATCCCTGACCAGGTTATCACTGACACTGAGACCTTCACCCATCCCTAACCAGGTTATCACTGAGACCTTCACCCATCCCTGACCAGGTAATCACTGACACTGAGACCTTCACCCATCCCTGACCACGTTATCACTGACACTGAGACCTTCACCCATCCCTGACCAGGTAATCACTGACACTGAGACCTTCACCCATCCCTGACCAGGTAATCACTGACACTGAGACCTTCACCCATCCTTGATCAGGTAATCACTGACACTGAGACCTTCACCCATCCCTGACCAGGTTATCACTGACACTGAGACCTTCACCCTTCCCTGACCAGGTTATCACTGACACTGAGACCTTCACGCATCCCTGACCAGGTTATCACTGACACTGAGACCTTCACCCATCCCTGACCAGGTAATCACTGACACTGAGACCTTCACCCATCCTTGATCAGGTAATCACTGACACTGAGACCTTCACCCATCCCTGACCAGGTTATCACTGACACTGAGACCTTCACCCTTCCCTGACCAGGTTATCACTGACACTGAGACCTTCACGCATCCCTGACCAGGTAATCACTGACACTGAGACCTTCACCCATCCCTGACCAGGTTATCACTGACACTGAGACCTTCACCCTTCCCTGACCAGGTTATCACTGACACTGAGACCTTCACGCATCCCTGACCAGGTTATCACTGACACTGAGACCTTCACCCATCCCTGACCAGGTAATCACTGACACTGAGACCTTCACCCATCCTTGATCAGGTAATCACTGACACTGAGACCTTCACCCATCCCTGACCAGGTTATCACTGACACTGAGACCTTCACCCTTCCCTGACCAGGTTATCACTGACACTGAGACCTTCACGCATCCCTGACCAGGTTATCACTGACACTGAGACCTTCACCCATCCCTGACCAGGTAATCACTGACACTGAGACCTTCACCCATCCCTGACCAGGTTATCACTGACACTGAGACCTTCACCCATCCCTGACCAGGTTATGACTGACACTGAGAACTTCACCCATCCCTGACCAGGTTATGACTGACACTGAAACCTTCACCCATCCCTGATCAGGTTATCACTGACACTGAAACCTTCACCCATCCCTGACCAGGTAATCACTGACACTGAGAAAAGTCACCGTCCAACTTTGGGGTATATTTACTAAAGTCCAGGTGTATAGAAGTGGACATGTTGCCCATAGTAACCAATCAGATGCTATTTAACATTTATCTAGCACCTTGTAGAAGATAATAGCTAGAATCTGGTTGCTATGGGAAACATCTCCACTTCTGAAAACCCCTTAGAGTGTAAGCTCAGCAGACTAATATCCTGCTCCTACCTGCAGCAGTATTGGTGTGGTTCCTGCTTTGGATCCCATGTTAGGCTGCTTCTTTCTCTCTCTATGTTGATCATCGCTGCATGATAATAATATTACAGTCTCCGCTCATATACAAGTCATGGCACAGTCCGCTAGTTACCAGGGTCTCTGCTGCTATTGATGGGGCCGCCCCTGGGTTACATTCCCACACAGGCTACCAAACAGCAAAGCGTGGCTCAGTGTCCTGCTGGTCTAATGTGTCAGTGGCTAGGATGGTCGAGTACTAATCCCTTGTTTGCCTTCTATTAGGGCACATTTATTTATTTTTTTAATGCTGGATATCCCCCGAAAACATTATGCAGCCCCAGAATTTATGTACGATGGATCACAGCAGATATCGGAAATATCTCCGGACCCCTGATTTTATTTACATAAACAGGTGCTATATGGGGGCTGTTAAATGGCCAAATGTACCAAGCTCCTGTACGTGAGCCCTTTCGTCTTCAGATGTGTAAGTCATTGTAGCCTAAAGACTACATTATGTTAAACGTCATGGGAGAGGGATCCACAGGATCCCACCCCCATACTCCCCGCTCGCACATGCACGGTTTGATGACCGCAGATGCACAGACGGGTTTTAGAACCCTGATGTAATGTAACCACATTAATGATCACTTCTCAGACATCAGTCAGGCGATCCTTCATTTCTTATCGCTGCTATAAGTAGTGATAAGAAATTATAATTATCAGGAGCAGTTCCCGATAATTGATGATTATGCCCCTTAGTATGGTGAATGTTGCACCAATTGATTAATGACATAAAAAGAGCTGCGTTCTATGTAAGAGCCGTATAGCTCAGTGCACTAATCCCCTGCTGCACTAATGGTGATGATAGTGGTGACCCTGGTTCTAATCCCAGTGTAGCTTTCTGTTTAGTATTATGCAATTTTCACTAATCTAAGTGATGAAAGAGAGAAATATCTGCCAGTCTGATTGAAGCCTGTGTGGCTTAGTGGGTTAGACGCTGATCTCACTACTGGCAATGTTGGCGGAACCCCCGGTTCAAATCTCCTGAAGGCCTTCCCTTTAGCACAGAGTTTCCCTAACTCTGCTATTACGGTCCACATGATTAAATCAAATTGACTGAGATACTAATTCAGTCACATGCGCTCAAGCATGGCTATCCTTAAAACCTGGACTGTAATGGCAGAGTTTCGGAAACTCTGCTTTAGCCCCCTGTATGTCTGCATGCTGTATGTGGATGAATGCGGCATGTGTATGAATGTAGTATGTGGCTGGATGATGAATGGCTCATGTAGCTAGGTGCCTCTATGGGCACGTCGGTGGAGGATGCTCCTAGCAGCTCTGATGTGTATAAAACACAATCAGAGCGTGCAAGGAGCATCCCCCACCAGGAGCTCTGAGACAGGGCATCCGCCAGCATTGCCAGTAGGGAGGTCAGCGATAGGAAGCCCGGGCTCGGTTTTTTTAAACTTTTTTTTGGAGTGCCATAAAAAGTAACAAACTGCTCATTTTTAGATCACCATGGGATTAGAACCCCTGACTCCAGCACCATAGAGGACATGCCTACCAACTGAGCCATCTCAGGTCTTATCGGAACGTAACAATTTTTCTCAAAGTTATCAATCACTCCAGTGCAATGGGCAATATACAACAAAATAAGATCACCATGGGATTAGAACCCCTGACTCCAGCACCATAGAGGACCTGCCACCATACAGACTGAGCCATCTCTTGTCTTATAATGCCATGAAGATTTTTCTCAATGTTATCAATCACCTCAGTGTAATGGGCAATATACAACAAAACAAGACCATCATGGGATTAGAACCCCCAACTCCAACACCATAGAGGAAATGCTTACCGACTAAGCCATCTCAGGTCTTATCGGAACGTAACAATTTTTCTCAAAGTTATCAATCACTCCAGTGCAATGGGCAATATACAACAAAATAAGATCACCATGGGATTAGAACCCCTGACTCCAGCACCATAGAGGACCTGCCACCATACAGACTGAGCCATCTCTTGTCTTATAATGCCATGAAGATTTTTCTCAATGTTATCAATCACCTCAGTGTAATGGGCAATATACAACAAAACAAGACCACCATGGGATTAGAACCCCTGACCATAACACAATAGAGGACCTGCCACCATACAGACTGAGCCATCTCAGGTTACAGAGCGAAGAGATTTTTCTCAATGTCATCAATAACCCCAGAACAATGGGCAATGTACAGCAAAATAAGATCACCATGGGATCAGAACACCAGACCCCATAGAAGACCTGCCTCCATACTGAGTGAGCTATCTCAGCTTTCATAAAGACAAGAAGATTTATCTCAGTGTCATCAATCACCTTTGTGCAATGACCAATATACAGCAAAAACGAGATCACTACGGGATTAGAACCCTTGACCCCAACACCAGAGAGAACCGTCTGACTGAGCTATCTTAGATCTAAGAGGGACTAGTAGATATTTTGAAGTGTCATCAATCACCTCAGTGCAATGGCTAAACATAGAACAAAATAAGACCACATTAGTGATCACTTCTCAGACATCAGTCAGGCGATCCTTAATTTCTTATTGCGCCTATAAGTAGTGATAAGAAATTATAATTATCAGGAGCAGTTCCCGATAATTGATGATTATGCCCCTTAGTATGGTGAATGTTGCACCAATTGATTAATGACATAAAAAGAGCTGCGTTCTATGTAAGAGCTGTATAGCTCAGTGCACTAATCCCCTGCTGCACTAATGGTGATGATAGTGGTGACCCTGGTTCTAATCCCAGTGTAGCTTTCTGTTTAGTATTATGCAATTTTCACTAATCTAAGTGATGAAAGAGAGAAATATCTGCCAGTCTGATTGAAGCCTGTGTGGTTTAGTGGGTTAGACGCTGATCTCACTACTGGCAATGTTGGCGGAACCCCCGGTTCAAATCTCCTGAAGGCCTTCCCTTTAGCACAGAGTTTCCCTAACTCTGCTATTACGGTCCACATGATTAAATCAAATTGACTGAGATACTAATTCAGTCACATGCGCTCAAGCATGGCTATCCTTAAAACCTGGACTGTAATGGCAGAGTTTCGGAAACTCTGCTTTAGCCCCCTGTATGTCTGCATGCTGTATGTGGATGAATGCGGCATGTGTATGAATGTAGTATGTGGCTGGATGATGAATGGCTCATGTAGCTAGGTGCCTCTATGGGCACGTCGGTGGAGGATGCTCCTAGCAGCTCTGATGTGTATAAAACACAATCAGAGCGTGCAAGGAGCATCCCCCACCAGGAGCTCTGAGACAGGGCATCCGCCAGCATTGCCAGTAGGGAGGTCAGCGATAGGAAGCCCGGGCTCGGTTTTTTTAAACTTTTTTTTGGAGTGCCATAAAAAGTAACAAACTGCTCATTTTTAGATCACCATGGGATTAGAACCCCTGACTCCAGCACCATAGAGGACCTGCCACCATACAGACTGAGCCATCTCTTGTCTTATAATGCCATGAAGATTTTTCTCAATGTTATCAATCACCTCAGTGTAATGGGCAATATACAACAAAACAAGACCACCATGGGATTAGAACCCCCAACTCCAACACCATAGAGGAAATGCTTACCGACTAAGCCATCTCAGGTCTTATCGGAACGTAACAATTTTTCTCAAAGTTATCAATCACTCCAGTGCAATGGGCAATATACAACAAAATAAGATCACCATGGGATTAGAACCCCTGACTCCAGCACCATAGAGGACCTGCCACCATACAGACTGAGCCATCTCTTGTCTTATAATGCCATGAAGATTTTTCTCAATGTTATCAATCACCTCAGTGTAATGGGCAATATACAACAAAACAAGACCACCATGGGATTAGAACCCCCAACTCCAACACCATAGAGGAAATGCTTGCCGACGGAGCCATCTCAGGTCTTATCGGAACGTGACAATCACACATTCGATGCGACGGTTCGATCGGCAATGCTCCCGTCCTGAAGTGCCGATCACAGTCCCGATACGCGCGTACACACGTATACAATCCAAGGTGCGACCTTCGATCCCGCAATGCCGAAATATCGCAGGAAATAATTGTACCAGCGTACATATTTTCCCGATTTCAGGCTGCGCTGACAGCGGGACGTATGCTTGTGTCCACTATCAATTGGAGTACTACACAGCCCAGCAAGTTGTGGAACTACACTGTCCAGCAAACCAAGCCTTGCATTGTAGGTGGTGGGGTAAAGGGAGAAAACTGGAGAATATGTATATGAAGAGGAGCGTGGCACACACACAATGCTTCCTGAACCTTCGGAGTGTAATTATTCACGCCCAGGTATGGTGTACAATCGCAGGAACGGTCGCAGGAACGGTGGAAGGCGCATACACACAGCACTTTCGGTACGACCAGGCCCTGTCGGATGAAAACTAAACTGTACAGAATATGCGATCCTCCGATCCCACCAGTTTTCATCCCTCAAAACAGGACGGAACGTGCGTACACAGTCTTTCCATGTCCAACGAACGGCTGGTAATGGAAAGAGCAGCCCGAGGATGGCATAGGTGTGTACCCAGCTTACTATGCGCTGAATCATTCTCAGCCCCTGGGCCAGGTGACCCCTACGCTGGCCCTGCCCACAGATATCTGACATCATGGCTGGGGCTGGGTACTTATTCATTTATTGCTGTTTGCTGCTATAGAAAAGGATTTTATTCCAAATAAATGACTGTCATGTGTTTGCTTTATTCTGTACAAATGTCTTTTATTTGTCATGTGCATGAAGTCTGATACAAGTATACCTGCACCACGTGACAGGAGAGATATCCCCCGGTGAGGGAAGCGGTTTACCATATTATTACCAGTAACCTTATTTCTTCATCCAATGAATCATTTCTCTATACACTGTATGACGCAGTTACACCTATAGGGGTCTATTTATCAAGCAATGAAAAGCAGTGGAGAAGTGAAGCAGTGGAGAAGTGAAGCAGTGGAGAAGTTGCCCGTGGCAACCAATCAGCTTTGAAGTAGCATTTATCAAGTACAGTCTATCAAATAATAGGTAGGAGCTGATCGGTTGCTATGGGCAACTTCTCCACTGGTCACTTCTCCACACTGTTCCCTGCTTGTTACACAGACCCCATAGTCTTGTCTAGTTCCCATCACTGATCCTCCCCTCCATGGCACCAGGTATTCTCCCCACATCCCCAGAGGATCTTATTGGGAGGCTCTGCAGCAGTCTAATGGCTTCTCGTCCATTGAAGGACGCACAGTGAACCCCATGGGAGTCTTGGGAAGGGAGCGGGCTGCACAGGACACTCCCATGGGGGTTAGAGAAGCTCGTCTGGCCTGTGACATCCTCTAGCACAGACCCAGTAGAATACTAGGATCTCTGTTCCTGTGGTAGAGCACAAAGTAGGGCAGAAGGTGCTGGTTTCCCAGAATGGACTATGCCCCATGTAGTGTCCTGTGATGGAGGATTAGCACAGCCACATGGGGACAGGAGCAGCGCTTTGCTGCTATCCATTGGAGGAACCGGCTAGCGACCTTACTGCCTAGTAGATACCAAAGGTGAATTCTGTGTAGAAAGAAGCACTCAGAGGGGTCTCTGGGGTCTGGGTCCTCGTCCTCTCTATAGTGGGGAACCAGCTAGAACTGTCTTGGTCAGTACAGGCTGCTTAGAGGACATGCTGGTATCATTCATGGGCAGCAGACTATGGGGGTCCGCAAAAGGGTAAAATCAGTGTCGTTTCATGTAGACCACCACCTGTTTAATAATGGTCCCAGCTGGACCCAATGCTCTGTTACAGGAGTTAGCAGGATCCAGGCATCTCGCTATCTGTAACGCAGTGTAGGTAATGGGCGCTGTGTACTGACCCCCAGGAAATCAGGGGAGCAGGGAAATGACACTGGGGATAAAGAACGCACCCACGTGCCTGGTACCCACCTGCCCCATCTTATGACCATGACCTGTGCGCTAACACCTAACCCGGTGCCTCTTCCTGTACTGGGGGCTCAAACTATAGCAAACGCTGTATCTCACATAACTAATGTAAGGAGCTTTATGTGTGACCGGTATTTACAGACTGCGCACGTACTAACCAAAAGTAAGGTCTCAATTATTCAACACACTAAAATATGCAAGATATATAATGATCCATAAAAAAGCCGGAAATATTAAATAAAAATACACAATATAAACTACTGAGCTGTATTATTAATTACGATTGATTATATAAATATATATTAGACTGCAGACACTTCATGTGTTCTCTCTTCCATCCGCTGTAATTGGATTAGTAGTGTGTGATGTCACATGGAAAACTTTTATTATTTTACCAGTAAATCTCTGTTGATCTATAGTGTGTAAGTGTCTTATTAGAGACTGAGGTAGTTACCGTCTCCATACACCTTATACACAGTGACCGGTATGTGTATGGATGAGACGAAAAAGAAAAATTGAAAATAAAAACAATAAATATATACTGTATATATATATGTAAAAAAAATATATTGAACGAACATATATATATATATTAAGAAGGACCATTTAAAAAAATAGCCAGGTGAATCTGTTATAGTGTTGGCTCCTTGTTGTAGCTGATAATGTATTGTCCACGTTAGTGGCTGAATAATCTGATCACTGGAGCGGTCAGATGGACAGAAGCTGCTGAATGGCCACATGTGAGGGATTGGTGATCTGTCTGGCTGAGTCCTCAGTGGGCTGCTGGATCCCCCAGCCCCTTCCAGGGAAATAAAATGTCCCCCTATGCAGCCTCATGCCGGATAGTGGTATGTGGGGGTGCACAGGGAGCTGGCTAATGCGGCCAGCTGATTATATTTAGGGAGCTCCAAAAAGCAACCCTTCCATGACCAGGAAACCCTACCCGGGGACCCTGCTTGCCCACCTCTGGAGCTCAGATTCAGGCAGAGGTGGCTGGCCTGATCCCTTAGCAGATTCCTGGAAGTATGGTTTTGGAGGCCCTAGACAAGCTGACTCCTGGGTGGCGACTAAAATACCAGGTAGTCTCAGGCTCCGGGGAGTGACCACTCCCCACTGTCCATAGGGGACAATGTTAAATGTGCATGTGGCCAGCACATGCACAGGTCATGCACTTAAGGTGATTGGTTACAAACCAAAGGGCGGACTTACCCCCTGTGGTAATGTGAATTGGAGTGGCATAAAAGAAGGCTGTGTGCCTGGTAAAAGTGTACATCTTTGTGTATCTCTGGAAAATCAAGACAGCTGTATCCTCTATGTATGCTGTAACCCCTTGAAACTAAAGGGAAGAGTCTTTTTCAAGGCTGTGAGCAATAAACACCTTTGCCTATTCAACTGCATCCTGCGACCATCAGAATTGCACCAAACGCTATTCCGTTCTCCGGCTGTTCTGGGTAAGAGCGTGGCGTCTCCAAAGCTCAAGCCCTCTGCCAGCTACCGGGCAGAGCCTGGTCCATTGCGAGAGATCAGGAGGAATCAGCCAACACCAATCAGGGGGTGTGGCCGCAGCTAGTCAAACGCATACGCAGCAGAAGCGGTTCCAGGTGCGGGAAGTAGGAGTCTGAGTACATAAGAAGCGGTTCCAAGTTCCGATTGCAGAGTTTGGTGGTGGCAGCATCATTACACGCCCACGGCGCAGTGGGCGGAGTCAGTGACAGGCGGTCACTGACGGTAAGCTAGAATCCCTGATACCCCAGGACCCAGTGGGGATCAAAACCCCAATTTGTGATCGGGAGTGGCTAGGTCGAGGTCGTCCGGTCACAGTTTACCATTGTCCACAATCATATAACCTCAAAGACTGTGGGACCAGGAGGATATGGCTCATTAGTGGCTTACATGCACATGGCTATCGCCTCTGATACCCAGCCATGGAGTGTGGCTAACTGTGAGATGCCTGTCCCTGCTGTGATCCTGTGAGACGCCTGTCCCCGGATGTGATCCTGTGAGACGCCTGTCCCCGGCTGTGATCCTGTAAGGTGACTGTTCTGGCTGTGATCCTGTGAGATGCCTGTCCCGGCTGTGATCCTGTGAGGTGACTGTCCTGGCTGTGATCCTGTGAGATGTTTGTCCCGGCTGTGATTCAGTAAGGTGACTGTCTCGGCTGTGATTCAGTAAGGTGACTGTCTCGGCTGTGATTCAGTAAGGTGACTGTCTCGGCTGTGATTCAGTAAGGTGACTGTCTCGGCTGTGATTCAGTAAGGTGACTGTCTCGGCTGTGATCCTGTGAGACGCCTGTCCCAGCTGTAATCCTGTGAGATGCTTGTCCCGGCTGTGATCCTGTGAGATGCCTGTCCCGGCTGTGATCCTGTGAGACGCCTGTCCCCGGCTGTGATCCTGTGAGACGCCTGTTCTGGCTGTGATCCTGTGAGAAGCCTGTCCCTGGCTCTGATCCTGTGAGACGCCTGTTCTGGCTGTGATCCTGTGAGAAGCCTGTCCCTGGCTGTGATCCTGTGAGACGCCTGTCCCGGCTGTGATCCTGTGAGACGCCTATCCCTGGCTCTGATCCTGTGAGACGCCTGTCCCGGCTGTGATCCTGTGAGACGCCTGTCCCGGCTGTGATCCTGTAACGTGACTCTCCCGGCTGTGATCCTGTAACGTGACTCTCCCGGCTGTGATCCTGTGACGTGACTCTCCCGTCTGTGATCCTGTAACGTGACTCTCCCGTCTGTGATCCTGTAACGTGACTCTCCCGTCTGTGATCCTGTAACGTGACTCTCCCGTCTGTGATCCTGTAACGTGACTCTCCCGTCTGTGATCCTGTGACGTGACTCTCCCGGCTGTGATCCTGTGACGTGACTCTCCCGTCTGTGATCCTGTGACGTGACTCTCCCGGCTGTGATCCTGTAACGTGACTCTCCCGGCTGTGATCCTGTAAGGTGACTGTTCTGGCTGTGATCCTGTGAGACGCCTGTCCCGGCTGTGATCCTATGAGACGCCTGTCCCGGCTGTGATCCTGTGAGACGCCTGTCCCGGCTGTGATCCTGTGAGACGCCTGTCCCCGGCTGTGATCCTGTGAGACGCCTGTCCCCGGCTGTGATCCTGTGAGACGCCTGTCCCCGGCTGTGATCCTGTGAGACGCCTGTCCCCGGCTGTGATCCTGTGAGACGCCTGTTCTGGCTGTGATTCTGTGAGAAGCCTGTCCCGGCTGTGATCCTGTGAGACGCCTGTCCCTGGCTCTGATCCTGTGAGATGCCTGTCCTGGCTGTGATCCTGTGAGATGCCTGTCCTGGCTGTGATCCTGTAACGTGACTCTCCCGTCTGTGATCCTGTAACGTGACTCTCCCGGCTGTGATCCTGTAACGTGACTCTCCCGGCTGTGATCCTGTGACGTGACTCTCCCGGCTGTGATCCTGTGACGTGACTCTCCCGGCTGTGATCCTGTGACGTGACTCTCCCGTCTGTGATCCTGTGACGTGACTCTCCCGGCTGTGATCCTGTAACGTGACTCTCCCGGCTGTGATCCTGTAAGGTGACTGTTCTGGCTGTGATCCTGTGAGACGCCTGTCCCGGCTGTGATCCTATGAGACGCCTGTCCTGGCTGTGATCCTGTGAGACGCCTGTCCTGGCTGTGATCCTGTGAGACGCCTGTCCCGGCTGTGATCCTGTGAGATGCCTGTCCCGGCTGTGATCCTGTGAGGTGACTGTCCTGGCTGTGATCCTGTGAGATGCTTGTCCCGGCTGTTATTCAGTAAGGTGACTGTCTCGGCTGTGATTCAGTAAGGTGACTGTCTCGGCTGTGATTCAGTAAGGTGACTGTCTCGGCTGTGATTCAGTAAGGTGACTGTCTCGGCTGTGATCCTGTGAGACGCCTGTCCCAGCTGTAATCCTGTGAGATGCTTGTCCCGGCTGTGATCCTGTGAGACGCCTGTTCTGGCTGTGATCCTGTGAGAAGCCTGTCCCTGGCTCTGATCCTGTGAGACGCCTGTTCTGGCTGTGATCCTGTGAGAAGCCTGTCCCTGGCTCTGATCCTGTGAGACGCCTGTTCTGGCTCTGATCCTGTGAGAAGCCTGTCCCTGGCTCTGATCCTGTGAGACGCCTGTCCCGGCTGTGATCCTGTGAGACGCCTATCCCTGGCTCTGATCCTGTGAGACGCCTGTCCCGGCTGTGATCCTGTGAGACGCCTGTCCCGGCTGTGATCCTGTAACGTGACTCTCCCGGCTGTGATCCTGTAACGTGACTCTCCCGGCTGTGATCCTGTGACGTGACTCTCCCGTCTGTGATCCTGTAACGTGACTCTCCCGTCTGTGATCCTGTAACGTGACTCTCCCGTCTGTGATCCTGTGACGTGACTCTCCCGGCTGTGATCCTGTGACGTGACTCTCCCATCTGTGATCCTGTGACGTGACTCTCCCGGCTGTGATCCTGTAACGTGACTCTCCCGGCTGTGATCCTGTAAGGTGACTGTTCTGGCTGTGATCCTGTGAGACGCCTGTCCCGGCTGTGATCCTATGAGACGCCTGTCCCGGCTGTGATCCTGTGAGACGCTTGTCCCGGCTGTGATCCTGTGAGACGCCTGTCCCGGCTGTGATCCTGTGAGACGCCTGTCCCCGGCTGTGATCCTGTGAGACGCCTGTCCCCGGCTGTGATCCTGTGAGACGCCTGTCCCCGGCTGTGATCCTGTGAGACGCTTGTCCCCGGCTGTGATCCTGTGAGACGCCTGTTCTGGCTGTGATTCTGTGAGAAGCCTGTCCCGGCTGTGATCCTGTGAGACGCCTGTCCCTGGCTCTGATCCTGTGAGATGCCTGTCCTGGCTGTGATCCTGTGAGATGCCTGTCCTGGCTGTGATCCTGTAACGTGACTCTCCCGTCTGTGATCCTGTAACGTGACTCTCCCGGCTGTGATCCTGTAACGTGACTCTCCCGGCTGTGATCCTGTGACGTGACTCTCCCGGCTGTGATCCTGTGACGTGACTCTCCCGTCTGTGATCCTGTAACGTGACTCTCCCGGCTGTGATCCTGTAACGTGACTCTCCCGGCTGTGATCCTGTAAGGTGACTGTTCTGGCTGTGATCCTGTGAGACGCCTGTCCCGGCTGTGATCCTATGAGACGCCTGTCCTGGCTGTGATCCTGTGAGATGCCTGTCCTGGCTGTGATCCTGTGAGACGCCTGTCCCGGCTGTGATCCTGTGAGATGCCTGTCCCGGCTGTGATCCTGTGAGGTTACTGTCCTGGCTGTGATCCTGTGAGATGCTTGTCCCGGCTGTTATTCAGTAAGGTGACTGTCTCGGCTGTGATTCAGTAAGGTGACTGTCTCGGCTGTGATTCAGTAAGGTGACTGTCTCGGCTGTGATTCAGTAAGGTGACTGTCTCGGCTGTGATTCAGTAAGGTGACTGTCTCGGCTGTGATCCTGTGAGACGCCTGTCCCAGCTGTAATCCTGTGAGATGCTTGTCCCGGCTGTGATCCTGTGAGATGCCTGTCCCGGCTGTGATCCTGTGAGACGCCTGTCCCCGGCTGTGATCCTGTGAGACGCCTGTTCTGGCTGTGATCCTGTGAGAAGCCTGTCCCTGGCTCTGATCCTGTGAGACGCCTGTTCTGGCTCTGATCCTGTGAGAAGCCTGTCCCTGGCTCTGATCCTGTGAGACGCCTGTCCCGGCTGTGATCCTGTGAGACGCCTATCCCTGGCTCTGATCCTGTGAGACGCCTGTCCCGGCTGTGATCCTGTGAGACGCCTGTCCCGGCTGTGATCCTGTAACGTGACTCTCCCGGCTGTGATCCTGTAACGTGACTCTCCCGGCTGTGATCCTGTGACGTGACTCTCCCGTCTGTGATCCTGTAACGTGACTCTCCCGTCTGTGATCCTGTAACGTGACTCTCCCGTCTGTGATCCTGTGACGTGACTCTCCCGGCTGTGATCCTGTGACGTGACTCTCCCATCTGTGATCCTGTGACGTGACTCTCCCGGCTGTGATCCTGTAACGTGACTCTCCCGGCTGTGATCCTGTAAGGTGACTGTTCTGGCTGTGATCCTGTGAGACGCCTGTCCCGGCTGTGATCCTATGAGACGCCTGTCCCGGCTGTGATCCTGTGAGACGCCTGTCCCGGCTGTGATCCTGTGAGACGCCTGTCCCGGCTGTGATCCTGTGAGACGCCTGTCCCCGGCTGTGATCCTGTGAGACGCCTGTCCCCGGCTGTGATCCTGTGAGACGCCTGTCCCCGGCTGTGATCCTGTGAGACGCCTGTCCCCGGCTGTGATCCTGTGAGACGCTTGTCCCCGGCTGTGATCCTGTGAGACGCCTGTTCTGGCTGTGATTCTGTGAGAAGCCTGTCCCGGCTGTGATCCTGTGAGACGCCTGTCCCTGGCTCTGATCCTGTGAGATGCCTGTCCTGGCTGTGATCCTGTGAGATGCCTGTCCTGGCTGTGATCCTGTAACGTGACTCTCCCGTCTGTGATCCTGTAACGTGACTCTCCCGGCTGTGATCCTGTAACGTGACTCTCCCGGCTGTGATCCTGTGACGTGACTCTCCCGGCTGTGATCCTGTGACGTGACTCTCCCGTCTGTGATCCTGTAACGTGACTCTCCCGGCTGTGATCCTGTAACGTGACTCTCCCGGCTGTGATCCTGTAAGGTGACTGTTCTGGCTGTGATCCTGTGAGACGCCTGTCCCGGCTGTGATCCTATGAGACGCCTGTCCTGGCTGTGATCCTGTGAGATGCCTGTCCTGGCTGTGATCCTGTGAGACGCCTGTCCCGGCTGTGATCCTGTGAGATGCCTGTCCCGGCTGTGATCCTGTGAGGTTACTGTCCTGGCTGTGATCCTGTGAGATGCTTGTCCCGGCTGTTATTCAGTAAGGTGACTGTCTTGGCTGTGATTCAGTAAGGTGACTGTCTCGGCTGTGATTCAGTAAGGTGACTGTCTCGGCTGTGATTCAGTAAGGTGACTGTCTCGGCTGTGATTCAGTAAGGTGACTGTCTCGGCTGTGATCCTGTGAGACGCCTGTCCCAGCTGTAATCCTGTGAGACGCCTGTCCCGGCTGTGATCCTGTGAGACGCCTGTCCCGGCTGTGATCCTGTGAGACGCCTGTCCCGGCTGTGATCCTGTGAGACGCCTGTCCCCGGCTGTGATCCTGTGAGACGCCTGTCCCCGGCTGTGATCCTGTGAGACGCCTGTCCCCGGCTGTGATCCTGTGAGACGCCTGTCCCCGGCTGTGATCCTGTGAGACGCCTGTCCCCGGCTGTGATCCTGTGAGACGCCTGTTCTGGCTGTGATTCTGTGAGAAGCCTGTCCCGGCTGTGATCCTGTGAGACGCCTGTCCCTGGCTCTGATCCTGTGAGATGCCTGTCCTGGCTGTGATCCTGTGAGATGCCTGTCCCGGCTGTGATCCTGTAACGTGACTCTCCCGTCTGTGATCCTGTAACGTGACTCTCCCGGCTGTGATCCTGTAACGTGACTCTCCCGGCTGTGATCCTGTGACGTGACTCTCCCGGCTGTGATCCTGTGACGTGACTCTCCCGTCTGTGATCCTGTAACGTGACTCTCCCGGCTGTGATCCTGTAACGTGACTCTCCCGGCTGTGATCCTGTAAGGTGACTGTTCTGGCTGTGATCCTGTGAGACGCCTGTCCCGGCTGTGATCCTATGAGACGCCTGTCCTGGCTGTGATCCTGTGAGACGCCTGTCCTGGCTGTGATCCTGTGAGACGCCTGTCCCGGCTGTGATCCTGTGAGATGCCTGTCCCGGCTGTGATCCTGTGAGGTGACTGTCCTGGCTGTGATCCTGTGAGATGCTTGTCCCGGCTGTTATTCAGTAAGGTGACTGTCTCGGCTGTGATTCAGTAAGGTGACTGTCTCGGCTGTGATTCAGTAAGGTGACTGTCTCGGCTGTGATTCAGTAAGGTGACTGTCTCGGCTGTGATCCTGTGAGACGCCTGTCCCAGCTGTAATCCTGTGAGATGCTTGTCCCGGCTGTGATTCAGTAAGGTAACTGTCCTGGCTGTGATCCTGTGAGACACCTGTCCCGGCTGTGGTCCTGTGAGTCGACTGTCCCAGCTATGATTCTGAGGAGACTGTCCCAGCTGTTATCCTTTGAGACGCCTGTCCCGGCTGTAGTCCTGTGAGGCGATTGTCCCGGCTGTTATTCTGTGAGACGCTTGTCCCGGCTCTGATTCGGTGAGACGCCTGTCCTGTCTGGGGTCCTTTGAGATGCCTGTCCCAGCTGTGGTCCTGTGAGGTGACTGTCCTGTCTGCGGTCTGGTGAGACAACTGTCCCGGCTATGATTCTGGGAGGCACCTGTCCCGGCTGTGTGCCTTTGAGATGCCTGTCTTGGCTTTGCCCATGTGAGATACATCTCCCAACTGTGTTCCTGTGAGACGGCTGTCCCTCCTGTGTTCTGTGAGATGTCTGTACCAGCTTTCAATTTATAAACTTCTATCTCTGGTGGCCTTGTAGAATGTTCTAGATCCGGTCAGTGTGTAAAATTTTAGCCATGGTCACTTTATAGACCAGAGGTTCCCAAACGCGTTCCTCAAGGCTCCCCAACAGCTCAGGTTTTAGAGATATCCAATGTTGAGCACAGGTGACTTAGTCAATTTGATGTAACCACCTGTACTCTGCCATGGCTATCTCTAAAGCCTGAACTGTTGGGGAGCCTTGAGGACCGTGTTTGGGAACCTCTATTATAGACCCTTCCTGGTTTAGTCATTGTTAAATATACTAGTTCTGGTCACCTTGTGGAATGTTCTACATTTGATCAACATGTAATACTCCAAATCTGGTCACCATGGAGAATGATCTAGGTTTGGTCATTGTTGATATTCTAGCCATGGTCGCCTTGCAGAATGTTCTAGAAATGGTCAGCATGTAATACTGTAGATTTGGTCACCTCAAGGAATCTTCTAGGTTTAGTCAAAGTGAAATATTCCAGCTCTGGTCAAGTTTGGCAATTTTCTTTATCTGGTATATACTATTCTAGTTTTTTGTGACCTTATGTTACTTTCTATTCCGGCTCTGGCCACCTTATGGAACCTTCTAGGTTTGGTCAATGTATAATATTCTGGATCTGGTCACCTTATGGAACCTTTTAGGTTTGGTCAATGTATAATATTCTGGCTCTGGCCAACTTATGGAACCTTCTAGGTTTGGTCAATGTGTTATATGCTGGCCCTGGTCACCTTATGGAACCTTCTAGGTTTGGTCAGTGTGTAATATTCCAGCTCTGATTAACTTATGGAACCTTCAGGGTTTTGTCAATATGGTCATATTATGGAACTTTCTAGGTTTGGTCAACGTGTAATATTCTGCCTCTAGTGACCTTAGAGAGGTTTGGTAAATGTGTAATATTATGGTTTTGGTCACTTTATGGAACCTACTATGTTTGGTGAATGTGTTATTTGCTGTCTCTGGTCAACTAATGGAACCTTCTAGGTTTGGTCAATGGGCTCGATTCAGACCCACTCACTAGATGTGTACGCTCGCACCCAGCGTATGCAAATTCAGTAGAGGAAGGCGATTGCACTGCAAGGCATTAGCGAACCCACTATGTCTTGGCATGCCATCGCATTGTGTATGCAGATGCCCACCAGCCTGTCTTAAGATGCCCACTAATGCACGTCATATCCAGGAAGTGTGTGCATCCATCGGTACCATCAGATGCGATCGCAGCACTTGCGGTTGACCATACCATGCCGAAAGCACTGCGAGTGCTTCAGTGTGAAAACCAGCAAAGTGACGTGTACTATGACGCTCGATGTTAATTAGGCACGCCTCTTATACAGCGTTGAGATGCTCAGACACACCTGCGTTCGCACCTCCACTCCCTCGTTTCCATCGTCCAACCCCTGTTACTACCCACAAACGGCTTGTGCTGTCACTAAGTCTAGTGAGCAGTCTATGCGCAGCGAGCGAATGCTTCCTGATCGCCTGGACTAGGTCGCACACACATACTGCGATGCATGCGCAGATTGCGAACTAGCGGCAGCTACGAGCGAACGCAGCCTAGTGAGCGGGTCTGAATCGGGCCCATTGTGTCATTTTCTGAATCTGATGACATTAGAGAACCTTCTATGTTTGGTCAATGTGCATTATTCTAGCTCTGGTCCCTTTGATCAATGTCCATGATATGATTAGTGTTTACTGTTTTAGCTCTGCTAACGTCACAGAACCTTGGTCACTCGCTCTGGACACCAGCACAAATATTCTGAATTTGGTTAATCAGACTGAAATTATATATTAACCATGGCAACCTTGTGCTTTAATATTGATCATCACATTTGATGGGTACAAGTCATTTAAGTATTTCATGGCTGAGCATTTTCACTGTACACATTGCCCAGTAGAGTCCAGGTGGAGTGCCCTGGTACTTACCTTCTTGGTATCTTTTGTCGTCCCCATCTGCCATTCCTCGACCCCGGACTACTGCCTTGGTAGACACAATGTCCTTCTCAGGTCTGTCCCTAATATTGCTGGATAGATCACTCTTTAAAGTGAATTCACCATGCTGTCCCATCTGCCCATTCGTGGCTGAGAATGTATCTACAAATTCAGGTATTTTCTGACCACATAATGACCACTTCTGTGGAACTTCTGCTATGTCTGCTTGTTGCATCTTTGCAGCAGGTTCCTGATAGCTACCAGCCAGGTCCGGCTTGGGTTGATTATGCTGTTTGTGGTCTTCAATGTCTCCTGCAGCCGTGTCTTGAAGAACCTTTTCTTTTGTGATTAAATGGTGTGAACCATTCTTCTCACAAGACAAATATGAGACATATCCTGCGGCTGAAGGCTTGGAAGGTGCCATCTCACCAAAGCTGTGGACTTTTCCCTGATGAACGTTCTGCTTGTTCAGCGTATTGCGATACCTCAACTCCTTGAATGTGGTGACTTCCTTTCCAGCTGGCAACGCATGGGTTTGAGGCACCAAAGCTGCATAGTAGAAACCAGAGGCTGTCAATTCATTGACAGGTGGCTGCTCAGTGTCTGGGGAGAAAACAATAAGCCAATCGCTTCGGTCTTTCTTTAGCTGTGGGAGCAACATCCCTCCACTCTTCCTCCTCTTCTGGGCCAGCTCATGGAATGAAGTGATTGTCTTCTTTGGGGTTTCTGTAGAAAAATTTCCCGTGAAGGATAAACTTGGAAGATCACAGTTGACAGAACAGTGGGTAATGTGTGCATGGTTTGCATTTGCACTGTCCAGTCGTTCTATATTCATTGGCGTTCTGGGCCGTATGACTGTATCAGTGTTTTCAAAAGTGGAAGACAATGATGTTTGGTCAAATTGTTGATTCTCTACAAGACCATTACAGTTACTGTCCAATAGAGATGCTGAGTTCCAATCTCGAGCAGTTATTGGCTCTGTGTTGTTATAGTTTACATTCTCTGGATAGTTGGGGAGTGATGAGTCTAAACGAAGTATCTTGGCTGCTTGGGGTAAGAGACTCATAGAGCTCTGTCGTTGAGGAGAATCAGGAGCTTCTGTGGCCACATCCAGAGGAATAATATCTGGCTGCTGGTCAGGGGAATCCAGAGCTTCTTGTGAATATTCCTTGTAATACATTGAGATAGGAGAATCATCAAGAGTGAAGTCTGAGGAACTGCTACTGTCTGTTGAGGGAGAGGATGGAGACAGGGGGCTCAAAGGAAGATCATTTGGGGACAGGCAATCATCGCACATAAGTGCCACCGCATGGTCCTGCAAGCTGTACTGTAAAGTGTCCACTTGCCGCGAGTGCTGGTCACAACATTGGCATGGCACTGATGGGTCATTGGAATTGGCATCCACCAAGGCTGTTTCTGTATTGTCTTTCCATTGGTGGTGGCACCCAGAAACATCTTTCAGACCTGTGTCTTGGTTAATGGGAGCTTCAATCACCTGAGGCCTCATAGATAGGTGTACTCCGAGGGACACATGCTGTAGGTGCACATAGTTGAGGTTACTCATCAGGGCTTTCCTTGAAGCCAACATTTTATAATATGCCCTTAAGGCTTTGGCACAATCTGGTCACTAAAAATGTTGTATCAGAATGAGCATATCCTCGCTCTGTAGACTTCTCTTATCTTGTCAGCAAACAACCATTTCTTCCTATGGGAAGACCTGTAGAAAGGGAGATAAGAACCAGGCAGGTCCGATATAAGGTTATTCATCAGGTCAGATCACCCATGACATGGTTTGCAACAAACCAACCAGCCAGGGACTAAAACTGGGCACCAACATTACATGACGTAAAGAGAACATTACACGGTGACGACAATACACAATGTAAACACAATTTACATATACAGTACATGTACAAACCACAGAGATGTCAATAAAATGTATCATTTATATGTAACGAGAGTTCATTTATTTTTATTTACAACTAGCGACCCGCCCTGGCTCAGAGAGAGCAATTTTATCTCACCACAGCCCCCTGCATCTCATACCATCCTACACCATGTCACCACAGCCTCCTGTATCTCATACTATCCTACACCATGTCACCACAGCCTCCTGTATCTCATAACATCCTACACCATGTCACCACAGCCTCCTGTATCTCATAACATCCTACACCATGTCACCACAGCCCCCTACATCTCATACCATCCTACACCATGTCACCACAGTCCCCTGCATCTCATACCATCCTACACCATGTCACCACAGTCCCCTGCATCTCATACCATCCTACACCATGTCACCACAGTCCCCTGTATCTCATACCATCCTACACCATGTCACCACAGTCCCCTGTATCTCATACCATCCTACACCATGTCAGCACAGTCCCCTGCATCTCATACCATCCTACACCATGTCACCACAGTCCCCTGCATCTCATACCATCCTACACCATGTCACCACAGTCCCCTGTACCTCATAGCATCCTACACCATGTCACCACAGCCTCCTGTATCTCATAACATCCTACACCATGTCACCACAGCCCCCTACACCATGTCACCACAGCCCCCTACATCTCATACCATCCTACACCATGTCACCACAGTCCCCTGCATCTCATACCATCCTACACCATGTCACCACAGTCCCCTGCATCTCATACCATCCTACACCATGTCACCACAGTCCCCTGCATCTCATACCATCCTACACCATGTCACCACAGTCCCCTGTATCTCATACCATCCTACACCATGTCACCACAGCCCCCTGTATCTCATACCATCCTACATCATGTCACCACAGTCCCCGCATCTCATACCCACCTACACCATGTCACCACAGCCCCCTGTATCGCATACCATCCTACACCATGTCACCACAGCCCCCTGCATCTCATAACTACCTACACCATGTCACCACAGCCCCCTGCATCTCATACCATCCTACACCATCTCACCACAGTCCCCTGCATCTCATACCCACCTACACCATGTCACCAGAGCCCCCTGCATCTCATACCATCCTACACCATGTCACCACAGCCCCCTGTATCCAACCTACACCATGTCACCACAGTCCCCTGCATCTCATACCATCCTACACCATGTCACCACAGTCCCCTGCATCTCATACCATCCTACACCATGTCACCACAGTCCCCTGCATCTCATACCCACCTACACCATGTCACCACAGCACCCTGCATCTCATACCATCCTACACCATGTCACCACAGCCCCCTGCATCTCATACCATCCTACACCATGTCACCACAGCCCCCTGCATCTCATACCATCCTACACCATGTCACCACAGCCCCCTGCATCTCATACCATCCTACACCATGTCACCACAGCCCCCTGCATCTCGTACCATCCTACACCATGTCACCACAGCCCACTGCATCTCATACCATCCTACACCATGTCACCACAGCCCCCTGCATCGCATACCATCCTACACCATGTCACCACAGCCCCCTGCATCTCATACCATCCTACACCATGTCACCCCAGTCCCCTGCATCTCATACCATCCTACACCATGTCACCACAGTCCCCTGCATCTCATACCCTCCTACACCATGTCACCATAGCCCCCTGTATCTCATACCCACCTACACCATGTCACCACAGCCCCCTGCATCTCATACCATCCTACACCATGTCACCACAGCCCCCTGCATCTCATACCATCCTACACCATGTCACCACAGTCCCCTGCATCTCATACCATCCTACACCATGTTACCACAGCCCCCTGCATCTCATAGCATCCTACACCATGTCACCACAGCCCCCTGCATCTCATACCATCCTACACCATGTCACCACAGTCCCCTGCATCTCATACCATCCTACACCATGTCACCACAGCCCCCTGCATCTCATACCCACCTACACCATGTAACTACAGTCCCCTGCATCTCATACCATCCTACACCATGTCACCACAGTCCCCTGCATCTCATACCATCCTACACCATGTTACCACAGCCCCCTGCATCTCATACCATCCTACACCATGTCACCACAGCCCCCTGCATCCCATACCATCCTACGCCATGTCACCACAGCCCCCTGCATGTCATACCTACCTACACTATGTCACCACAGTCCCCTGCATCTCATACCTACTTACACCATGTCACCACAGCCCCCTGCATGTCATACCTACCTACACTATGTCACCACAGTCCCCTGCATCTCATACCTACTTACACCATGTCACCACAGCCCCCTGCATCTCATAACACCCTAGACCATGTCACCACAGACCCCTGCATCTCACTCCTGTCCCCTGCTTCTCACCAGTGTCACCACAACCCACACTGCTTCTGCCCGGTCAGTTGGTATTGCTGGGAAGGGCAGGAGGATCATGGAAGAGAGATTTGTATTGCAGTTACAGTAAGCATTATCAGCAGCATGTTTCTGGGGCTGGGGCACTGTGCATATTTCCGCAGCCTCCATACGCACCCCTCCCAAGCTGCCGTACAGGGTGATGAGCAATGTCCCCTTTGCACATTGTACATTTTATTTCCTGGGCTTCCTGTTGAGTTTCCTCGCCATGGTGTCCCTGTCCGAGAACAGTGCTAACTTCCATGGGAGGGGCCTCTTGTATACTGAGGGCATGTGGCTGAGCGGGAACATCACAAAGGAGAGGGAGCATTTCACGGTGGATGGCTGGTGGCTGGAGTTCGTCTGCAGGTTCAGCGAAGGAATGGACATCGGAATCCAATGGTTACTAAAGATCAATGTTTTTGTTCTGATGGCAGCGGTCCGATGTTTGCCACCTAATTCCTGATAACTATGCCTCCCCTGGCTCCTTCCTGGCCACTGTGTTTGAATAAGAGCATCTTCATGGGTTCGTTGGAAGCTGTCTCTCACTCCGTCTGCCTCAGACATGACCCTGCTCAGTCCCTGACTCCCTCCCCTCTCTATGCTGCTGCTAATCAACAGGACACATTGCTGTAATTGGTTCTCATTGTCTCGGAGAGCCAATCAGAGAGCAGCCCTCGCCCCTGCAACAGCAGTCAGTCACTCATACAGCACAACAGTTTTTTATGTGACTTGCTTCATTCCAAGCCTCAGTTTCAGATACTGTCTTGCTGTTTCACTTTAACTAAAACTATCCCTGCTCGGCTCCCTTTTGTCACAGATGAATGGTTCATACACCTAAACCTTCCTCGACCAATGCTGTATAGAATAGTGAAAACCCCATCGAAATCTGTCCAGTGGTTCAAGAGATTAGCCCAAATGAACAGACAGACCCCTAAACTGGGGACTTTATTAGATAGATAGATAGATAGATAGATAAATAGATAGATAGATATGATATGATATGAGATAGATAGATATAGATTGATAAGTGGGAGAAGTTGGATGGAGTGAGTTATTCCTTGATAAGTGGGAGAAGTTGGATGGAGTGAGTTATTCCTTGATAAGTGGGAGAAGTTGGATGGAGTGAGTTGTCCCTTGATAAGTGGGAGAAGTTGGATGGAGTGAGTTGTCCCTTGATAAGTGGGAGAAGTTGGATGGAGTGAGTTGTCCCTTGATAAGTGGGAGAAGTTGGATGGAGTGAGTTGTCCCTTGATTAGTGGGAGAAGTTGGATGGAGTGAGTTGTCCCTTGATTAGTGGGAGAAGTTGGATGGAGTGAGTTATTCCTTGATAAGTGGGAGAAGTTGGATGGAGTGAGTTATTCCTTGATAAGTGGGAGAAGTTGGATGGAGTGAGTTATTCCTTGATTAGTGGGAGAAGTTGGATGGAGTGAGTTATTCCTTAATAAGTGGGAGAAGTTGGATGGAGTGAGTTATTCCTTGATAAGTGGGAGAAGTTGGATGGAGTGAGTTATTCCTTGATAAGTGGGAGAAGTTGGATGGAGTGAGTTATTCCTTGATTAGTGGGAGAAGTTGGATGGAGTGAGTTATTCCTTAATAAGTGGGAGAAGTTGGATGGAGTGAGTTATTCCTTGATAAGTGGGAGAAGTTGGATGGAGTGAGTTATTCCTTGATAAGTGGGAGAAGTTGGATGGAGTGAGTTGTCCCTTGATAAGTGGGAGAAGTTGGATGGAGTGAGTTGTCCCTTGATAAGCGGGAGAAGTTGGATGGAGTGAGTTGTCCCTTGATAAGCGGGAGAAGTTGGATGGAGTGAGTTATTCCTTGATAAGCGGAAGAAGTTGGATGGAGTGAGTTGTCCCTTGATAAGTGGGAGAAGTTGGATGGAGTGAGTTGTCCCTTGATTAGTGGGAGAAGTTGGATGGAGTGAGTTGTCCCTTGATTAGTGGGAGAAGTTGGATGGAGTGAGTTATTCCTTGATAAGTGGGAGAAGTTGGATGGAGTGAGTTGTCCCTTGATAAGTGGGAGAAGTTGGATGGAATGAGTTGTCCCTTGATAAGTGGGAGAAGTTGGATGGAGTGAGTTGTCCCTTGATAAGCGGGAGAAGTTGGATGGAGTGAGTTATTCCTTGATAAGTGGAAGAAGTTGGATGGAGTGAGTTGTCCCTTGATAAGTGGGAGAAGTTGGATGGATTGGATGGAGTGAGTTATTCCTTGATAAGTGGAAGAAGTTGGATGGAGTGAGTTGTCCCTTGATAAGTGGGAGAAGTTGGATGGAGTGAGTTGTCCCTTGATAAGTGGGAGAAGTTGGATGGAGTGAGTTATTCCTTGATAAGTGGAAGAAGTTGGATGGAGTGAGTTATTCCTTGATAAGTGGAAGAAGTTGGATGGAGTGAGTTGTCCCTTGATAAGTGGGAGAAGTTGGATGGAGTGAGTTATTCCTTGATTAGTGGGAGATGTTGGATAGAGTGAGTTATTCCTTGATAAGTGGGAGAAGTTGGATGGAGTGAGTTATTCCTTGATTAGTGGAAGAAGTTGGATGGAGTGAGTTGTCCCTTGATAAGTGGGAGAAGTTGGATGGAGTGAGTTATTCCTTGATAAGTGGGAGAAGTTGGATGGAGTGAGTTATTCCTTGATAAGTGGGAGAAGTTGGATGGAGTCAGTTGTTCCTTAATATGTGGAAGGATTTCGTTGGAGTGAGTTTCATTGATATGTGGGAGAAGTTAGTCCACTACAAGATCTGAAAACGACTGCACGATTACGACATTGTAATCGTTCAGTCGTTTGTCAGTCGTGTGATGAGCCTGCACTGAACAGGCAGTCGTTCAGTGCAGGCTCATCAACCATCTGGAAACATGCTGAATCTGACAATATCGTCAGGTTGACCAGCATGTTGGAAAGATGATAGCTGTCTAAACGACCAGCGGGCACGCGCATCGCTGGTCGTTTTAGACACTTTTGCAAATGATTTGCAAATGATCATTATCGTTCATAAAAATCGCTAAGTGGATACTCCCCTTTAGTTGGAGTAGGATAAAAAATTGTGACGTATATTCAAACTGCAATATAGGATTTTACGCCTATAAATCCACTGTATATATAAAGTCATACCTGACTTATAGGAATAACACGGGTGCATCCAGGAGCAATAATGTAATAGAAAGGGTTAGGGTACTCTGGGATGTAGTCGACCTTCTAGTGGTCTGCTGCTGGCTGTCTGATGCTGGTGGTCTGGAGCTGGCGCGAGGGTTAGGCTGCGGGAGGGGAGGGTTAGGCTTTAGGGGGAGGGGTTAGGCTGTAGGGGGGAGGGTTTGGCTGTAGGAGGGTTAGCCTGTAGGGGGAGGGTTAGAATGTAGGGGGGAGGGTTAGGCTGCAGGAGTGGAGGGTTAGGCTGTAGGGGGGAGAGTTAGGCTGCGGGAGGGGAGGGTTAGGCTGTAGGGGGGAGGGTTAGGCTGCGGGAGGGGAGGGTTAGACTGTGGGAGGGGAGGGTTAGGCTGCGGGAGGGGAGGGTTAGGCTGCGGGAGGGGAAGGTTAAGGTTTGGCTGTGGGGGGGGGAGGGTTAGGCTGTCGGTATTCTGGCTGCCGGTATCCCTTACCCAACCCGAATATCATACTTACCTACTCTCCCGGAAGTCTCAGGAGGCTCCCTATTTTTCGGGTTTTTAGTGGGGCCTAATGAAGTGGAGAGTCCGGTCCTGCCCCCGAACTGTCAGCTGCATTTCCTCTCTGGGTGTCTCCCAGAGAAGAGGTAATTAAAGTCAGCAAGTATGTAGAATATAATAAAAAATTCATTTAGCAGAGCAAAGAATTTATAAAATATCCATCATAGCGTATCCCCCTCTCCTTCTCTATCCATCACAGCATATCCCCCTCTCCTTCTCTATCCATCATAGCGTATCCCCCTCTCCTTCTCTATCCATCATAGCATATCCCCCTCTCCTCTATCCATCATAGCATATCCCCCTCTCCTTCTCTATCCATCATAGCATATCCCCCTCTCCTTCTCTATCCATCATAGCGTATCCCCCTCTCCTTCTCTATCCATCACAGCATATCCCCCTCTCCTTCTCTATCCATCATAGCGTATCCCCCTCTCCTTCTCTATCCATCATAGCATATCCCCCTCTCCTCTATCCATCATAGCATATCCCCCTCTCCTTCTCTATCCATCATAGCATATCCCCCTCTCCTTCTCTATCCATCATAGCGTATCCCCCTCTCCTTCTCTATCCATCACAGCATATCCCCCTCTCCTTCTCTATCCATCATAGCGTATCCCCCTCTCCTTCTCTATCCATCATAGCATATCCCCCTCTCCTCTATCCATCATAGCATATCCCCCTCTCCTTCTCTATCCATCATAGCATATCCCCCTCTCCTTCTCTATCCATCATAGCGTATCCCCCTCTCCTTCTCTATCCATCACAGCATATCCCCCTCTCCTTCTCTATCCATCATAGCGTATCCCCCTCTCCTTCTCTATCCATCATAGCGTATCCCCCTCTCCTCTATCCATCATAGCATATCCCCCTCTCCTTCTCTATCCATCATAGCATATCCCCCTCTCCTTCTCTATCCATCATAAGATATCCCCCTCTCCTCTATCCATCATAGCGTATCCCCTCTCCTTCTCTATCCATTACAGCATATCCCCCTCTCCTTCTCTATCCATCATAGCGTATCCCCCTCTCCTTCTCTATCCATCATAGCATATCCCCCTCTCCTCTATCCATCATAGCATATCCCCCTCTCCTTCTCTATCCATCATAGCATATCCCCCTCTCCTTCTCTATCCATCACAGCGTATCCCCCTCTCCTTCTCTATCCATCACAGCATATCCCCCTCTCCTTCTCTATCCATCATAGCGTATCCCCCTCTCCTTCTCTATCCATCATAGCGTATCCCCCTCTCCTTCTCTATCCATCATAGCGTATCCCCCTCTCCTCTATCCATCATAGCATATCCCCCTCTCCTTCTCTATCCATCATAGCATATCCCCCTCTCCTCTATCCATCATAGCGTATCCCCCTCTCCTTCTCTATCCATCACAGCATATCCCCCTCTCCTTCTCTATCCATCATAGCGTATCCCCCTCTCCTTCTCTATCCATCATAGCATATCCCCCTCTCCTCTATCCATCATAGCATATCCCCCTCTCCTTCTCTATCCATCATAGCGTATCCCCCTCTCCTTCTCTATCCATCACAGCATATCCCCCTCTCCTTCTCTATCCATCATAGCATATCCCCCTCTCCTTCTCTATCCATCATAGCGTATCCACCTCTCCTACTCTATCCATCATAGCATATCCCCCTCTCCTCTATCCATCATAGCATATCCCCCTCTCCTTCTCTATCCATCATAGCATATCCCCCTCTCCTTCTCTATCCATCATAGCATATCCCCCTCTCCTTCTCTATCCATCACAGCATATCCCCCTCTCCTTCTTTATCCATCATAGCGTATCCCCCTCTCCTTCCCATGTCATTCCTCTCAGTCCTAATCCTTCACCCTATCCCCCTCTCCTTCTCTATCCATCATAGCATATCCCCCTCTCCTTCTTTATCCATCATAGCGTATCCCCCTCTCCTTCTCTATCCATCACAGCATATCCCCCTCTCCTTCTTTATCCATCATAACGTATCCCCCTCTCCTTCTCTATCCATCATAGCATATCCCCCTCTCCTTCTCTATCCATCATAGCATATCCCCCTCTCCTCTATCCATCATAGCATATCCCCCTCTCCTTCTCTATCCATCATAGCATATCCCCCTCTCCTTCTCTATCCATCATAGCATATCCCCCTCTCCTTCTTTATCCATCATAGCGTATCCCCCTCTCCTTCTCTATCCATCATAGCATATCCCCCTCTCCTTCTTTATCCATCATAGCGTATCCCCCTCTCCTTCTCTATCCATCACAGCATATCCCCCTCTCCTTCTTTATCCATCATAACGTATCCCCCTCTCCTTCTCTATCCATCATAGCGTATGCCCCTCTCCTTCTCTATCCATCATAGCGTATCCCCCTCTCCTTCTCTATCCATCATAGCGTATCCCCCTCTCCTTCCCATGTCATTCCTCTCAGTCCTAATCCTTCACCCTATCCCCCTCTCCTTCTCTATCCATCATAGCGTATCCCCCTCTCCTTCCCATGTCATTCCTCTCAGTCCTAATCCTTCACCCTATCCCATCTCTCCTTCTCTATCCATCATAGCGTATCCCCCTCTCCTTCTCTATCCATCATAGCGTATCCCCCTCTCCTCTATCCATCATAGCGTATCCCCCTCTCCTTCTCTATCCATCATAGCGTATCCCCCTCTCCTTCTCTATCCATCACAGCGTATCCCCCTCTCCTTCTCTATCCATCACAGCGTATCCCCCTCTCCTTCTCTATCCATCACAGCGTATCCCCCTCTCCTTCTCTATCCATCATAGCATATCCCCCTCTCCTTCTCTATCCATCATAGCATATCCCCCTCTCCTTCTCTATCCATCATAGCGTATCCCCCTCTCCTCTATCCATCATAGCGTATCCCCCTCTCCTTCTCTATCCATCATAGCGTATCCCCCTCTCCTTCTCTATCCATCACAGCGTATCCCCCTCTCCTTCTCTATCCATCATAGCATATCCCCCTCTCCTTCTCTATCCATCATAGCGTATCCCCCTCTCCTTCCCATGTCATTCCTCTCAGTCCTAATCCTTCACCCTATCCCATCTCTCCTTCAAAATCCACTGCAATCACCCTTCCTCATGTTCTGCCTCCATCGCACTGAGACTTTCTCCCTACACTGTTATATATGTCTGCCCTCTGCTTTGCAAGTTCTTTTCCCTGTATGAATAATTCCTCCATGATCGGGAGAGGGGCGATGTGTGACGGGTCCTCCCTAGGCAGCAGCTTCGTCCTCATGGATGGAAAACACCACCCCACCCACATACAGTAATACAGCCCCATATACACATCATGCCTCCTGGCAGACAGCACATACATGATGTCACCTACATGTGATACACATACATGATGTCACCTACATATGATAGACAGGATGTCCCCTACATATAACACATACATGATGTCACCTACATATGATACACACAGGATGTCCCCCTAAATATAACACATACATGATGTCCCCTACATATAACACATACATGATGTCCCCTACATATAACACATACATGATGCCCCCTACATATAACACATAGATTATGTCACCAACATATAACACATACATGATGTCACCTACATATGATACACACAGGATGTCCCCTACATATAACATGCATGATGTCACCTACATATTACATATATGATGTCACCTACATATGATAAACACAGGATGTCCCCTACATATAACACATAGATTATGTCACATACATGATGTCACCTACATATGATACACGCAGGAGGTCCCCCTACATATAACACATACATGATGTCCCCTATATATAACACATACATTATGGCACCTACGTATAACACATACATATATATATAGGGGATGTGATGTGTGTATCATAACACATACATATAACACATACATATGATACACACAGGATGTCCCCTACATATAACACATACAAATGTCACCTACACATGACACATAAATGATGTAACTAACATACATAAAGAATGTCCACCACATATGTTACAAGCAAGATGTCACCTACATATTACACATACATGATGTCACCTACAGATTACACATACATGATATGAACAGCATATAATACATACAGTATGGTTTCCATGTGTAGCACATACTGTACATACATTATACCACAAAGATCATTTATAAATGCTCTGTGTGATGCTGACCTTAGACTGGTGAAGGGGTTAATATCATCGCTATACAGAATTCTGGTGGAAGGGGGATCTCTGATTGTGTAAACTCTGATATCCCAGATCCAGGGGTATAATCCCTCTCAGTCCCCTCTCCCCATCACCAGCTTAATGCTCAGCGGCCCTCCTTATGTTCTACACAGAGTCAGACATGTACAATTCAGTCATCAGATTTACATCACCTTCATATCCAGGAGAACTGAGAACAACATCCAGCAAAAGGGTGGGGGCTGCGTTCTGCATCCAGAGTGAGGAGGGGGCACAGCTCTGCATCCAGGAGGAGGGCAGGACCAGGGGAGGGGGCTGAGATCTGCATCCAGGAGGAGGGCAGGACCAGGGGAGGGGGCTGCGTTCTGCATTCAGAGTGAGGAGGGGGCACAGCTGGGCATCCAGGAGGAGGGCAGGACCAGGGGAGGGGGCTGAGATCAGCATCCAGAGTGAGGAGGGGGCACAGCTCAGCATCCAGGAGGAGGGCAGGACCAGGGGAGGGGGCTGCGTTCTGCATCCAGAGTGAGGAGGGGGCACAGCTCTGCATCCAGGAGGAGGGCAGGACCAGGGGAGGGGGCTGAGATCATCATCCAGAGTAAGGAGGACACAGCTCTGCACCCCGGAGGAGGGCAGGACCAGGGGAGGGGGCTGAGATCAGCATCCAGAGTGAGGAGGACACAGCTCTGCATCCAGGAGGAGGGCAGGACCAGGGCAGAGGGCTGAGATCAGCATCCAGCGTAAGGAGGGGGCACAGCTCTGCATCCAGGAGGAGGACAGGACCAGGGGAGGGGGCTGAGATCATCATCCAGAGTGAGGAGGACACAGCTCTGTATCCAGGAGGACAGGACCAGGGGAGGGGGCTGAGATCATCATCCAGAGTGAGGAGGACACAGCTCTGCATCCAGGAGGAGGGCAGGACCAGGGGAGGGGGCTGAGATCATCATCCAGAGTGAGGAGGACACAGCTCTGCATCCAGGAGGAGGGCAGGACCAGGGGAGGGGGCTTAGATCATCATCCAGAGTGAGGAGGACACAGCTCTGCAACCAGGAGGAGGGCAGGACCAGGGGAGGGGGCTTAGATCATCATCCAGAGTGAGGAGGACACAGCTCTGCATCCAGGAGGGCAGGACCAGGGGAGGGGGCTGAGATCAGCATCCAGAGTGAGGAGGACACAGCTCTGCATCCAGGAGGAGGGAAGGACCAGGGGAGGGGGCTGAGATCATCATCCAGAGTGAGGATCACACAGCTCTGCATCCAGGAAGAGGGCAGGACCAGGGGAGGGGGCTGAGATCAGCATCCAGAGTGAGGAGGATACAGCTCTGCATCCAGGAGGAGGGCAGGACCAGGGGAGGGGGCTGAGATCATCATCCAGAGTAAGGAGGACACATCTGCATCCAGGAGGAGGGCAGGACCAGGGGAGGGGGCTGAGATCAGCATCCAGCGTAAGGAGGGGGCACAGCTCTGCATCCAGGAGGACAGGACCAGGGGAGGGGGCTGAGATCATCATCCAGAGTGAGGAGGACACAGCTCTGTATCCAGGAGGACAGGACCAAGGGAGGGGGCTGAGATCATCATCGAGAGTGAGGAGGACACAGCTCTGCATCCAGGAGGAGGGCAGGACCAGGGGAGGGGGCTGACATCATCATCCAGAGTAAGGAGGACACAGCTCTGCATCCAGGAGGAAGGCAGGACCAGGGGAGGGGGCTTAGATCATCATCCAGAGTGAGGAGGACACAGCTCTGCATCCAGGAGGGCAGGACCAGGGGAGGGGGCTGAGATCAGCATCCAGGAGGAGGGCAGGACCAGGGGAGGGGGCTGAGATCAGCATCCAGAGTGAGGATCACACAGCTCTGCATCCAGGAGGAGGGCAGGACCAGGGGAGGGGGCTGAGATCAGCATCCAGAGTGAGGAGGACACAGCTCTGCATCCAGGAGGAGGGCAGGACCAGGGGAGGGGGCTGAGATCAGCATCTAGAGTAAGGAGGACACAGCTCTGCATCCAGGAGGAGGGCAGGACCAGGGGAGGGGGCTGAGATCAGCATCTAGAGTAAGGAGGACACAGCTCTGCATCCAGGAAGAGGGCAGGACTAGGGGAGGGGGCTGAGATCAGCATCCAGAGTAAGGAGGACAGGACCAGGGGAGGGGGCTGAGATCAGCATCCAGAGTAAGGAGGACACAGCTCTGCACCCAGGAGGAAGGCAGGACCAGGGGTGGGAGCTGAGATCAGCATCCAGAGTGAGGATCACACAGCTCTGCATCCAGGAAGAGGGCAGGACCAGGGGAGGGGGCTGAGATCAGCATCCAGAGTGAGGAGGACACAGCTCTGCATCCAGGAGGAGGGCAGGACCAGGGGAGGGGGCTGAGATCATCATCCAGAGTAAGGAAGACACATCTGCATCCAGGAGGAGGGCAGGACCAGGGGAGGGGGCTGCGTTCTGCATCCAGAGTGAGGAGGGGGCACAGCTCAGCATCCAGGAGGAGGGCAGGACCAGGGGAGAGGGCTGAGATCAGCATCCAGCGTAAGGAGGGGGCACAGCTCTGCATCCAGGAGGAGGACAGGACCAGGGGAGGGGGCTGAGATCAGCATCCAGAGTGAGGAGGACACAGCTCTGCATCCAGGAGGAGGGCAGGACCAGGGGAGGGGGCTGAGATCATCATCCAGAGTAAGGCGGACACAGCTCTGCACCCCGGAGGAGGGCAGGACCAGGGGAGGGGGCTGAGATCAGCATCCAGAGTGAGGAGGACACAGCTCTGCATCCAGGAGGAGGGCAGGACCAGGGGAAAGGGCTGAGATCAGCATCCAGCGTAAGGAGGGGGCACAGCTCTGCATCCAGGAGGTGGGCAGGACCAGGGGAGGGGGCTGAGATCATCATCCAGAGTAAGGAGGACACAGCTCTGCACCCCGGAGGAGGGCAGGACCAGGGGAGGGGGCTTAGATCATCATCCAGAGTGAGGAGGACACAGCTCTGCATCCAGGAGGGCAGGACCAGGGGAGGGGGCTGAGATCAGCATCCAGAGTGAGGAGGACACAGCTCTGCATCCAGGAGGAGGGCAGGACCAGGGGAGGGGGCTGAGATCAGCATCCAGAGTGAGGATCACACAGCTCTGCATCCAGGAAGAGGGCAGGACCAGGGGAGGGGGCTGAGATCAGCATCCAGAGTGAGGAGGACACCGCTCTGCATCCAGGAGGAGGGCAGTACCAGGGGAGGGGGCTGAGATCAGCATCCAGAGTGAGGAGGACACAGCTCTGCATCCAGGAGGAGGGCAGGACCAGGGGAGGGGGCTGAGATCAGCATCTAGAGTAAGGAGGACACAGCTCTGCATCCAGGAGGAGGGCAGGACCAGGGGAGGGGGCTGAGATCAGCATCTAGAGTAAGGAGGACACAGCTCTGCATCCAGGAAGAGGGCAGGACTAGGGGAGGGGGCTGAGATCAGCATCCAGAGTAAGGAGGACAGGACCAAGGGAGGGGGCTGAGACATGTTCCGCTGGGGCCAGGCGGTGGTAAGGACAGGTTCCCCTGGGGCCAGGCGGTGGTACAAGGGGGGTGGTTGGTACAATCAGTAAGGACAGGTTCCACTGGGGCCAGCTGGATCCCACCCAAAAAAATACATGTCCATTAAACATCTGGTTGAAGTCCAGGTAGGGGGATGGTACCACCTTAACAACAACTTATCTTTAAGTTTAGGTTTAGTAGAGATGCAGGACACTTTAAATCTACAGTAAATAAGCATGTGGTGGAACTACACCAAATCTTACCCATGTAGGTGTAAATATATATCATGGCAAATATATTTCTAGATGTTTTAGGTTACATTACATACGTATGATTACGGCAGAGGAAGAGATACGGGGAGGGGAATGAGGGCAGAGGGAGAGATACGGGGAGGGGAATGAGGGCAGAGGGAGAGATACGGGGAGAAGATGTCGGCAGAGGGAGAGATACGGGGAGGGGAATGAGGGCAGATGGTTACAGGGAGAAGATGGCGGCAGAGGGAGAGATACGGGGAGAAGATGGCGGCAGAGGGAGAGATACGGGGAGAGGATGACGGCAGAGGGAGAGATACGGGGAGAGGAATGAGGGCAGAGGGAGAGATACGGGGATGGGAATGAGGGCAGAGGGAGAGATACGGGGATGGGAATGAGGGCAGAGGGAGAGATACGGGGATGGGAATGAGGGCAGAGGGAGAGATACGGGGATGGGAATGAGGGCAGAGGGAGAGATACGGGGATGGGAATGAGGGCAGAGGGAGAGATACGGGGATGGGAATGAGGGCAGAGGGAGAGATACGGGGATGGGAATGAGGGCAGAGGGATGGATTTGGGGAGGGGGGATGACGAGAGAGGGAGCGATTTGGGGTGAGATATCACTGATTTTTGCACAAATTCATTTGAGTTGTACGATATGTTTATTGTACACTGTCAGTAAAAGCTCAGATGAGATGGAATCACCCTATACAGCCAATGTATATTACAGTTACTCAATCATCGGGAAGGAATATGTACACAAGGGTCACACGTATCAATGAAGGTGATATATTCGGTCGTATGTTACCGGCAGCTCCATCTGTCTCATTAGTGCATCAGAATGAGGGTCAGGAGGATTCCGGGTGCAGCGATTCTCATACAACACGTAAAGAAGCAGAAAATGTCTCACTGGTACCAGATCCTTTATAGAATCACCAACTGGGGCAGGCCATACTGAGAACATGCAATACTACTACTGAGCAGCAGAGGGGGCCCTGGTAATAGTGTATGTATGGAGAGAAAATTGGCTCTGTTCCTGTACAGGACTGCGCACAGCAAGGCAGAGGGTTCAATAGCTCCATTCCCGCCTCCGGGGATCCACCTCTGCCACAGTCAGCGCCCACTTATTTCTGTCTCTTGTATATCTTGCGTGCCAGGCCCAGGAAGATCTCCTTGGACAGCCCATTTGCATGCTGGGAGATGAGTATCTGCAGCCTCTGGTAACTCTCCTCCTCGTATTGTCGGTACACAGCGGAGAGGTCTAGATCCTTGTACAACTGCTTCACCCGCTGCACCTTGTCCGCATCGTCACGGCCATAGTTATCCTGTGTGTCACAGCAATGCAAGGGTTACTGCCAGAGATAGTGTGCACCCCAGTACAGGCGTACCCCTGGGACATAGAGGGTACCACCAGAATGTGTATAACCAATGACGCATGCAAAACGTGTAACAGGAGGAGGTGCTGTGGGGGAAGGTGAGAGAGGAGAAAGAAGAGGAGGAGGAGGAGCTGTGGGGGAAGGTGAGAGGAGAAAGAAGAGGAGGAGGAGGAGGAGGAGCTGTGGGGGAAGGTGAGAGAGGAGAAAGAAGAGGAGGAGGTGCTGTGGGGGAAGGTGAGAGAGGAGAAAGAAGAGGAGGAGGAGCTGTGGGGGAAGGTGAGAGAGGAGAAAGAAGAGGAGGAGGTGCTGTGGGGGAAGGTGAGAGAGGAGAAAGAAGAGGAGGAGGAGCTGTGGGGGAAGGTGAGAGAGGAGAAAGAAGAGGAGGAGGAGCTGTGGGGGAAGGTGAGAGAGGAGAAAGAAGAGGAGGAGGAGCTGTGGGGGAAGGTGAGAGAGGAGAAAGAAGAGGAGGAGGTGCTGTGGGGGAAGGTGAGAGAGGAGAAAGAAGAGGAGGAGGAGCTGTGGGGGAAGGTGAGAGCAGAAAGAAGAGGAGGAGGAGCTGTGGGGGAAGGTGAGAGAGGAGAAAGAAGAGGAGGAGGAGCTGTGGGGGAAGGTGAGAGAGGAGAAAGAAGAGGAGGAGGTGCTGTGGGGGAAGGTGAGAGCAGAAAGAAGAGGAGGAGGTGCTGTGGGGGAAGGTGAGAGAGGAGAAAGAAGAGGAGGAGGAGCTGTGGGGGAAGGTGAGAGAGGAGAAAGAAGAGGAGGAGGAGCTGTGGGGGAAGGTGAGAGAGGAGAAAGAAGAGGAGGAGGAGCTGTGGGGGAAGGTGAGAGAGGAGAAAGAAGAGGAGGAGGAGCTGTGGGGGAAGGTGAGAGAGGAGAAAGAAGAGGAGGAGGAGCTGTGGGGGAAGGTGAGAGAGGAGAAAGAAGAGGAGGAGGAGCTGTGGGGGAAGGTGAGAGAGGAGAAAGAAGAGGAGGAGGAGCTGTGGGGGAAGGTGAGAGAGGAGAAAGAAGAGGAGGAGGAGCTGTGGGGGAAGGTGAGAGAGGAGAAAGAAGAGGAGGAGGAGCTGTGGGGGAAGGTGAGAGAGGAGAAAGAAGAGGAGGAGGTGCTGTGGGGGAAGGTGAGAGGAGAAAGAAGAGGAGGAGGTGCTGTGGGGGAAGGTGAGAGAGGAGAAAGAAGAGGAGGAGGAGCTGTGGGGGAAGGTGAGAGAGGAGAAAGAAGAGGAGGAGGAGCTGTGGGGGAAGGTGAGAGAGGAGAAAGAAGAGGAGGAGGAGCTGTGGGGGAAGGTGAGAGAGGAGAAAGAAGAGGAGGAGGAGCTGTGGGGGAAGGTGAGAGAGGAGAAAGAAGAGGAGGAGGAGCTGTGGGGGAAGGTGAGAGAGGAGAAAGAAGAGGAGGAGGAGCTGTGGGGGAAGGTGAGAGCAGAAAGAAGAGGAGGAGGAGCTGTGGGGGAAGGTGAGAGAGGAGAAAGAAGAGGAGGAGGAGCTGTGGGGGAAGGTGAGAGAGGAGAAAGAAGAGGAGGAGGAGCTGTGGGGGAAGGTGAGAGCAGAAAGAAGAGGAGGAGGTGCTGTGGGGGAAGGTGAGAGAGGAGAAAGAAGAGGAGGAGGTGCTGTGGGGGAAGGTGAGAGAGGAGAAAGAAGAGGAGGAGGAGCTGTGGGGGAAGGTGAGAGAGGAGAAAGAAGAGGAGGAGGAGCTGTGGGGGAAGGTGAGAGAGGAGAAAGAAGAGGAGGAGGAGCTGTGGGGGAAGGTGAGAGGAGAAAGAAGAGGAGGAGGAGGAGCTGTGGGGGAAGGTGAGAGAGGAGAAAGAAGAGGAGGAGGAGGAGCTGTGGGGGAAGGTGAGAGAGGAGAAAGAAGAGGAGGAGGAGCTGTGGGGGAAGGTGAGAGAGGAGAAAGAAGAGGAGGAGGAGCTGTGGGGGAAGGTGAGAGAGGAGAAAGAAGAGGAGGAGGAGCTGTGGGGGAAGGTGAGAGAGGAGAAAGAAGAGGAGGAGGAGCTGTGGGGGAAGGTGAGAGCAGAAAGAAGAGGAGGAGGTGCTGTGGGGGAAGGTGAGAGAGGAGAAAGAAGAGGAGGAGGTGCTGTGGGGGAAGGTGAGAGAGGAGAAAGAAGAGGAGGAGGTGCTGTGGGGGAAGGTGAGAGCAGAAAGAAGAGGAGGAGGAGCTGTGGGGGAAGGTGAGAGCAGAAAGAAGAGGAGGAGGTGCTGTGGGGGAAGGTGAGAGAGGAGAAAGAAGAGGAGGAGGAGCTGTGGGGGAAGGTGAGAGAGGAGAAAGAAGAGGAGGAGGAGCTGTGGGGGAAGGTGAGAGCAGAAAGAAGAGGAGGAGGTGCTGTGGGGGAAGGTGAGAGCAGAAAGAAGAGGAGGAGGAGCTGTGGGGGAAGGTGAGAGCAGAAAGAAGAGGAGGAGGTGCTGTGGGGGAAGGTGAGAGAGGAGAAAGAAGAGGAGGAGGAGCTGTGGGGGAAGGTGAGAGAGGAGAAAGAAGAGGAGGAGGAGCTGTGGGGGAAGGTGAGAGAGGAGAAAGAAGAGGAGGAGGAGGAGCTGTGGGGGAAGGTGAGAGCAGAAAGAAGAGGAGGAGGTGCTGTGGGGGAAGGTGAGAGAGGAGAAAGAAGAGGAGGAGGTGCTGTGGGGGAAGGTGAGAGGAGAAAGAAGAGGAGGAGGAGCTGTGGGGGAAGGTGAGAGCAGAAAGAAGAGGAGGAGGAGCTGTGGGGGAAGGTGAGAGAGGAGAAAGAAGAGGAGGAGGTGCTGTGGGGGAAGGTGAGAGGAGAAAGAAGAGGAGGAGGTGCTGTGGGGGAAGGTGAGAGAGGAGAAAGAAGAGGAGGAGCTGTGGGGGAAGGTGAGAGAGGAGAAAGAAGAGGAGGAGCTGTGGGGGAAGGTGAGAGAGCAGAAAGAAGAGGAGGAGCTGTAGGGGAAAGTGAAAGGAGGAGGAGCTGTCGGGGAAGGTGAAAGGAGGAGGAGGAGGAGCTGTCGGGGGAAGGTGAAAGGAGGAAGAGGAGGAGGAGGAGGAGGAGCTGTCGGGGGAAGGTGAAAGGAGGAGGAGGAGGAGCTGCTATCGGGGGAAGGTGAAAGGAGGAGGAGGAGGAGCTGCTGTCGGGGGAAGGTGAAAGGAGGAGGAGGAGGAGCTGCTGTCGGGGGAAGGTGAAAGGAGGAGGAGGAGGAGCTGCTGTCGGGGGAAGGTGAAAGGAGGAGGAGGAGGAGCTGCTGTCGGGGGAAGGTGAAAGGAGGAGGAGGAGGAGGAGCTGTCGGGGGAAGGTGAAAGGAGGAGGAGGAGGAGGAGGAGGAGGAGTTGTCGGGGGAAGGTGAAAGCACAGGAAGAGGAGGAGGAGCTGTTGCGGGAAGGTCAAAGTGCAGGAGGAGGTGGTGGTGCTGTCGGGAAAGATGAAAGCGCAGGAGGAGGAGCTATCCAACCATTACATTTACCTCAAGGAGTCTCCTCTGCTCAGGATTTACCCTCTTAAGTGCCTCTACCACCAGCCACCCACACTTGTTATCCTGGATGTCTGTTCCAATCTTCCCGGTAATGGTGGGGTCTCCATAACAGTCCAGATAATCATCCTACCAGTACATTGGGAGAAAGGTCACACATGGTGCACAGAACACGTCCTCTCCCACTGTCCCAGCGCTCACCTGTATCTGGAAGAACTCGCCCATTTCCAGCAGGATTGTTCTAGCGTTTCTGTGATCTTCCTCCCGGTCTATTCCAGCCTAGGAAGAGGGTAAACGGATGGGTTACTCAGGTGGCGTGAGGGGGGCTCATTGGCTTGTTGTGTAGGTTACTGTAATAGCAGCTCCTATCCCGGGATTGTTATATGGTGGAGTATACACAGCTGCCATTCTCTTACAGGATTACAAAGAAAATGACTAGATTGTCAGCCCTGCTGCAGAAACTCACCATAAACATGGCAGCAGCGACAGGCAGGTAGAAGGAATAGAAAGCAGTCTTGTATTTCACAATGGATTTGTACCTGCAGATGGAAACCAAACACCAAACACACATTACTGTCACTACAAGTGCTAGCTGGGGTTACAGCACCTGATATTATTATACCTCCCATTCTATAACGTGACTGTAATGAGCAGGAGATACATACACTGCAATGTCTCTGCTAGCTGGGGTTACAGCACCTGATATTATTATACCTCCCACTCTATAATGTGACTGTAATGAGCAGGAGATACATACACTGCAATGTCTCTGCTAGCTGGGGTTACAGCACCTGATATTATTATACCTCCCATTCTATAACGTGACTGTAATGAGCAGGAGATACATACACTGCAATGTCTCTGCTAGCTGGGGTTACAGCACCTGATATTATTATACCTCCCATTCTATAACGTGACTGTAATGAGCAGGAGATACATACACTGCAATGTCTCTGCTAGCTGGGGTTACAGCACCTGATATTATTACACCTCCCACTCTATAACGTGACTGTAATGAGCAGGAGATACATACACTGCAATGTCTCTGCTAGCTGGGGTTACATCACCTGATATTATTACACCTCCCACTCTATAACGTGACTGTAATGAGCAGGAGATACATACACTGCAATGTCTCTGCTAGCTGGGGTTACAGCACCTGATATTATTACACCTCCCACTCTATAACGTGACTGTAATGAGCAGGAGATACATACACTGCAATGTCTCTGCTAGCTGGGGTTACAGCACCTGATATTATTACACCTCCCATTCTATAACGTGACTGTAATGAGCAGGAGATACGTACACTGCAATGTCTCTGCTAGCTGGGGTTACATCACCTGATATTATTATACCTCCCACTCTATAACGTGACTGTAATGAGCAGGAGATACATACACTGCAATGTCTCTGCTAGCTGGGGTTACATCACCTGATATTATTACACCTCCCACTCTATAACGTGACTGTAATGAGCAGGAGATACGTACACTGCAATGTCTCTGCTAGCTGGGGTTACAGCACCTGATATTATTACACCTCTCACTCTATAACGTGACTGTAATGAGCAGGAGATACATACACTGCAATGTCTCTGCTAGCTGGGGTTACAGCACCTGATATTATTACACCTCTCACTCTATAACGTGACTGTAATGAGCAGGAGATACATACACTGCAATGTCTCTGCTAGCTGGGGTTACATCACCTGATATTATTACACCTCCCACTCTATAACGTGACTGTAATGAGCAGGAGATACATACACTGCAATGTCTCTGCTAGCTGGGGTTACAGCACCTGATATTATTACACCTCCCACTCTATAACGTGACTGTAATGAGCAGGAGATACATACACTGCAATGTCTCTGCTAGCTGGGGTTACAGCACCTGATATTATTACACCTCCCATTCTATAACGTGACTGTAATGAGCAGGAGATACGTACACTGCAATGTCTCTGCTAGCTGGGGTTACATCACCTGATATTATTATACCTCCCACTCTATAACGTGACTGTAATGAGCAGGAGATACATACACTGCAATGTCTCTGCTAGCTGGGGTTACATCACCTGATATTATTACACCTCCCACTCTATAACGTGACTGTAATGAGCAGGAGATACGTACACTGCAATGTCTCTGCTAGCTGGGGTTACAGCACCTGATATTATTACACCTCTCACTCTATAACGTGACTGTAATGAGCAGGAGATACATACACTGCAATGTCTCTGCTAGCTGGGGTTACAGCACCTGATATTATTACACCTCCCATTCTATAACGTGACTGTAATGAGCAGGAGATACGTACACTGCAATGTCTCTGCTAGCTGGGGTTACAGCACCTGATATTATTACACCTCCCATTCTATAACGTGACTGTAATGAGCAGGAGATACATACACTGCAATGTCTCTGCTAGCTGGGGTTACAGCACCTGATATTATTACACCTCCCATTCTATAACGTGACTGTAATGAGCAGGAGATACGTACACTGCAATGTCTCTGCTAGCTGGGGTTACATCACCTGATATTATTACACCTCCCATTCTATAACGTGACTGTAATGAGCAGGAGATACGTACACTGCAATGTATCTGCTAGCTGGGGTTACAGCACCTGATATTATTATACCTCCCATTCTATAACGTGACTGTAATGAGCAGGAGATACATACACTGCAATGTCTCTGCTAGCTGGGACAACAGCACCTGATATTATTACACCTCCCATTCTATAACGTGACTGTAATGAGCAGGAGATACGTATGTACACTGCAATGTCTCTGCTAGCTGGGGTTACAGCACCTGATATTATTATACCTCCCACTCTATAATGTGACTGTAATGAGCAGGAGATACGTACACTGCAATGTCTCTGCTAGCTGGGGTTACATCACCTGATATTATTACACCTCCCACTCTATAATGTGACTGTAATGAGCAGGAGATACATACACTGCAATGTCTCTGCTAGCTGGGGTTACATCACCTGATATTATTACACCTCCCATTCTATAATGTGACTGTAATGAGCAGGAGATACGTACATACACTGCAATGTATCTGCTAGCTGGGGTTACATCACCTGATATTATTACACCTCTCACTCTATAACGTGACTGTAATGAGCAGGAGATACATACACTGCAATGTCTCTGCTAGCTGGGGTTACATCACCTGATATTATTACAGCTCCCATTCTATAACGTGACTGTAATGAGCAGGAGATACATACACTGCAATGTCTCTGCTAGCTGGGGTTACATCACCTGATATTATTACACCTCCCATTCTATAATGTGACTGTAATGAGCAGGAGATACATACACTGCAATGTCTCTGCTAGCTGGGGTTACAGCACCTGATATTATTACACCTCCCATTCTATAATGTGACTGTAATGAGCAGGAGATACGTACACTGCAATGTCTCTGCTAGCTGGGGTTACAGCACCTGATATTATTACACCTCCCACTCTATAATGTGACTGTAATGAGCAGGAGATACGTACACTGCAATGTCTCTGCTAGCTGGGGTTACAGCACCTGATATTATTACACCTCCCACTCTATAACGTGACTGTAATGAGCAGGAGATACATACACTGCAATGTCTCTGCTAGCTGGGGTTACAGCACCTGATATTATTACACCTCCCACTCTATAACGTGACTGTAATGAGCAGGAGATACGTACACTGCAATGTCTCTGCTAGCTGGGGTTACAGCACCTGATATTATTACACCTCCCACTCTATAACGTGACTGTAATGAGCAGGAGATACATACACTGCAATGTCTCTGCTAGCTGGGGTTACATCACCTGATATTATTACACCTCCCACTCTATAATGTGACTGTAATGAGCAGGAGATACGTACACTGCAATGTATCTGCTAGCTGGGGTTACATCACCTGATATTATTACACCTCCCACTCTATAACGTGACTGTAATGAGCAGGAGATACATACACTGCAATGTCTCTGCTAGCTGGGGTTACATCACCTGATATTATTACACCTCTCACTCTATAACGTGACTGTAATGAGCAGGAGATACGTACATACACTGCAATGTCTCTGCTAGCTGGGGTTACAGCACCTGATATTATTACACCTCCCACTCTATAACGTGACTGTAATGAGCAGGAGATACATACACTGCAATGTCTCTGCTAGCTGGGGTTACATCACCTGATATTATTACACCTCCCACTCTATAACGTGACTGTAATGAGCAGGAGATACATACACTGCAATGTCTCTGCTAGCTGGGGTTACAGCACCTGATATTATTACACCTCCCATTCTATAACGTGACTGTAATGAGCAGGAGATACGTACACTGCAATGTCTCTGCTAGCTGGGGTTACATCACCTGATATTATTATACCTCCCACTCTATAACGTGACTGTAATGAGCAGGAGATACATACACTGCAATGTCTCTGCTAGCTGGGGTTACATCACCTGATATTATTACACCTCCCACTCTATAACGTGACTGTAATGAGCAGGAGATACGTACACTGCAATGTCTCTGCTAGCTGGGGTTACAGCACCTGATATTATTACACCTCTCACTCTATAACGTGACTGTAATGAGCAGGAGATACATACACTGCAATGTCTCTGCTAGCTGGGGTTACAGCACCTGATATTATTACACCTCTCACTCTATAACGTGACTGTAATGAGCAGGAGATACATACATACACTGCAATGTCTCTGCTAGCTGGGGTTACAGCACCTGATATTATTACACCTCTCACTCTATAACGTGACTGTAATGAGCAGGAGATACGTACACTGCAATGTCTCTGCTAGCTGGGGTTACAGCACCTGATATTATTATACCTCCCATTCTATAACGTGACTGTAATGAGCAGGAGATACGTACACTGCAATGTATCTGCTAGCTGGGGTTACAGCACCTGATATTATTACACCTCCCATTCTATAACGTGACTGTAATGAGCAGGAGATACATACACTGCAATGTCTCTGCTAGCTGGGGTTACAGCACCTGATATTATTATACCTCCCATTCTATAACGTGACTGTAATGAGCAGGAGATACGTACACTGCAATGTCTCTGCTAGCTGGGGTTACAGCACCTGATATTATTACACCTCCCATTCTATAACGTGACTGTAATGAGCAGGAGATACATACACTGCAATGTCTCTGCTAGCTGGGGTTACAGCACCTGATATTATTACACCTCCCATTCTATAACGTGACTGTAATGAGCAGGAGATACGTACACTGCAATGTCTCTGCTAGCTGGGGTTACATCACCTGATATTATTACACCTCCCATTCTATAACGTGACTGTAATGAGCAGGAGATACGTACACTGCAATGTATCTGCTAGCTGGGGTTACAGCACCTGATATTATTATACCTCCCATTCTATAACGTGACTGTAATGAGCAGGAGATACATACACTGCAATGTCTCTGCTAGCTGGGACAACAGCACCTGATATTATTACACCTCCCATTCTATAACGTGACTGTAATGAGCAGGAGATACGTACGTACACTGCAATGTCTCTGCTAGCTGGGGTTACAGCACCTGATATTATTATACCTCCCACTCTATAATGTGACTGTAATGAGCAGGAGATACGTACACTGCAATGTCTCTGCTAGCTGGGGTTACATCACCTGATATTATTACACCTCCCACTCTATAATGTGACTGTAATGAGCAGGAGATACATACACTGCAATGTCTCTGCTAGCTGGGGTTACAGCACCTGATATTATTACACCTCCCACTCTATAACGTGACTGTAATGAGCAGGAGATACGTACACTGCAATGTCTCTGCTAGCTGGGGTTACAGCACCTGATATTATTACACCTCCCACTCTATAACGTGACTGTAATGAGCAGGAGATACATACACTGCAATGTCTCTGCTAGCTGGGGTTACATCACCTGATATTATTACACCTCCCACTCTATAATGTGACTGTAATGAGCAGGAGATACATACACTGCAATGTCTCTGCTAGCTGTGGTTACATCACCTGATATTATTACACCTCCCACTCTATAACGTGACTGTAATGAGCAGGAGATACATACACTGCAATGTCTCTGCTAGCTGGGGTTACAGCACCTGATATTATTACACCTCCCATTCTATAACGTGACTGTAATGAGCAGGAGATACGTACACTGCAATGTCTCTGCTAGCTGGGGTTACATCACCTGATATTATTACACCTCCCACTCTATAACGTGACTGTAATGAGCAGGAGATACATACACTGCAATGTCTCTGCTAGCTGGGGTTACAGCACCTGATATTATTACACCTCTCACTCTATAACGTGACTGTAATGAGCAGGAGATACATACACTGCAATGTCTCTGCTAGCTGGGGTTACAGCACCTGATATTATTACACCTCCCATTCTATAACGTGACTGTAATGAGCAGGAGATACATACACTGCAATGTCTCTGCTAGCTGGGGTTACATCACCTGATATTATTACACCTCCCATTCTATAACGTGACTGTAATGAGCAGGAGATACATACACTGCAATGTATCTGCTAGCTGGGGTTACATCACCTGATATTATTACACCTCTCACTCTATAACGTGACTGTAATGAGCAGGAGATACATACACTGCAATGTCTCTGCTAGCTGGGGTTACAGCACCTGATATTATTACACCTCCCACTCTATAACGTGACTGTAATGAGCAGGAGATACGTACACTGCAATGTCTCTGCTAGCTGGGGTTACAGCACCTGATATTATTATACCTCCCACTCTATAACGTGACTGTAATGAGCAGGAGATACATACACTGCAATGTATCTGCTAGCTGGGGTTACATCACCTGATATTATTACACCTCCCACTCTATAATGTGACTGTAATGAGCAGGAGATACATACACTGCAATGTCTCTGCTAGCTGGGGTTACATCACCTGATATTATTACACCTCCCACTCTATAACGTGACTGTAATGAGCAGGAGATACATACACTGCAATGTATCTGCTAGCTGGGGTTACATCACCTGATATTATTACACCTCCCACTCTATAACGTGACTGTAATGAGCAGGAGATACGTACACTGCAATGTCTCTGCTAGCTGGGGTTACAGCACCTGATATTATTACACCTCCCATTCTATAACGTGACTGTAATGAGCAGGAGATACGTACACTGCAATGTCTCTGCTAGCTGGGGTTACATCACCTGATATTATTATACCTCCCACTCTATAACGTGACTGTAATGAGCAGGAGATACGTACGTACAATACAATGCAGCAGTGATGGCAGGAAAGAGTAATGCAAGAATGAACAATACATTCATAAAATAGATTATATATATCTATATCTATAACTGGCGCCCTTGTGCTCTACAGTCCCAAATTGCCCCAGGACACAAAGACCCTGCAGACGGGATGTGCCACTGGGCAGTGGGCTCACCTGGTCTCCGTGTACCGGCCTAGGTCCACCTTCCCTGGCTGAGCGGTGATTAGATCCAGTGCCTGCCCCAGCTCGGTCTGGTAAGAGGTCTGTGAGATATGAGATGGGTGTAAGGAATAACACTTGGAACCCGGGTGTACAGGATACCGGGACGGTTCTCACCTCCAAAAACAGCTCCAGCAGACTCAGGTAATAGGGCTGCCCGCGGCAATGCTTCCTCAGGAGCCGATAGATACACGATTCAAGCAGGAACGAGTCATTGATAGCGTCTAGGCCGATGCCCTCCTGTTAGGGACAGTCCTCAATCAGCACTGGCACCTCCTAATGATGTACCCTGTACCACCCCGTAATGCCAGATAACTGCCGCCCAGTGCCAGGTCAGAGCAATGTTACCTTCCTGTACCAGCAAGGTTGCCCACGACGGGTGGCAGAGTTATCCATGATGTCATCAGCCACCAGGAAGAAGGCCTGCAGCTGGGGAAGGGAGAGCGCAGTTACATGAGGTGACATAGACAGGCAGATATCAGACACACAATGTAGGTCCTCACCAGCTCCACACACCAGCCCACCACCAGGGCCCTCTGTATGGTCTCCACGTCCTGCTGTGCCGACGGTAACAGCTCCCGGACAGAGGCCAAAACAGTCATCCCCCGATTACACTTCCCGCCTGGGGCGTTGTACTCCAGGACCTGCAGAGCACACACTCACATTGCTACGCTGTGGTGAGGGGAACATAGCAGAGCTTCACAGATCTCTCTTACCTCTCGCAGGCGAGAGACGGCATCCCCAATCTCCGGGTGACCCCATTCCTCCGCCGTCAGGTCCTGCACTACCCTCGGGAAGAAGCTGGAAAACTCCTGGAGATCATTAGAGGCTGCCGAGGCCTTCACAGAGGCCATTGTCCAGGGCTGGGAGAGGAAAACACACCGCTGTATATTATACAGGGATTACAGTATATGTATATATAACACACAGCTGTATATTATACAGGGATTACAGTATATGTATATATAACACACAGCTGTATATTATACAGGGATTACAGTATATGTATATATAACACACAGCTGTATATTATACAGGGATTACAGTATATGTATATATAACGTACACACACAGCTGTATATTATACAGGGATTACAGTATATGTATATATAACGCACACCGCTGTGTATATTATACAGGGATTACAGTATATGTATATATAACGTACACACACAGCTGTATATTATACAGGGATTACAGTATATGTATATATAACGCACACCGCTGTGTATATTATACAGGGATTACAGTATATGTATATATAACGTACACACACAACTGTATATTATACAGGGATTACAGTATATGTATATATAACGCACACCGCTGTGTATATTATACAGGGATTACAGTATATGTATATATAACGTACACACACAACTGTATATTATACAGGGATTACAATATATATATATAATATATGTAACACGGGGACACAGCTCTGTATATTATACAGGGATTACAGTATATGTATATATAACGTACACACACAGCTGTATATTATACAGGGATTACATTATATGTATATATAACACACAGCTGTATATTATACAGGGATTACAGTATATGTATATATAATATATGTAACACTGGGACACAGCTCTGTATATTATACAGGGATTACAGTATATATATATAACGTACACAGCTGTATATTATACAGGGATTACAGTATATGTATATATAACACACAGCTGTATATTATACAGGGATTACAGTATATGTATATATAATATATGTAACACGAGGACACAGCTGTGTATATTATACAGGGATTACAATATATCTATATATAATATATGTAACACGGGGACACAGCTGTGTATATTATACAGGGATTACAGTATATGTATATATAACACACACAGCTGTGTATATTATACAGGGATTACAATATATGTATATATAACACGGGGACACAGCTGTATATTATACAGGGATTACAGTATATGTATATATAACGCACACAGCTCTATATATTATACAGGGATTACAGGATATGTATATATAATATATGTAACACGGGACACAGTTGTGAATATTAGACAGGGATTACAGTATGTAACGCACACACAGAGCTCTATTATACAGGGATTACAGTATATGTATATATTAAACACAGCTGTGTATAGTACACATGGATTACAGTATACCTATATAATACACAGAGCTCTGTAATAATAATAATAATAATAATAATACAAGGGTGTATAGTATACAGGGATTATAGTATACATATATAATACACAGAGCTCTGTAATAATAATACAGCGGTGTATAGTATACAGGGATTATAGTATACATATATAATACACAGAGCTCTGTAGTAATAATAATAATACAGCTGTGTATAGTATACAGGGATTATAGTAATATATAATACACAGAGCTCTGTAATAATAATAATACAGCTGTGTATAGTATACAGGAATTATAGTATACATATATAATACACAGAGCTCTGTAATAATAATACAGCTGTGTATAGTATACAGGGATTATAGTAATATATAATACACAGAGCTCTGTAATAATAATACAGCTGTGTATAGTATACAGGGATTATAGTAATATATAATACACAGAGCTCTGTAATAATAATACAGCTGTGTATAGTATACAGGGATTATAGTAATATATAATACACAGAGCTCTGTAATAATAATACAGCTGTGTATAGTATACATATATAATACACAGAGCTCTGTAATAATAATAATACAGCTGTGTATAGTATACAGGGATTATAGTATACATATATAATACACAGAGATCTGTAATAATAATAATAATAATAATAATAATACAGCTGTGTATAGTATACAGGGATTATAGTAATATATATAATACAGACAGAGCTGTAATAATAATAATAATAATACAGCTGTGTATAGTATACAGGGATTATAGTATACATATATAATACACAGAGATCTGTAATAATAATAATAATAATAATACAGCTGTGTATAGTATACAGGGATTATAGTAATATATATAATAGACAGAGCTGTAATAATAATAATAATAATAATACAGCTGTGTATAGTATACAGGGATTATAGTAATATATATAATACAGACAGAGCTGTAATAATAATAATAATAATACAGCTGTGTATAGTATACAGGGATTATAGGAATATATATAATACACAGAGCTCTGTAATAATAATAATAATAATACAGCTGTGTATAGTATACAGGGATTATAGTAATATATATAATACAGACAGAGCTGTAATAATAATAATAATAATACAGCTGTGTATAGTATACAGGGATTATAGTAATATATATAATACAGACAGAGCTGTAATAATAATAATAATAATAATAATAATACAGCTGTGTATAGTATACAGGGATTATAGTAATATATATAATACAGACAGCTGTAATAATAATAATAATAATAATACAGCTGTGTATAGTATACAGGGATTATAGTAATATATATAATACAGACAGAGCTGTAATAATAATAATAATAATAATAATACAGCTGTGTATAGTACACAGGGATTATAGTAATATATATAATACAGACAGAGCTGTAATAATAATAATAATAATAATAATACAGCTGTGTATAGTATACAGGGATTATAGTAATATATATAATACAGACAGAGCTGTAATAATAATAATAATAATAAAGCTGTGTATAGTATACAGGGATTATAGTAATATATATAATACAGACAGAGCTGTAATAATAATAATAATACAGCTGTGTATAGTATACAGGGATTAAAGTATAGATATATAATACACAGAGCTCTGTAATAATAATAATACAGCTGTGTATAGTATACAGGGATTATAGTATACATATATTATACACAGAGATCTGTAATAATAATACAGCTGTGTATAGTATACAGGGATTATAGTAATATATATAATACAGACAGAGCTGTAATAATAATAATAATAATAATAATAATAATACAGCTGTGTATAGTATACAGGGATTATAGTAATATATATAATACAGACAGAGCAATAATAATAATAATAATAATAATAATAATACAGCTGTGTATAGTATACAGGGATTATAGTAATATATATAATACAGACAGAGCTGTAATAATAATAATAATAATAATACAGCTGTGTATAGTATACAGGGATTATAGTAATATATATAATACACAGAGCTGTAATAATAATAATAATACAGCTGTGTATAGTATACAGGGATTATAGTAATATATATAGAATACAGACAGAGCTGTAATAATAATAATAATAATAATAATAATAATAAAGCTGTGTATAGTATACAGGGATTATAGTAATATATATAATACAGACAGAGCTGTAATAATAATAATAATAATACAGCTGTGTATAGTATACAGGGATTATAGTAATATATATAATACAGACAGAGCTGCTGTAATAATAATAATAATAAAGCTGTGTATAGTATACAGGGATTATAGTAATATATATAATACACAGAGCTCTGTAATAATAATAATAATAATACAGCTGTGTATAGTATACAGGGATTATAGTAATATATATAATACAGACAGAGCTGTAATAATAATAATAATAATACAGCTGTGTATAGTATACAGGGATTATAGTAATATATATAATACAGACAGAGCTGTAATAATAATAATAATAATAATAATAATACAGCTGTGTATAGTATACAGGGATTATAGTAATATATATAATACAGACAGAGCTGTAATAATAATAATAATAATAATACAGCTGTGTATAGTATACAGTGATTATAGTAATATATATAATACAGACAGAGCTGTAATAATAATAATAATAATAATACAGCTGTGTATAGTATACAGGGATTATAGTAATATATATAATACACAGAGCTCTGTAATAATAATAATAATAATAATACAGCTGTGTATAGTATACAGGGATTATAGTAATATATATAATACAGACAGAGCTCTGTAATAATAATAATAATACAGCTGTGTATAGTATACAGGGATTATAGTAATATATATAATACAGACAGAGCTGTAATAATAATAATAATAATAATAATAATAATAATAATAATAATAATACAGCTGTGTATAGTATACAGGGATTATAGTAATATATATAATACAGACAGAGCTGTAATAATAATAATAATAATACAGCTGTGTATAGTATACAGGGATTATAGTAATATATATAATACAGACAGAGCTGTAATAATAATAATAATACAGCTGTGTATAGTATACAGGGATTATAGGAATATATATAATACAGACAGAGCTGTAATAATAATAATAATAATAATAATACAGCTGTGTATAGTATACAGGGATTATAGTAATATATAGAATACAGACAGAGCTGTAATAATAATAATAATAATAATAATAATACAGCTGTGTATAGTATACAGGGATTATAGTAATATATAGAATACAGACAGAGCTGTAATAATAATAATAATAATAATAATACAGCTGTGTATAGTATACAGGGATTATAGTAATATATATAATACAGACAGAGCTGTAATAATAATAATAATAATAATAATAATAATAATACAGCTGTGTATAGTATACAGGGATTATAGGAATATATATAATACACAGAGCTCTGTAATAATAATAATAATAATAATACAGCTGTGTATAGTATACAGGGATTATAGGAATATATATAATACAGACAGAGCTGTAATAATAATAATAATACAGCTGTGTATAGTATACAGTGATTATAGTAATATATATAATACAGACAGAGCTGTAATAATAATAATAATAATAATAATAATACAGCTGTGTATAGTATACAGGGATTATAGTAATATATATAATACAGACAGAGCTGTAATAATAATAATAATAATACAGCTGTGTATAGTATACAGGGATTATAGTAATATATAATACAGACAGAGCTGTAATAATAATAATAATAATAATAATACAGCTGTGTATAGTATACAGGGATTATAGTAATATATATAATACAGACAGAGCTGTAATAATAATAATAATAATACAGCTGTGTATAGTATACAGGGATTATAGTAATATATAGAATACAGACAGAGCTGTAATAATAATAATAATAATAATAATACAGCTGTGTATAGTATACAGGGATTATAGTAATATATATAATACAGACAGAGCTGTAATAATAATAATAATAATACAGCTGTGTATAGTATACAGGGATTATAGTAATATATATAATACAGACAGAGCTGTAATAATAATAATAATAATAATACAGCTGTGTATAGTATACAGGGATTATAGTAATATATATAATACAGACAGAGCTGTAATAATAATAATAATAATACAGCTGTGTATAGTATACAGGGATTATAGTAATATATATAATACACAGAGCTCTGTAATAATAATAATAATACAGCTGTGTATAGTATACAGGGATTATAGTAATATATATAATACAGACAGAGCTGTAATAATAATAATAATAATACAGCTGTGTATAGTATACAGGGATTATAGTAATATATATAATACAGACAGAGCTGTAATAATAATAATAATAAAGCTGTGTATAGTATACAGGGATTATAGTAATATATATAATACACAGAGCTGTAATAATAATAATAATAATAATAATAATACAGCTGTGTATAGTATACAGGGATTATAGTAATATATATAATACACAGAGCTCTGTAATAATAATAATAATAATAATAATACAGCTGTGTATAGTATACAGGGATTATAGTAATATATATAATACAGACAGAGCTGTAATAATAATAATAATAATAATAATAATAATAATACAGCTGTGTATAGTATACAGGGATTATAGTAATATATATAATACAGACAGAGCTGTAATAATAATAATAATAATAATACAGCTGTGTATAGTATACAGGGATTATAGTAATATATATAATACAGACAGAGCTGTAATAATAATAATAATAATAATAATACAGCTGTGTATAGTATACAGGGATTATAGGAATATATATAATACAGACAGAGCTGTAATAATAATAATAATAATAATACAGCTGTGTATAGTATACAGGGATTATAGGAATATATATAATACACAGAGCTCTGTAATAATAATAATAATAATACAGCTGTGTATAGTATACAGGGATTATAGTAATATATATAATACACAGAGCTCTGTAATAATAATAATAATACAGCTGTGTATAGTATACAGGGATTATAGTAATATATATAATACAGAGCTGTAATAATAATAATAATACAGCAGCTGTAGTGATAGACAGGCAGTGAGCGCCCCGGAAGTCCCGCCCCCTGACCGGAAGTGAGCACCGCCCTCACGCACCGCAGCTCCGGAGGACCCGGGTCGGCCCGAGGCTGGAGCGCTCCATGTCCGTCTCTGAGCGGTGATGACGCCCAGCAGGAGGCGGAGCCTAATACGCTCGTGCCGCAGCAGACGGAGCCACATTCAGCGCAGCCTGGGAGACCGGTCACCCCGCCCACTAACGTCACGGCTACTGCCTAGCAACAGCGTCAGGCTGGCAATATAGGCGGAGTCACACTGCGGGGAGGAGCCAGGACTTCATCCCCGCCCACTCCAGTCAACCCCGCCCTTCCTGGTGTGATAATAGCTGTGTACAGTAGATGGTGTGACAGGGCGTTATATGGGGGGTCTGTACAGTAGATGGTGTGACAGGGCGTTATATGGGGGTCTGTACAGTAGATGGTGTGACAGGGCGTTATATGGGGGGTCTGTACAGTAGATGGTGTGACAGGGCGTTATATGGGGGGTCTGTACAGTAGATGGTGTGACAGGGCGTTATATGGGGGGTCTGTACAGTAGATGGTGTGACAGGGCGTTATATGGGGGTCTGTACAGTAGATGGTGTGACAGGGCGTTATATGGGGGGTCTGTACAGTAGATGGTGTGACAGGGCGTTATATGGGGGGTCTGTACAGTAGATGGTGTGACAGGGCGTTATATGGGGGGTCTGTACAGTAGATGGTGTGACAGGGCGTTATATGGGGGGTCTGTACAGTAGATGGTGTGACAGGGCGTTATATGGGGGTCTGTACAGTAGATGGTGTGACAGGGCGTTATATGGGGGGTCTGTACAGTAGATGGTGTGACAGGGCGTTATATGGGGGGTCTGTACAGTAGATGGTGTGACAGGGCGTTATATGGGGGGTCTGTACAGTAGATGGTGTGACAGGGCGTTATATGGGGGGTCTGTACAGTAGATGGTGTGACAGGGCGTTATATGGGGGGTCTGTACAGTAGATGGTGTGACTGGGCGTTATATGGGGGGTCTGTACAGTAGATGGTGTGACAGGGCGTTATATGGGGGGTCTGTACAGTAGATGGTGTGACAGGGCGTTATATGGGGGGTCTGTACAGTAGATGGTGTGACAGGGCGTTATATGGGGGGTCTGTACAGTAGATGGTGTGACAGGGCGTTATATGGGGGTCTGTACAGTAGATGGTGTGACAGGGCGTTATATGGGGGGTCTGTACAGTAGATGGTGTGACAGGGCGTTATATGGGGGGTCTGTACAGTAGATGGTGTGACAGGGCGTTATATGGGGGGTCTGTACAGTAGATGGTGTGACAGGGCGTTATATGGGGGGTCTGTACAGTAGATGGTGTGACAGGGCGTTATATGGGGGGTCTGTACAGTAGATGGTGTGACAGGGCGTTATATGGGGGGTCTGTACAGTAGATGGTGTGACTGGGCGTTATATGGGGGGTCTGTACAGTAGATGGTGTGACAGGGCGTTATATGGGGGGTCTGTACAGTAGATGGTGTGACAGGGCGTTATATGGGGGGTCTGTACAGTAGATGGTGTGACTGGGCGTTATATGGGGGGTCTGTACAGTAGATGGTGTGACAGGGCGTTATATGGGGGGTCTGTACAGTAGATGGTGTGACTGGGCGTTATATGGGGGGTCTGTACAGTAGATGGTGTGACTGGGCGTTATATGGGGGGTCTGTACAGTAGATGGTGTGACAGGGCGTTATATGGGGGGTCTGTACAGTAGATGGTGTGACAGGGCGTTATATGGGGGGTCTGGTGTGATAATAGCTGTGTGCAGTATATGGTGTGACTGGGTGTTATATGGGGGGTCTGGTGTGATAATAGCTGTGTTATATGGGGGTCTGGTGTGATAATAGCTGTGTACAGTAGATGGTGCGACTGGGCGTTATATGGGGGGTCTGTACAGTAGATGGTGTGACAGGGCGTTATATGGGGGGTCTGTACAGTAGATGGTGTGACAGGGCGTTATATGGGGGGTCTGTACAGTAGATGGTGTGACAGGGCGTTATATGGGGGGTCTGTACAGTAGATGGTGTGACTGGGCATTATATGGGGGGTCTGTACAGTAGATGGTGTGACTGGGCGTTATATATGGGGGGTCTGTACAGTATATGGTGTGACTGGGCATTATATGGGGGGTCTGGTGTGATAATAGCTGTGTTATATGGGGTCTGGTGTGATAATAGCTGTGTGCAGTATATGGTGTGACTGGGTGTTATATGGGGGGTCTGGTGTGATAATAGCTGTGTTATATGGGGGTCTGGTGTGATAATAGCTGTGTACAGTAGATGGTGCGACTGGGCGTTATATGGGGGGTCTGTACAGTAGATGGTGTGACAGGGCGTTATATGGGGGGTCTGTACAGTAGATGGTGTGACAGGGCGTTATATGGGGGGTCTGTACAGTAGATGGTGTGACTGGGCGTTATATGGGGGGTCTGTACAGTAGATGGTGTGACAGGGCGTTATATGGGGGGTCTGTACAGTAGATGGTGTGACTGGGCGTTATATGGGGGGTCTGTACAGTAGATGGTGTGACTGGGCATTATATGGGGGGTCTGTACAGTAGATGGTGTGACAAGGCGTTATATGGGGGGTCTGTACAGTAGATGGTGTGACTGGGCGTTATATGGGGGGTCCGTACAGTAGATGGTGTGACTGGGCATTATATGGGGTGTCTGGTGTGATAATAGCTGTGTTATATGGGGGTCTGGTGTGATAATAGCTGTGTGCAGTATATGGTGTGACTGGGTGTTATATGGGGGTCTGGTGTGATAATAGCTGTGTGCAGTATATGGTGTGACTGGGTGTTATATGGGGGGTCTGGTGTGATAATAGCTGTGTTATATGGGGGTCTGGTGTGATAATAGCTGTGTGCAGTATATGGTGTGACAGGGCGTTATATGGGGGGTCTGGTGTGATAATAGCTGTGTTATATGGGGGTCTGGTGTGATAATAGCTGTGTGCAGTATATGGTGTGACTGGGTGTTATATGGGGGGTCTGGTGTGATAATAGCTGTGTTATATGGGGGTCTGGTGTGATAATAGCTGTGTACAGTAGATGGTGTGACAGGGCGTTATATGGGGGGGTCTGTACAGTAGATGGTGTGACAGGGCGTTATATGGGGGGTCTGTACAGTAGATGGTGTGACAGGGCGTTATATGGGGGGTCTGTACAGTAGATGGTGTGACAGGGCGTTATATGGGGGGTCTGTACAGTAGATGGTGTGACAGGGCGTTATATGGGGGGTCTGTACAGTAGATGGTGTGACAGGGCGTTATATGGGGGGTCTGTACAGTAGATGGTGTGACAGGGCGTTATATGGGGGGTCTGTACAGTAGATGGTGTGACAGGGCGTTATATGGGGGGTCTGTACAGTAGATGGTGTGACAGGGCGTTATATGGGGGGTCTGTACAGTAGATGGTGTGACAGGGCGTTATATGGGGGGTCTGTACAGTAGATGGTGTGACAGGGCGTTATATTGGGGGTCTGTACAGTAGATGGTGTGACAGGGCGTTATATGGGGGGTCTGTACAGTAGATGGTGTGACAGGGCGTTATATGGGGGGTCTGTACAGTAGATGGTGTGACAGGGCGTTATATGGGGGGTCTGTACAGTAGATGGTGTGACAGGGCGTTATATGGGGGTCTGTACAGTAGATGGTGTGACAGGGCGTTATATGGGGGGTCTGTACAGTAGATGGTGTGACTGGGCGTTATATGGGGGGTCTGTACAGTAGATGGTGTGACAAGGCGTTATATGGGGGGTCTGTACAGTAGATGGTGTGACTGGGCGTTATATGGGGGGTCTGTACAGTAGATGGTGTGACTGGGCGTTATATGGGGTGTCTGGTGTGATAATAGCTGTGTTATATGGGAGTCTGGTGTGATAATAGCTGTGTGCAGTATATGGTGTGACTGGGTGTTATATGGGGGTCTGGTGTGATAATAGCTGTGTGCAGTATATGGTGTGACAGGGCATTATATGGGGGGTCTGGTGTGATAATAGCTGTGTTATATGGGGGTCTGGTGTGATAATAGCTGTGTGCAGTATATGGTGTGACAGGGCATTATATGGGGGGTCTGGTGTGATAATAGCTGTGTTATATGGGGGTCTGGTTTGATAATAGCTGTGTGCAGTATATGGTGTGACGGTGTTATATGGGGGGGTCTGGTGTGATAATAGCTGTGTTATATGGGGGTCTGGTGTGATAATAGCTGTGTACAGTAGATGGTGTTACTGGGCGTTATATGGGGGTCTGGTGTGATAATAGCTGTGTACAGTAGATGGTGTGACAGGGCGTTATATGGGGGGTCTGTACAGTATATGGTGTGACAGGGCGTTATATGGGGGTCTGGTGTGATAATAGCTGTGTACAGTAGATGGTGTGACTGGGCGTTATATGGGGGGTCTGGTGTGATAATAGCTGTGTATAGTATATGGTGTGACTGGGTGTTATATGGGGGGTCTGGTGTGAATAGCTGTGTTATATGGGGGTCTGGTGTGATAATAGCTGTGTGCAGTATATGGTGTGACTGGGTGTTATATGGGGGGGTCTGGTGTGATAATAGCTGTGTATAGCATATGGTGTGACTGGGCGTTATGTGGGGGGTCTGGTGTGATAAAAGCTGTGTACAGTATATGGTGTGACTGGGTGTTATATGGGGGGTCTGGTGTGATAATAGCTGTGTTATATGGGGGTCTGGTGTGATAATAGCTGTGTGCAGTATATGGTGTGACTGGGTGTTATATGGGGGGTCTGGTGTGATAATAGCTGTGTTATATGGGGGGTCTGGTGTGATAATAGCTGTGTACAGTAGATGGTGTGACTGGGCGTTATATGGGGGTCTGGTGTGATAATAGCTGTGTGCAGTATATGGGGGTCTGGTGTGATAATAGCTGTGTGCAGTATATGGCGTGACTGGGCGTTATATGGGGGGTCTGTACAGTATATGGTGTGACTGGGCGTTATATGGGGGTCTGGTGTGAGAATAGCTGTGTGCAGTATATGGTGTGACTGGGCGTTATATGGGGGTCTGGTGTGATAATAGCTGTGTTATATGGGGTCTGGTGTGATAATAGCTGTGTGCAGTATATGGTGTGACTGGGCGTTATATGGGGGGTCTATACAGTATATGGTGTGACTGGGCGTTATATGGGGGTCTGGTGTGATAATAGCTGTGTGCAGTATATGGTGTGACTGGGCGTTATATGGGGGTCTGGTGTGATAATAGCTGTGTTATATTGGGGTCTGGTGTGATAATAGCTGTGTACAGTAGATGGTGTGACTGGGCGTTATATGGGGGGTCTGTACAGTATATGGTGTAACTGGGCGTTATATGGGGGTCTGGTGTGATAATAGCTGTGTGCAGTATATGGTGTGACTGGGCGTTATATGGGGGTCTGGTGTGATAATAGCTGTGTGCAGTATATGGTGTGACGGTGTTATATGGGGGTCTGGTGTGATAATAGCTGTGTACAGTAGATGGTGTGACTGGGCGTTATATGGGGGGTCTGTACAGTATATGGTGTGACTGGGCGTTATATGGGTGTCTGGTGTGATAATAGCTGTGTGCAGTATATGGTGTGACTGGGCGTTATATGGGGGTCTGGTGTGATAATAGCTGTGTGCAGTATATGGTGTGACTGGGTGTTATATGGGGGGTCTGGTGTGATAATAGCTGTGTGCAGTATATGGTGTGACTGGGTGTTATATGGGGGGCCTGGTGTGATAATAGCTGTGTTATATGGGGGTCTGGTGTGATAATAGCTGTGTGCAGTATATGGTGTGACTGGGTGTTATATGGGGGGTCTGGTGTGATAATAGCTGTGTTATATGGGGGTCTGGTGTGATAATAGCTGTGTGCAGTATATGGTGTGACTGGGCGTTATATGGGGGGGTCTGGTGTGATAATAGCTGTGTACAGTAGATGGTGTGACTGGGCGAATAATGTTATATATATCAAAATGGCCCTCGGCAGAAAAAAGGTTCCCCACCCCTGGTCTATTGGATGGGCACCTTAAGTCATATCACGCCCCCTGTATCATACACAAGCCATCTATCAGTCATATCACGCCTCCTTTATCATACACACCCCCTGTAGGTCATATCACGCCCCCTGTATCATACACAAGCCATCTATCAGTCATATCACGCCTCCTTTATCATACACACCCCCTGTAGGTCATATCACGCCCCCTGTATCATACACAAGCCATCTATCAGTCATATCACGCCTCCTTTATCATACACACCCCCTGTAGGTCATATCACGCCCCCTGTATCATACACAAGCCATCTATCAGTCATATCACGCCTCCTTTATCATACACACAACCCCTGTAGGTCATATCACGCCCCCTGTATCATACACACGCTATCTGTCGGTCATATCATCTCCTCTGTATCATAAACACGCCCCTTGTATCATACACACGCCGTCTCGGTCATATCACGCCCCCTGTATCAAACATGCGCCTTCTGTAGGACATCATTCCCCCTGTATCATACACCCCCCCGTACGTTATATCACGCCCCCTGTATCATACACACACGCACACATAATGCTTATGGTACCTGCAATACAGATCTCTTATCCATGATCTTCCTGCCCTTCCCAGCACATCCCAGTGGCCGGGCCCCATCCCTTCCCCATCCGAAGCGAGATGGGCAGGGGCCTGGGGAGCGAGATGGGCAGGGGCCTGGGGAGCGAGATGGGCAGGGGCCTGGGGAGCGAGATGGGCAGGGGCCTGGGGAGCGAGATGGGCAGGGGCCTGGGGAGCGAGATGGGCAGGGGCCTGGGGAGCGAGATGGGCAGGGGCCTGGGGAGCGATTTACCACAGCCCCCTGTATCTCATAGTGTATATAGTAAAAGCATCATTGCAGCTGCAGTCACCACCTCCCCATAGTGTATAGTGATAGCACCATCGCCACTGCTGTTACCCCATCACTCCCTCCCCAGTGTATATAGTGATAGCACCATTGCCACTGCCGTTCCCCCATCACCCCCTCCCCATAGTGTATATAGGGCTAGCACCATTCTCCCTGCTGTTACCCCATCACCCCCTCCCCATAGTGTATAGCACCATTGCCACTGCTGTTACCCCATCACCCCCTCCCCATAGTGTATAGTGATAGCACCATTCCCCCTGCTGTTACCCCATCACCCCCTCCCCAGAGTGTATAGGGATACCACCATTCCCCCTGCTGTTACCCATCACTCCCTCCCCAGTGTATATAGTGATAACACCATTGCCACTGCCGTTTCTCCATCACTCCCTCCCCATAGTGTATAGTGATAGCACCATTGCCACTGCCGTTCCCCCATCACCCCCTCCCCATAGTGTATATAGGGCTACCACCATTCTCCCTGCCGTTACCCCATCACCACCTCCCCATAGTGTATACAGGGATAGCACCATTCCCCCTGCTGTTACCCCATCACCCCCTTCCCATAGTGTTTAGGGATAGCACCATTCCCCCTGCTGTTACCCCATCACCACCTCCCCATAGTGTATACAGGGATAGCACCATTCCCCCTGCTGTTACCCCATCACCCCCTCCCCATAGTGTATAGGGATAGCACCATTCCCCCTGCTGTTACCCTATCACCCCCTCCCCATAGTGTATAGTGATACCACCATTCCCCCTGCTGTTACCCTATCACCCCCTCCCCATAGTGTATAGGGATAGCACCATTTCCCCTGCTGTTACTCTATCACCCCCTCCCCATAGTGTATAGGGACAGCACCATTCCCCCTGCTGTTACCCTATCACCCCCTCCCCATAGTGTATAGGGATAGCACCATTCCCCCTGCTGTTACCCTATCACCCCCTCCCCATAGTGTATAGTGATACCACCATTCCCCCTGCTGTTACTCTATCACCCCCTCCCCATAGTGTATAGGGATAGCACCATTCCCCCTGCTGTTTCCCTATCACCCCCTCCCCATAGTGTATAGTGATACCACCATTCCCCCTGCTGTTACTCTATCACCCCCTCCCCATAGTGTATAGGGATAGCACCATTCCCCCTGCTGTTACCCCATCACCCCCTCCCCATAGTGTACAGGGACAGCACCATTCCCCCTGCTGTTACCCCATCACCCCCTCCCCATAGTGTATAGGGACAGCACCATTCCCCCTGCTGTTACCCTATCACCCCCTCCCCATAGTGTATAGTGATACCACCATTCCCCCTGCTGTTACCCTATCACCCCCTCCCCATAGTGTATAGGGATAGCACCATTTCCCCTGCTGTTACTCTATCACCCCCTCCCCATAGTGTATAGGGACAGCACCATTCCCCCTGCTGTTACCCTATCACCCCCTCCCCATAGTGTATAGGGATAGCACCATTCCCCCTGCTGTTACCCTATCACCCCCTCCCCATAGTGTATAGTGATACCACCATTCCCCCTGCTGTTACTCTATCACCCCCTCCCCATAGTGTATAGGGATAGCACCATTCCCCCTGCTGTTACCCTATCACCCCCTCCCCATAGTGTATAGTGATACCACCATTCCCCCTGCTGTTACTCTATCACCCCCTCCCCATAGTGTATAGGGATAGCACCATTCCCCCTGCTGTTACCCCATCACCCCCTCCCCATAGTGTACAGGGACAGCACCATTCCCCCTGCTGTTACCCCATCACCCCCTCCCCATAGTGTATAGGGACAGCACCATTCCCCCTGCTGTTACCCTATCACCCCTTCCCCATAGTGTATAGTGATACCACCATTCCCCCTGCTGTTACTCTATCACCCCCTCCCCATAGTGTATAGGGACAGCACCATTCCCCCTGCTGTTACCCCATCACCCCCTCCCCATAGTGTATAGGGACAGCACCATTCCCCCTGCTGTTACCCTATCACCTTCTCACCTGTTGGGTACCAGCTCCCTCGGCTCACTGTCACTTACGGCTCCCTGATAGTGTTCAGCGCCAGCCTTTAAAACCGGCTTACCGACGCACTGCATGCCGGGATATGTAGTTTCTCAGGTCCCTGCTCTGCTCCTGGAATAGTCGCAGGAACTACAGCTCCCAGAACGCTCTGCGTGCATGGACTTGACAGCGGGAAAAGGCGGTGACTAGAGTGGCGTTCCATATGACGTCGGTGCACGCTGACTGGCTCCCGGTATCGTATGAGGATGGACCCCGTATCCAGCAGCCAATCATTGTGTCTGACGCTACCTTAGTCCCACCCTTTAGATCCGCCCATTCCATGTCCCACCCTTTCAGTGCTGGACACTGTGTAGATTGTGTATATCTATGTATACTTATAATTAGTCTACTGCTAGTGATGGGAGTATACGGCCGGCAGCGGGCTCTGCGTCAGCATACTGATAATAGTACACCATATATAACCTACAGTATAATAACCCACCTCATATATAACCTACAGTATAATAACCCACCTCATATATAACCTACAGTATAATAACCCACCTCATATATATATAACCTACAGTATAATAACCCACCTCATATATATATAACCTACAGTATAATAACCCACCTCATATATATATAACCTACAGTATAATAACCCACCTCATATATATATAACCTACAGTATAATAACCCACCTCATATATATATAACCTACAGTATAATAACCCACCTCATATATATATATAACCTACAGTATAATAACCCACCTCATATATATAACCTACAGTATAATAACCCACCTCATATATATATATAACCTACAGTATAATAACCCACCTCATATATAACCTACAGTATAATAACCCACCTCATATATATATATAACCTACTGTATAATAACCCACCTCATATATATATATAACCTACAGTATAATAACCCACCTCATATATATATATAACCTACAGTATAATAACCCACCTCATATATATATATAACCTACAGTATAATAACCCACCTCATATATAACCTACAGTATAATAACCCACCTCATATATATAACCTACAGTATAATAACCCACCTCATATATATAACCTACAGTATAATAAGCCACCTCATATATAACCTACAGTATAATAACCCACCTCATATATATAACCTACAGTATAATAACCCACCTCATATATATATAACCTACAGTATAATAACCCACCTCATATATATAACCTACAGTATAATAACCCACCTCATATATATAACCTACAGTATAATAACCCACCTCATATATATAACCTACAGTATAATAACCCACCTCATATATATAACCTACAGTATAATAACCCACCTCATATATAACCTACAGTATAATAACCCACCTCATATATAACCTACAGTATAATAACCCACCTCATATATATAACCTACAGTATAATAACCCACCTCATATATATAACCTACAGTATAATAACCCACCTCATATATAACCTACAGTATAATAACCCACCTCATATATATAACCTACAGTATAATAACCCACCTCATATATAACCTACAGTATAATAACCCACCTCATATATATAACCTACAGTATAATAACCCACCTCATATATATATAACCTACAGTATAATAACCCACCTCATATATATAACCTACAGTATAATAACCCACCTCATATATAACCTACAGTATAATAACCCACCTCATATATATATAACCTACAGTATAATAACCCACCTCATATATATAACCTACAGTATAATAACCCACCTCATATATAACCTACAGTATAATAACCCACCTCATATATAACCTACAGTATAATAACCCACCTCATATATATATAACCTACAGTATAATAACCCACCTCATATATATATAACCTACAGTATAATAACCCACCTCATATATATAACCTACAGTATAATAACCCACCTCATATATAACCTACAGTATAATAACCCACCTCATATATATATAACCTACAGTATAATAACCCACCTCATATATATATAACCTACAGTATAATAACCCACCTCATATATAACCTACAGTATAATAACCCACCTCATATATATAACCTACAGTATAATAACCCACCTCATATATATATAACCTACAGTATAATAACCCACCTCATATATATAACCTACAGTTTAATAACCCACCTCATATATAACCTACAGTATAATAACCCACCTCATATATAACCTACAGTATAATAACCCACCTCATATATATATAACCTACAGTATAATAACCCACCTCATATATATAACCTACAGTATAATAACCCACCTCATATATATAACCTACAGTATAATAACCCACCTCATATATAACCTACAGTATAATAACCCACCTCATATATATATAACCTACAGTATAATAACCCACCTCATATATATATAACCTACAGTATAATAACCCACCTCATATATAACCTACAGTATAATAACCCACCTCATATATATAACCTACAGTATAATAACCCACCTCATATATATATAACCTACAGTATAATAACCCACCTCATATATATAACCTACAGTATAATAACCCACCTCATATATAACCTACAGTATAATAACCCACCTCATATATAACCTACAGTATAATAACCCACCTCATATATATATAACCTACAGTATAATAACCCACCTCATATATATATAACCTACAGTATAATAACCCACCTCATATATAACCTACAGTATAATAACCCACCTCATATATATAACCTACAGTATAATAACCCACCTCATATATATAACCTACAGTATAATAACCCACCTCATATATATATAACCTACAGTATAATAACCCACCTCATATATATAACCTACAGTATAATAACCCACCTCATATATAACCTACAGTATAATAACCCACCTCATATATATATAACCTACAGTATAATAACCCACCTCATATATATATAACCTACAGTATAATAACCCACCTCATATATAACCTACAGTATAATAACCCACCTCATATATATAACCTACAGTATAATAACCCACCTCATATATATATAACCTACAGTATAATAACCCACCTCATATATATATAACCTACAGTATAATAACCCACCTCATATATAACCTACAGTATAATAACCCACCTCATATATAACCTACAGTATAATAACCCACCTCATATATATAACCTACAGTATAATAACCCACCTCATATATATATATAACCTACAGTATAATAATACACCTCATATATATAACCTACAGTATAATAACCCACCTCATATATAACCTACAGTATAATAACCCACCTCATATATAACCTACAGTATAATAACCCACCTCATATATAACCTACAGTATAATAACCCACCTCATATATATATAACCTACAGTATAATAACCCACCTCATATATATAACCTACAGTATAATAACCCACCTCATATATAACCTACAGTATAATAACCCACCTCATATATATAACCTACAGTATAATAACCCACCTCATATATATATATAACCTACAGTATAATAATCCACCTCATATATATAACCTACAGTATAATAACCCACCTCATATATATATATATAACCTACAGTATAATAACCCACCTCATATATAACCTACAGTATAATAACCCACCTCATATATATATAACCTACAGTATAATAACCCACCTCATATATATATATAACCTACAGTATAATAACCCACCTCATATATATATAACCTACAGTATAATAACCCACCTCATATATAACCTACAGTATAATAACCCACCTCATATATATAACCTACAGTATAATAACCCACCTCATATATAACCTACAGTATAATAACCCACCTCATATATAACCTACAGTATAATAACCCACCTCATATATATAACCTACAGTATAATAACCCACCTCATATATAACCTACAGTATAATAACCCACCTCATATATAACCTACAGTATAATAACCCACCTCATATATATAACCTACAGTATAATAACCCACCTCATATATATATATATAACCTACAGTATAATAACCCACCTCATATATAACCTACAGTATAATAACCCACCTCATATATATATAACCTACAGTATAATAACCCACCTCATATATAACCTACAGTATAATAACCCACCTCATATATATATAACCTACAGTATAATAACCCACCTCATATATAACCTACAGTATAATAACCCACCTCATATATATAACCTACAGTATAATAACCCACCTCATATATATAACCTACAGTATAATAACCCACCTCATATATAACCTACAGTATAATAACCCACCTCATATATATAACCTACAGTATAATAACCCACCTCATATATATAACCTACAGTATAATAACCCACCTCATATATAACCTACAGTATAATAACCCACCTCATATATATATAACCTACAGTATAATAACCCACCTCATATATAACCTACAGTATAATAACCCACCTCATATATATAACCTACAGTATAATAACCCACCTCATATATATAACCTACAGTATAATAACCCACCTCATATATAACCTACAGTATAATAACCCACCTCATATATATAACCTACAGTATAATAACCCACCTCATATATATAACCTACAGTATAATAACCCACCTCATATATAACCTACAATATAATAACCCACCTCATATATAACCTACAGTATAATAACCCACCTCATATATATATAACCTACAGTATAATAACCCACCTCATATATATAACCTACAGTATAATAACCCACCTCATATATAACCTACAGTATAATAACCCACCTCATATATATATAACCTACAGTATAATAATCTACCTCATATATAACCTACAGTATAATAACCCACCTCATATATATATATAACCTACAGTATAATAACCCACCTCATATATAACCTACAGTATAATAACCCACCTCATATATATATATAACCTACAGTATAATAACCCACCTCATATATAACCTACAATATAATAACCCACCTCATATATATAACCTACAGTATAATAACCCACCTCATATATATATAACCTACAGTATAATAACCCACCTCATATATAACCTACAGTATAATAACCCACCTCATATATATATATAACCTACAGTATAATAACCCACCTCATATATAACCTACAGTATAATAACCCACCTCATATATATATAACCTACAGTATAATAACCCACCTCATATATATAACCTACAGTATAATAACCCACCTCATATATAACGTACAGTATAATAACCCACCTCATATATAACCTACAGTATAATAACCCACCTCATATATATAACCTACAGTATAATAACCCACATCATATATATATATATAACCTACAGTATAATAACCCACCTCATATATATAACCTACAGTATAATAACCCACCTCATATATATAACCTACAGTATAATAACCCACCTCATATATATATATAACCTACTGTATAATAACCCACCTCATATATATAACCTACAGTATAATAACCCACCTCATATATAACCTACAGTATAATAATCCCTCATATATAACGTACAGTATAATAACCCACCTCATATATATAACCTACAGTATAATAACCCACCTCATATATAACCTACAGTATAATAACCCACCTCATATATATAACCTACAGTATAATAACCCACCTCATATATATATATAACCTACTGTATAATAACCCACCTCATATATATAACCTACAGTATAATAACCCACCTCATATATAACCTACAGTATAATAATCCACCTCATATATAACGTACAGTATAATAACCCACCTCATATATATAACCTACAGTATAATAACCCACCTCATATATATATATATAACCTACTGTATAATAACCCACCTCATATATATAACCTACTGTATAATAAGCCACCTCATATATATAACCTACAGTATAATAATCCACCTCATATCTAACCTACAGTATAATAACCCACCTCATATATATAACCTACAGTATAATAATCCACCTCATATATAACCTACAGTATAATAACCCACCTCATATATATAACCTACAGTATAATAACCCACCTCATATATAACCTACAGTATAATAACCCACCTCATATATAACCTACAGTATAATAACCCACCTCATATATATAACCTACAGTATAATAACCCACCTCATATATATATATATAACCTACAGTATAATAACCCACCTCATATATAACCTACAGTATAATAACCCACCTCATATATATATAACCTACAGTATAATAACCCACCTCATATATAACCTACAGTATAATAACCCACCTCATATATATATAACCTACAGTATAATAACCCACCTCATATATAACCTACAGTATAATAACCCACCTCATATATATAACCTACAGTATAATAACCCACCTCATATATATAACCTACAGTATAATAACCCACCTCATATATAACCTACAGTATAATAACCCACCTCATATATATAACCTACAGTATAATAACCCACCTCATATATATAACCTACAGTATAATAACCCACCTCATATATAACCTACAGTATAATAACCCACCTCATATATATATAACCTACAGTATAATAACCCACCTCATATATAACCTACAGTATAATAACCCACCTCATATATATAACCTACAGTATAATAACCCACCTCATATATATAACCTACAGTATAATAACCCACCTCATATATAACCTACAGTATAATAACCCACCTCATATATATAACCTACAGTATAATAACCCACCTCATATATATAACCTACAGTATAATAACCCACCTCATATATAACCTACAATATAATAACCCACCTCATATATAACCTACAGTATAATAACCCACCTCATATATATATAACCTACAGTATAATAACCCACCTCATATATATAACCTACAGTATAATAACCCACCTCATATATAACCTACAGTATAATAACCCACCTCATATATATATAACCTACAGTATAATAATCTACCTCATATATAACCTACAGTATAATAACCCACCTCATATATATATATAACCTACAGTATAATAACCCACCTCATATATAACCTACAGTATAATAACCCACCTCATATATATATATAACCTACAGTATAATAACCCACCTCATATATAACCTACAATATAATAACCCACCTCATATATATAACCTACAGTATAATAACCCACCTCATATATATATAACCTACAGTATAATAACCCACCTCATATATAACCTACAGTATAATAACCCACCTCATATATATATATAACCTACAGTATAATAACCCACCTCATATATAACCTACAGTATAATAACCCACCTCATATATATATAACCTACAGTATAATAACCCACCTCATATATATAACCTACAGTATAATAACCCACCTCATATATAACGTACAGTATAATAACCCACCTCATATATAACCTACAGTATAATAACCCACCTCATATATATAACCTACAGTATAATAACCCACATCATATATATATATATAACCTACAGTATAATAACCCACCTCATATATATAACCTACAGTATAATAACCCACCTCATATATATAACCTACAGTATAATAACCCACCTCATATATATATATAACCTACTGTATAATAACCCACCTCATATATATAACCTACAGTATAATAACCCACCTCATATATAACCTACAGTATAATAATCCCTCATATATAACGTACAGTATAATAACCCACCTCATATATATAACCTACAGTATAATAACCCACCTCATATATAACCTACAGTATAATAACCCACCTCATATATATAACCTACAGTATAATAACCCACCTCATATATATATATAACCTACTGTATAATAACCCACCTCATATATATAACCTACAGTATAATAACCCACCTCATATATAACCTACAGTATAATAATCCACCTCATATATAACGTACAGTATAATAACCCACCTCATATATATAACCTACAGTATAATAACCCACCTCATATATATATATATAACCTACTGTATAATAACCCACCTCATATATATAACCTACTGTATAATAAGCCACCTCATATATATAACCTACAGTATAATAATCCACCTCATATCTAACCTACAGTATAATAACCCACCTCATATATATAACCTACAGTATAATAATCCACCTCATATATAACCTACAGTATAATAACCAACCTCATATATAACCTACTGTATAATAATCTACCTCATATATAACCTACAGTATAATAACCCACCTCATATATATAACCTACTGTATAATAATCCACCTCATGTATAACCTACTGCATAATAATCCACCTCATATATATAACCTACTGTATAAATAATCCACCTCATATATAACCTACAGAATAATAACCCACCTCATATATATAACCTACAGTATAATAATCCACCTCATATATAACCTACAGTATAATAACCCACCTCATATATATAACCTACAGTATAATAATCCACCTCAAGTATAACCTACAGCATAATAATCCACCTCAGGTATAACCTACTGTATAATAATCCACCTCATGTATAACCTACAGCATAATAATCCACCTCATGTATAACCTACAGTATAATAATCCACCTCATGTATAACCAACAGCATAATAATCCACCTCATGTATAACCTACTGTATAATAATCCACCTCATATATAACCTACTGCATAATAACCCACCTCCTGTTATAACCGACAATATAATAAACCACCTCATGTATAACCTACTGTATAATAATCCACCATAATGTACAATAACCCACCTCATGTTACAACCAACAGTACAATAACCCACCTCATGTATAACCTACTGTATAATAATCCACCATAATGTACAATAACCCACCTCATGTTATAACCTACAGTATAATAATCCACCTCATGTATAACCTTCAGCATAATAATCCACCTCATGTATAACCTACTGTATAATAATCCACCATAATGTACAATAACCCACCTCATGTTACAACCTACAGTACAATAACCCACCTCATGTATAATAATCCACAATAATGTACAATAACCAACCTCGTGTATAACCTACAGTATAATAACCCACCTCATGTATAACCTACAGTATAAAAACCCACCTCATGCATAACCTACTGTATAATCACCATAATGTATAATAACCCACCTCATGTATAGCCTACTGTATAATAATCCACCATAATGTACAATAACCCACCTCATGTATAACCTACAGTATAATAACCCACCTCATGTATAACCTACTGTATAATAATCCACCATAATGTACAATAACCCACATGTATAACCTACAGTATAATAACCCACCTCATGTATAACCTACTGTATAATAATCCACCATAATGTACAATAACCCACATGTATAACCTACAGTATAATAACCCACCTCATGTATAACCTACTGTATAATAATCCACCATAATGTACAATAACCCACATGTATAACCTACAGTATAATAACCCACCTCATGTATAACTTACTGTATAATAATCCACCATAATGTACAATAACCCACCTCATGTTATAACCTACAGTACAATAACCCACCTCATGTATAACCTACTGTATAATAATCCACAATAATGTACAATAACCAACCTCGTGTATAACCTACAGTATAATAATCCACCTCATGTATAACCTACTGTATAATAACCCACCTCATGTATAACCTACAGTATAAAAACCCACCTCATGCATAACCTACTGTATAATCACCATAATGTATAATAACCCACCTCATGTATAGCCTACTGTATAATAATCCACCATAATGTACAATAACCCACCTCATGTATAACCTACAGTATAATAACCCACCTCATGTATAACCTACTGTATAATAATCCACCATAATGTACAATAACCCACATGTATAACCTACAGTATAATAACCCACCTCATGTATAACCTACTGTATAATAATCCACCATTATGTACAATAACCCACATGTATAACCTACAGTATAATAACCCACCTCATGTATAACCTACTGTATAATAATCCACCATAATGTACAATAACCCACATGTATAACCTACAGTATAATAACCCACCTCATGTATAACCTACTGTATAATAATCCACCATAATGTACAATAACCCACATGTATAACCTACAGTATAATAACCCACCTCATGTATAATGTACAGTATAAAAACCCACCTCATGTATTACCTACAGTATAATCACCATACTGTATAATAAATAATTCACCTCATATATAACCTACAATATAATAATCCACTATAATGTACAATAATCCACCTCATGTATAACCTACTGTATAATAAACCACCATAATGTACAATAACCCACCTCATGTATAACCTACAGTATAATAACCCACCTCATGTATAACCTACAGTATAATTAATAACCCACCTCATGTATAACCTACTGTACAATAACCCACCTCATGTATAACCTACAGTATAATAACCCACCTCAAGTATAACCAACTGTACAATAACCCACCTCATGCAGTAGCAGGGGCAGGCCCTATATAAGGAGGGCGGGGGGCAGGTAAGGGCAGTAGCAGTGTGAGGGGCAGGCCCTATATAAGGATGGCGGGGGCAGGTAAGGGCGGTAGCAGTGTGAGGGGCAGGCCCTATATAAGGAGGGCGGGGGGCAGGTAAGGGCAGTAGCAGTGTGAGGGGCAGGCCCTATATAAGGAGGGCGGGGGGCAGGTAAGGGCAGTAGCAGTGTGAGGGGCAGGCCCTATATAAGGAGGGCAGGGGGCAGGTAAGGGCAGTAGCAGTGTGAGGGGCAGGCCCTATATAAGGAGGGAGGGGCAGGTAAGGGCAGTAGCAGTGTGAGGGGCAGGCACTATATAAGGAGGGAGGGGGCAGGTAACTTCTGTGATGGGCAGGCCCTATATAAGGAGGGAGGGGGCAGGTAAGGGCAGGTAACTACTGTGATGGGCAGGCCCCATATAAGGAGGGTGGGGGGGCAGGTAAGGACAGTAGCAGTGTGAGGGGCAGGCCCTATATAAGGAGGACGGGGGGCAGGTAAGGGCAGTAGTAGTGTGAGGGGCAGGTCCTATATAAGGAGGGCGTGGGGCAGGTAAGGGCAGGGACGCAGAGAGGGGGGGGAGCAGGTACAAATTACCCGGGCCTAGGCTTCCTGAAGGGCCCGGCAGGGGTCCGAATCAGACACCGCCCCCCCTCTCTCACGGCAGCCACAGCAGTCTCCTATGCCTGTGTGGGGGAGCGACGACACTGATCGCGCCCCCCCTGGCTTTGCGCCGGTCTGAGAGGGCTCAAAGCGTGTTTTTTTTTTTTTTTTTTACCAAAGGGGGCGTGGCCAAGCCTCCCAAGATTAGGCCACGCCCCCTGTAACTGAGGCCCGCCGTGGCTCTTGGCAGGCCTGGGTAAGGGCAGTAGCAGTTTGAGGGGCAGGCCCTATATAAGGAGGGCGGGGGCAGGTAAGGGCAGTAGCAGTGTGAGGGGCAGGCCCTATATAAGGAGGGCGGGGGGCAGGTAAGGGCAGTAGCAGTGTGAGGGGCAGGCCCTATATAAGGAGGGCGGGGGGCAGGGATGGGCAGTAGCAGTGTAAGGGGCAGGCCCTATATAAGGAGGGCGGGGGGCAGGGAAGGGCAGTAGCAGTGTGAGGGGCAGGCCCTATATAAGGAGGGCGGGGGGCAGGGAAGGGCAGTAGCAGTGTGAGGGGCAGGCCCTATATAAGGAGGGCGGGGGGCAGGGAAGGGCAGTAGCAGTGTGAGGGGCAGGCCCTATATAAGGAGGGCGGGGGACAGGGAAGGGTAGTAGCAGTGTGAGGGGCAGGCCCTATATAAGGAGGGCGGGGGGCAGGTAAGAGCTGCAGTAGCAGTGTGAGGGGCAGGCCCTATATAAGGAGGGCGGGGGGCAGGTAAGGGCAGTAGCAGTGTGAGGGGCAGGCCCTATATAAGGAGGGCGGGGGGCAGGTAAGGGCAGTAGCAGTGTGAGGGGCAGGCCCTATATAAGGAGGGCGGGGGGCAGGTAAGGGCAGTAGCAGTGTGAGGGGCAGGCCCTATATAAGGAGGGCGGGGGGCAGGTAAGGGCAGTAGCAGTGTGAGGGGCAGGCCCTATATAAGGAAGGAGGGGGGCAGGTAAGGGCAGTAGCAGTGTGAGGGGCAGGCCCTATATAAGGAGGGCGGGGGGGCAGGTAAGGGCAGTAGCAGTGTGAGGGGCAGGCCCTATATAAGGAGGGCGGGGGGCAGTAGCAGTGTGAGGGGCAGGCCCTATATAAGGAGGGCGGGGGGGCAGGTAAGGGCAGTAGCAGTGTGAGGGGCAGGCCCTATATAAGGAGGGCGGGGGGCAGGTAAGAGCTGCAGTAGCAGTGTGAGGGGCAGGCCCTATATAAGGAGGGCGGGGGGCAGTAGCAGTGTGAGGGGCAGGCCCTATATAAGGAGGGCGGGGGGGCAGGTAAGGGCAGTAGCAGTGTGAGGGGCAGGCCCTATATAAGGAGGGCGGGGGGCAGGTAAGAGCTGCAGTAGCAGTGTGAGGGGCAGGCCCTATACAAGGAGGGCGGGGGGGCAGGTAAGGGCAGTAGCAGTGTGAGGGGCAGGCCCTATATAAGGAGGGCGGGGGGGCAGGTAAGGGCAGTAGCAGTGTGAGGGGCAGGCCCTATATAAGGAGGGCGGGGGGCAGGTAAGAGCTGCAGTAGCAGTGTGAGGGGCAGGCCCTATATAAGGAGGGCGGGGGGCAGGTAAGGGCAGTAGCAGTGTGAGGGGCAGGCCCTATATAAGGAGGGCGGGGGGCAGGTAAGGGCAGTAGCAGTGTGAGGGGCAGGCCCTATATAAGGAGGGCGGGGGGCAGGTAAGGGCAGTAGCAGTGTGAGTGGCAGGCCCTATATAAGGAGGGCGGGGGGCAGGTAAGGGCAGTAGCAGTGTGAGGGGCAGGTAAGGGCAGTGTGAGGGGCAGGCCCTATATAAGGAGGGCGGGGGGCAGGTAAGGGCAGTAGCAGTGTGAGGGGCAGGCCCTATATAAGGAGGGCGGGGGGCAGTAGCAGTGTGAGGGGCAGGCCCTATATAAGGAGGGCGGGGGGGCAGGTAAGGGCAGTAGCAGTGTGAGGGGCAGGCCCTATATAAGGAGGGCGGGGGGCAGGTAAGAGCTGCAGTAGCAGTGTGAGGGGCAGGCCCTATATAAGGAGGGCGGGGGGCAGGTAAGGGCAGTAGCAGTGTGAGGGGCAGGCCCTATATAAGGAGGGCGGGGGGCAGGTAAGGGCAGTAGCAGTGTGAGGGGCAGGCCCTATATAAGGAGGGCGGGGGGCAGGTAAGGGCAGTAGCAGTGTGAGGGGCAGGCCCTATATAAGGAGGGCGGGGGGCAGGTAAGGGCAGTAGCAGTGTGAGGGGCAGGCCCTATATAAGGAAGGCGGGGGGCAGGTAAGGGCAGTAGCAGTGTGAGGGGCAGGCCCTATATAAGGAGGGCGGGGGGGCAGGTAAGGGCAGTAGCAGTGTGAGGGGCAGGCCCTATATAAGGAGGGCGGGGGGGCAGGTAAGGGCAGTAGCAGTGTGAGGGGCAGGCCCTATATAAGGAGGGCGGGGGGGCAGGTAAGGGCAGTAGCAGTGTGAGGGGCAGGCCCTATATAAGGAGGGCGGGGGGCAGGTAAGAGCTGCAGTAGCAGTGTGAGGGGCAGGCCCTATATAAGGAGGGCGGGGGGCAGGTAAGGGCAGTAGCAGTGTGAGGGGCAGGCCCTATATAAGGAGGGCGGGGGGCAGGTAAGGGCAGTAGCAGTGTGAGGGGCAGGCCCTATATAAGGAAGGAGGGGGGCAGGTAAGGGCAGTAGCAGTGTGAGGGGCAGGCCCTATATAAGGAGGGCGGGGGGCAGGTAAGGGCAGTAGCAGTGTGAGTGGCAGGCCCTATATAAGGAGGGCGGGGGGCAGGTAAGGGCAGTAGCAGTGTGAGGGGCAGGTAAGGGCAGTGTGAGGGGCAGGCCCTATATAAGGAGGACGGGGGGCAGGTAAGTGCAGTAGCAGTGTGAGGGGCAGGCCCTATATAAGGAGGGCGGGGGGGCAGGTAAGGGCAGTAGCAGTGTGAGGGGCAGGCCCTATATAAGGAGGGCGGGGGGCAGTAGCAGTGTGAGGGGCAGGCCCTATATAAGGAGGGCGGGGGGGCAGGTAAGGGCAGTAGCAGTGTGAGGGGCAGGCCCTATATAAGGAGGGCGGGGGGCAGGTAAGAGCTGCAGTAGCAGTGTGAGGGGCAGGCCCTATATAAGGAGGGCGGGGGGCAGGTAAGGGCAGTAGCAGTGTGAGGGGCAGGCCCTATATAAGGAGGGCGGGGGGGCAGGTTAGGGCAGTAGCAGTGTGAGGGGCAGGCCCTATATAAGGAGGGCGGGGGGCAGGTAAGGGCAGTAGCAGTGTGAGGGGCAGGCCCTATATAAGGAGGGCGGGGGGCAGGTAAGGGCAGTAGCAGTGTGAGCTGCAGGCCCTATATAAGGAGGGCGGGGGGCAGGTAAGGGCAGTAGCAGTGTGAGGGGCAGGCCCTATATAAGGAAGGCGGGGGGCAGGTAAGGGCAGTAGCAGTGTGAGGGGCAGGCCCTATATAAGGAGGGCGGGGGGCAGGTAAGTGCAGTAGCAGTGTGAGGGGCAGGCCCTATATAAGGAAGGCGGGGGGGCAGGTAAGGGCAGTAGCAGTGTGAGGGGCAGGCCCTATATAAGGAGGGCGGGGGGCAGTAGCAGTGTGAGGGGCAGGCCCTATATAAGGAGGGCGGGGGGGCAGGTAAGGGCAGTAGCAGTGTGAGGGGCAGGCCCTATATAAGGAGGGCGGGGGGCAGTAGCAGTGTGAGGGGGCAGGCCCTATATAAGGAGGGCGGGGGGGCAGGTAAGGGCAGTAGCAGTGTGAGGGGCAGGCCCTATATAAGGAGGGCGGGGGGCAGGTAAGAGCTGCAGTAGCAGTGTGAGGGGCAGGCCCTATATAAGGAGGGCGGGGGGCAGGTAAGGGCAGTAGCAGTGTGAGGGGCAGGCCCTATATAAGGAGGGCGGGGGGCAGGTAAGGGCAGTAGCAGTGTGAGGGGCAGGCCCTATATAAGGAGGGCGGGGGGCAGGTAAGGGCAGTAGCAGTGTGAGGGGCAGGCCCTATATAAGGAGGGCGGGGGGCAGGTAAGGGCAGTAGCAGTGTGAGGGGCAGGCCCTATATAAGGAGGGCGGGGGGCAGGTAAGGGCAGTAGCAGTGTGAGGGGCAGGCCCTATATAAGGAGGGCGGGGGGCAGGTAAGGGGCAGTAGCAGTGTGAGGGGCAGGCCCTATATAAGGAAGGCGGGGGGGCAGGTAAGGGCAGTAGCAGTGTGAGGGGCAGGCCCTATATAAGGAGGGCGGGGGGCAGGTAAGGGCAGTAGCAGTGTGAGGGGCAGGCCCTATATAAGGAGGGCGGGGGGCAGGTAAGGGCAGTAGCAGTGTGAGGGGCAGGCCCTATATAAGGAGGGCGGGGGGGCAGGTAAGGGCAGTAGCAGTGTGAGGGGCAGGCCCTATATAAGGAGGGCGGGGGGCAGTAGCAGTGTGAGGGGCAGGCCCTATATAAGGAGGGCGGGGGGGCAGGTAAGAGCTGCAGTAGCAGTGTGAGGGGCAGGCCCTATATAAGGAGGGCGGGGGGGCAGGTAAGGGCAGTAGCAGTGTGAGGGGCAGGCCCTATATAAGGAGGGCGGGGGGGCAGGTAAGGGCAGTAGCAGTGTGAGGGGCAGGCCCTATATAAGGAGGGCGGGGGGGGCAGGTAAGGGCAGTAGCAGTGTGAGGGGCAGGCCCTATATAAGGAGGGCGGGGGGGGCAGGTAAGGGCAGTAGCAGTGTGAGGGGCAGGCCCTATATAAGGAGGGCGGGGGGGCAGGTAAGGGCAGTAGCAGTGTGAGGGGCAGGCCCTATATAAGGAGGGCGGGGGGGGCAGGTAAGGGCAGTAGCAGTGTGAGGGGCAGGCCCTATATAAGGAGGGCGGGGGGGCAGGTAAGGGCAGTAGCAGTGTGAGGGGCAGGCCCTATATAAGGAGGGCGGGGGGGCAGGTAAGGGCAGTAGCAGTGTGAGGGGCAGGCCCTATATAAGGAGGGCGGGGGGGGCAGGTAAGGGCAGTAGCAGTGTGAGGGGCAGGCCCTATATAAGGAGGGCGGGGGGGCAGGTAAGGGCAGTAGCAGTGTGAGGGGCAGGCCCTATATAAGGAGGGCGGGGGGGCAGGTAAGGGCAGTAGCAGTGTGAGGGGCAGGCCCTATATAAGGAGGGCGGGGGGGCAGGTAAGGGCAGTAGCAGTGTGAGGGGCAGGCCCTATATAAGGAGGGCGGGGGGGCAGGTAAGGGCAGTAGCAGTGTGAGGGGCAGGCCCTATATAAGGAGGGCGGGGGGGCAGGTAAGGGCAGTAGCAGTGTGAGGGGCAGGCCCTATATAAGGAGGGCGGGGGGGGCAGGTAAGGGCAGTAGCAGTGTGAGGGGCAGGCCCTATATAAGGAGGGCGGGGGGGCAGGTAAGGGCAGTAGCAGTGTGAGGGGCAGGCCCTATATAAGGAGGGCGGGGGGGCAGTAGCAGTCGTGAGGGGCAGGCCCTATATAAGGAGGGCGGGGGGCAGGTAAGAGCTGCAGTAGCAGTGTGAGGGGCAGGCCCTATATAAGGAGGGCGGGGGGGCAGGTAAGGGCAGTAGCAGTGTGAGGGGCAGGCCCTATATAAGGAGGGCGGGGGGGCAGGTAAGGGCAGTAGCAGTGTGAGGGGCAGGCCCTATATAAGGAGGGCGGGGGGGCAGGTAAGGGCAGTAGCAGTGTGAGGGGCAGGCCCTATATAAGGAGGGCGGGGGGGCAGGTAAGGGCAGTAGCAGTGTGAGGGGCAGGCCCTATATAAGGAGGGCGGGGGGGCAGGTAAGGGCAGTAGCAGTGTGAGGGGCAGGCCCTATATAAGGAGGGCGGGGGGGCAGGTAAGGGCAGTAGCAGTGTGAGGGGCAGGGCCCTATATAAGGAGGGCGGGGGGGCAGGTAAGGGCAGTAGCAGTGTGAGGGGCAGGCCCTATATAAGGAGGGCGGGGGGGGCAGGTAAGGGCAGTAGCAGTGTGAGGGGCAGGCCCTATATAAGGAGGGCGGGGGGGCAGGTAAGGGCAGTAGCAGTGTGAGGGGCAGGCCCTATATAAGGAGGGCGGGGGGGCAGGTAAGGGCAGTAGCAGTGTGAGGGGCAGGCCCTATATAAGGAGGGCGGGGGGGCAGGTAAGGGCAGTAGCAGTGTGAGGGGCAGGCCCTATATAAGGAGGGCGGGGGGGGCAGGTAAGGGCAGTAGCAGTGTGAGGGGCAGGCCCTATATAAGGAGGGCGGGGGGGCAGGTAAGGGCAGTAGCAGTGTGAGGGGCAGGCCCTATATAAGGAGGGCGGGGGGGCAGGTAAGGGCAGTAGCAGTGTGAGGGGCAGGCCCTATATAAGGAGGGCGGGGGGGCAGGTAAGGGCAGTAGCAGTGTGAGGGGCAGGCCCTATATAAGGAGGGCGGGGGGCAGGTAAGGGCAGTAGCAGTGTGAGGGGCAGGCCCTATATAAGGAGGGCGGGGGGCAGGTAAGGGCAGTAGCAGTGTGAGGGGCAGGCCCTATATAAGGAGGGCGGGGGGCAGGTAAGGGCAGTAGCAGTGTGAGGGGCAGGCCCTATATAAGGAGGGCGGGGGGGCAGGTAAGGGCAGTAGCAGTGTGAGGGGCAGGCCCTATATAAGGAGGGCGGGGGGCAGGTAAGGGCAGTAGCAGTGTGAGGGGCAGGCCCTATATAAGGAGGGCGGGGGGGCAGGTAAGGGCAGTAGCAGTGTGAGGGGCAGGCCCTATATAAGGAGGGCGGGGGGCAGGTAAGGGCAGTAGCAGTGTGAGGGGCAGGCCCTATATAAGGAGGGCGGGGGGCAGGTAAGGGCAGTAGCAGTGTGAGGGGCAGGCCCTATATAAGGAGGGCGGGGGGCAGGTAAGGGCAGTAGCAGTGTGAGGGGCAGGCCCTATATAAGGAGGGCGGGGGGCAGGTAAGGGCAGTAGCAGTGTGAGGGGCAGGCCCTATATAAGGAGGGCGGGGGGCAGGTAAGGGCAGTAGCAGTGTGAGGGGCAGGCCCTATATAAGGAGGGCGGGGGGCAGGTAAGGGCAGTAGCAGTGTGAGGGGCAGGCCCTATATAAGGAGGGCGGGGGGCAGGTAAGAGCTGCAGTAGCAGTGTGAGGGGCAGGCCCTATATAAGGAGGGCGGGGGGCAGGTAAGAGCTGCAGTAGCAGTGTGAGGGGCAGGCCCTATATAAGGAGGGCGGGGGGGCAGGTAAGAGCTGCAGTAGCAGTGTGAGGGGCAGGCCCTATATAAGGAGGGCGGGGGGCAGGTAAGAGCTGCAGTAGCAGTGTGAGGGGCAGGCCCTATATAAGGAGGGCGGGGGGCAGGTAAGGGCAGTAGCAGTGTGAGGGGCAGGCCCTATATAAGGAGGGCGGGGGGGCAGGTAAGGCTGCAGTAGCAGTGTGAGGGGCAGGCCCTATATAAGGAGGGCGGGGGGCAGGTAAGGGCAGTAGCAGTGTGAGGGGCAGGCCCTATATAAGGAGGGCGGGGGGGCAGGTAAGGGCAGTAGCAGTGTGAGGGGCAGGCCCTATATAAGGAGGGCGGGGGGCAGGTAAGGGCAGTAGCAGTGTGAGGGGCAGGCCCTATATAAGGAGGGCGGGGGGCAGGTAAGGGCAGTAGCAGTGTGAGGGGCAGGCCCTATATAAGGAGGGCGGGGGGCAGGTAAGGGCAGTAGCAGTGTGAGGGGCAGGCCCTATATAAGGAGGGCGGGGGGCAGGTAAGGGCAGTAGCAGTGTGAGGGGCAGGCCCTATATAAGGAGGGCGGGGGGCAGGTAAGGGCAGTAGCAGTGTGAGGGGCAGGCCCTATATAAGGAGGGCGGGGGGGCAGGTAAGGGCAGTAGCAGTGTGAGGGGCAGGCCCTATATAAGGAGGGCGGGGGGGCAGGTAAGGGCAGTAGCAGTGTGAGGGGCAGGCCCTATATAAGGAGGGCGGGGGGGCAGGTAAGGGCAGTAGCAGTGTGAGGGGCAGGCCCTATATAAGGAGGGCGGGGGGGCAGGTAAGGGCAGTAGCAGTGTGAGGGGGCAGGCCCTATATAAGGAGGGCGGGGGGGCAGGTAAGAGCAGTAGCAGTGTGAGGGGCAGGCCCTATATAAGGAGGGCGGGGGGCAGGTAAGAGCTGCAGTAGCAGTGTGAGGGGCAGGCCCTATATAAGGAGGGCGGGGGGGCAGGTAAGAGCTGCAGTAGCAGTGTGAGGGGCAGGCCCTATATAAGGAGGGCGGGGGGGCAGGTAAGGGCAGTAGCAGTGTGAGGGGCAGGCCCTATATAAGGAGGGCGGGGGGGCAGGTAAGGGCAGTAGCAGTGTGAGGGGCAGGCCCTATATAAGGAGGGCGGGGGGGCAGGTAAGGGCAGTAGCAGTGTGAGGGGCAGGCCCTATATAAGGAGGGCGGGGGGGGGCAGGTAAGGGCAGTAGCAGTGT